>OZ010614.1:42073340-42310840 GCA_963932145.1 Acanthosepion lycidas
TTTTCAAAAAGAAAAAAGATCTGCTATCTCCTTCTCCAAAATCCTTGTCACAGAGCCAAAGATTACATGGGCTTCTCTCTGACATCAGTCAGTGTATCTAACTGTCAAACACCCTTACTTCACATATGTTGTGTTGTTTCCTTTAAAGGAGGTCTCAATTGTTAAAATGCACTTAGAATAAACAATACATTGTCAAAATGAATCTGGGTTTTAAAAAAAAGAAAAATGTACTCACTTTTAAAAATCACATTTCCCATAGGCAATTTTGCGAACTTCCTATTCACCTAGAAAGGTCACATCCATAACCCTTAGTTATTGCTGGCTTACAGCTTGTTTTGACTACAAAATTTCTTTTTTAATTTTTGACTGTTGAACCAACTATAAACTTCAATTTTCCTTTCTCATGGTTTAAAAAAAACCCAAAAAAAGGAAATAGAAAAATTTCCTTTCATCCAAACTTCAGTATGCTTACTGTAATTTTTATATATTTCTAAAATCTGCCTCACCAGTACTTTTATAAAAGAAAAAAAAAAAGAAAAAAGGGTTCTTTTAAGAATTTTTATGCATACTTCACTTTCTTGTATCAATAAGTAATAATGGTAGAGCATCATGGCTGGGTGTGGATAGGGTTTTATTTTTTAAATTTGAAGGATAAGGCTGACAAAGCAACTTGGGAGTCACATGTTTGGGTAAGGACTAGCTACCTCCACTTGCTCTTGAAAAACGGCATAGCATGATGAAAAAAAAAAAACAAACTTAGTAAAAACAAAATTTTATCGTCAAAATGTTTGTGATTATTAAGAGGAAAGACCAAAGTATTTGTTTATTATTTTATTAAATTTTTTAAACCTTTCTCACACATCTGAAAGTTTTTTTGTGCTTTTTTCCAGTGAAAAACACATTGATTTGGAAATTCTTGCAAAAGTCAAATAATCGTTGGGTCTTAATGAAACTTTCAGGACTTATTCCCAAATTATTATTTTTGAAATTTTTTGTTTTAGAGAATCTTGGTAAATGTTTTTTTTTTTTTTTTTTGTTTTTTTTTTTACACATATATCCCCCCCCCTCCGTATTTAATTTCATGAAATTCCACAAAATTAAATTTTCTTTCTAAAAAAAATTTTTTTTTTTATTAGTTCAAAATGGGAGTCCTTGGAGAATGTAAATCCTTCATTCTTTTCTTTTTTTCTTTTTTTTTTTTTTTCCTCAAACTTTTACTATTTGTAGTAAAATTTGTACTGAAAATTTGCTCCGAATGATTAAACTAAAAAATGTAATCAAACTATGACACTATTAGAAAAGCTTTTAATTGTTTTTGTAAATAAGTTATATTAAGGACACTATTGTCTGAAGAAAAAACAAATTTTTTGATGAATAATGAACTTTTACAAGAATTTTTTCATTTCCTCTTTTAATTATAATTAAAAATAGTTTAAAATTCAGCATTACTTTCTTTGGTTTAGGTGATATTGTAATTAAGTGAAAACAAAACTTATGAATCCAAAATTGAAAAGCTTAATATGTCATTTTACTATTATATTTTTAAAATTATTTTTTTATTTTCAAAGAAATTCACTTGTCTGCAATTCATTATTCACATTCCTGTTTATGTCTCAACTTTAAAATAAAAAAAAATATTAAAAACTATAAATTAATAATAAATAAAATACCATAACATTTCATAAATTATTGGGTTATCTCTATCATGGTATTTTAACTCAGTTATTAAATTTTTAAATTAATCTAAGAAATTTTTATCATTTTCTTCAGAGCTGATAATGTCAGTAAAGCATTTGTAATATTTGTTACAAATCAGATTAATTTAACTTTAAATTTGCTAATTTTACTCAAATAATGTGTCACAAATATATATATATATATATATATATATATATATATATATATATATGTGTGTGTGTGTGTGTATATTTTTTTTTTTCTTAAGCGTTTCATCCCAAGCAAGGCAGGAAGCCACTAAGATGCAAGGGGTTACAGAAGATTTGGAGCAAGATCAGATAGGAGTGATAGAGGAAAGGATGAGGAGAAGGATAGTGGATAGATCAATGCAACTGGAGATGTCGATTGACATTACACTTGAATAGCTGGAGATTATAGCTCTCAGGGAAACTGGAATAGGGAAAGGAGTTCCACAGGCGAGAGGTGCGAGACATGAAACTATTGGAATAGAAGAGACGGCTACATTTAATAGTTTTGACAGTGAAAGGGTGAGAGCGGGATGCCAGCCTCGTAGGGCGCATTCATGAAGTCTGGGAACCAGTGAATGCAGCTCCTCAGAGCAATTACCATTAAAGTATTTGTAAAAAAGACAGAGAGACGACAGCGCATCTGTGGGAGAGCGACTGTAGATGAGATGCCAGAACAGGTCCAATTATATTGCATATCCGCCTCTGGAGCCTATCAAGAACCCCGAGGCAAACAGAAGGTGCTCCAGACCATATATGGCAGCAATACTCCATGTTTTATTTTTGGAAGATTTTTATTTTAAAACTTGTTAAGATGTAAGAAATGGCTGCCAGTAAACAGATCTTTTGAAATTGAGCAAATATATGACCTGCTAATCTGTATCATTTTTATTTGAAATACACCAGAGCATTTTACCTATTGAAAATAGTTTAATTCTTTTATCTTCTTTAATATTCTGTTCAGTACCACATATGTGCTTGTTTGTTGCCTGATAATGATCAGTTGGGCACTTCCCCTATGACAGGAGGTCACCAAACAATGGCCTGCAGGCTTGATCCAGCCTGTCATTACACTGTGTCACAAATGAACTAAAATATGGAATTATTGATAGATTATAGTTAAATTTACTATATAAAAAAAATAAATAAAATAAATGTAAGTGAAAATGCTAAAATTTGGCCAATCTGATTTATGCATCTGACAGTTTTACGAAAATTGGTGAAATAAAAAAAAAATTGGCAACTTTTGAAATCTGACTGCTTTTTGTGTAAATACCTGCAATGAAGTTTCTAAAAAAAAAAAAGTAATTATGAGCTTGCTGCAGTGATCATGTTTTAATTTGCATTGCTGTGTTTAAACCAGTTTGAGGAGTGCCATATATAAAAAAGGACTGACTTCAGCAAATATTTTGCCTGAACTCATAAAATCTAAATAGATAACAAATAAACACATAAATTATTAATTACAAACAAAAGAAAAAACTGTCTTTGTGCTTGAGCTCACACATTCACACCATTTGCAGCATTCACGGAACAACTGGAGAAGACATTTTCATGGAAGTGCAGGAAACTTTGCATGGCTACAAACTTCAGTGGAATCAGCTTCAATGTGTTACAGTTGGAGGGATAAACATGGCTAGACTGAAGAAAGGGTCTGGTAAGGCAGATCAGCAAGCATTGTGTGTGAAAGATTTAGATACTTTCTGTGTACTGAAACCAGTTGTTTAGTGAACTTCATTCAGGGTTATGCACAATCACCGCCAATTACAGGCTTTTCTTGAAGAAATTGATTTTGAATTCTGTTCCTTATCACGTAGCTCAGCTGTGGTAAAGTCCTGTTTCATTTTCATAAACTCCAAAGAGAAATAGATATTTCTCTCACCAGAGGTGATCCAATTCTTTCAGATATTACCTGGTTGTCAAAGTTGTCATTTTCAGCTGTCATCTGAGTGCAGAGGATTGTGCTGAGGAAAATCCTCTGCACTGTCCTCAGATTGACACCCAAACACACTGAAATGTTCATATTGGAGCTTTCAGCATGAATGCTAAGCAATACAGCATGCTGTTTTCAAATTTTTGAATTGTGATTTTTGAATTGTGTCATGGTGTTTTTTTTTTTTTTTTTTTTTTTTTTTTTTTTTCACAAACGGTGCCCAACTGACCCTACTATACTGTGCAGTTGACAAAATCAAAAATAAACAAAGTGCAAAATTTAAAATATAAAATGGCAACAATGTACCCATCAAACCCTGTATGTTCTTTTTAAATGAATCTCTTCTATATGGTACTTATATTTCTGCTGGGGCTACTCATGGGATGATTTCAACATTGTGGAGAGGGAGAGAGGATTCAAGTGGAAGCAGCTGATTCAGTATAATCACTCCACTTGTCAGTGTAAAATGTGTGACCAAGAAGATCTAATGAGTTGCCATGCTGATGGAAAGCAGAAAAAGGTTCTCTATAGAGATTAAAAGATGGTAGTCTTGTTTTGGAGATGTTGAAATTTATAAGTCACTTCTTGCCCCTGTAGCTGTCTGCAAGTCTCAATGAAAAAGGTCCATACCTCATAATAATGTTATCCTTTTACCGAGAAACATTTAACTAGAGTTGGTCGATTCGGCAATTTATGATTTGGTATTGGTTCCCGGTTTTGTTTTCCTTGATAACGCGGTTTTCAATTTGATTTTTAATTTAGTATTTTTGCTTTCTAAGGAAGCCATTTCTTGTGTAATGATAGCATTTCCAGTTGATATCTGATTTTGTTTGAGATTGATAAATTTGCAACTTTATCTAGTGAATACACCTAAAATTAAATATCAAATATAATTAAAAGCTTTTAATTTCATTTTTAGAATGTTCAGATTTCCAAATCTGCAAGTATCACCTGTTCTTTTTTTAGATACACATTTTAAAACTAAAATTAAAAGCTATATTAATCATTTCAATATATAATCTTAAGTGTGTTTGCTAGATAAAAGGATAAAGATATTTGTAAAAAATAAATTGAATTAATTTTCCTTGTTTAGAAGAATTTTATAGACAGAACAGTAACAAACATCCACTGAACACTAGTGGCTAAAAAAGAATAATTTTTACTTTGGGTTTTAAAAAAAATGACTTGCAGTTTTGAAAATATACACATTTTAAAACTGAGATTAAAACTTACTTTATTTTTTTTTAATCTCTAATTTTACATGTATATTTGCTGGATAGAAAAATATTTTATTTGTAGAAAACACTCTCATATCTGGAAATATACACATCTTAAAAGTGAAATTAAGAACTATTTTAATTATTCTTAATATCTAATTTAGGTGCATACCCTAGATAAAAAAAACAAATTTATTTATTAAAAAAAAAAAATATATCTTTATTTGTTTTTCTTGTTTGCAACAATTTTATTTCATGATTGGCGTAACTGTCTTATTAGAAAACTCTTACAAAAAATCTGACTTCATAAAATTTAACATTAAGATGAACCTGGCAGCTACTTTTTTATTATTTTTACTTGCTATTTTGTTGTTAACTTAATTTTACTGCAAAAAGTTTTTTTTTTTTTTTTTTTTCTTACCGAAACAAATAGATTTTACTTTCAGACATCATGTCGTATTTCCTTTTTTTTTTCTTCTTCATTTCTTTTGTAAACGAATAGATTTCATTTTACATTTATTTCCTAAAACTAGTCAATTAAATGTTTTTCACATATTTTTGTTCAATTTTTTTCTCTTACAATAGTATAAATGTTGATAAAGATTTAATTTTATTAACATAGGAAAGTCTTTTATAATAGTGTTTCTTTGAATATGGTCACTCAGTAGTGATATAAAAACGAAACCGAAATTGTTCAGTTTCGTAAAAAATTTTGACACGGTTTCACGGTGTGAAGATGAAACCGAAAAAAGGTGTTGTTTTCAGTTAAACCGCACATCTCTACATTTAACAAATAGGTGATAAACAAAATACATTTCAAGAAAATACACAAACAAGGAAAACGCTTTTCAAACAGAAACAATAACAATTTGAAACAAATTCTATGGTAAAGGGATACATGATGTCTTAGAAGAGAATTTCAAACTCAGTAGGAGGGAACAGATTATTTATCCTATTGCTTTTGTGCCCAACCAACTGAAAAAGCTCAGGAACACGTCTGTTGCCTTTTGGACCAACAGTAATTAAAGAATGAACATGTAGCAGACTTGTAGAATTTGCAGTTAAACACATGTATATATATATATATATATATATATATATATATATATATATATATATATGTGATAAATCTAATTTACAAAGCATTAAAAATAGGTACTTTGACAGAAATGAGTTACGTAAGGTTTAAAATGAATTTTTAAAAATCAAAACTCTTTCTTGAAGCTTTTATTTTAGTTTTAACTTCAAGCTAATAGGTTAAATTTAATATTTTTTTAATATTATTCTTTGCCATATTTCCAAACTAATTTGAATTGTCTAGAAGGAGTTTTTCATTTTGAAATTAATAATATTCACTGATTTTAGTGCCATTTTAGCCATCTATCATCACAATGTAATTCTCTTTATTAAAAAATCTTTCAAAAATAAAATATACTTTGCTGAAACTTTCTTTGAGAAATATTAGCTGATTTAAAGTTTAATTAATCTAATTTGAAACAAATATTACTTACCAGCTGTTTTAGTTGTTGACAGGTTGAATGACAGAAGTTTATCTAATATCTGTAAAATTTACTTGAATATAACATGAACACCTTTTTTAATGGCTAGTATAATGTATTAATATATATTTTTAATCTCACATAATCTGGCAACTCTGAATCTGAACTCAACAAAAATCATTCCCTGCGGTTAATTTTTCTAGGGCTTTTGAATGAGCTACAAATCATTGAAATTGGACCAGTGGAAGCAGAGGAATTGATTGGACATACACACTGTACTTTATATATAAGATTATAATTAAAATTTTTACAAAATGTAAACAGTTCTTTCAAAAATTGATTACTCATTGAAATTTTTTTTTCTTAGAACAATAGTATCCATAAAGTTTGTGTGCACCTTAAAAAAATTCATAACTTTATTTGTATTTGTGATAGAAATAATCTGTAAAAAAAATGTTACAAAGTTTAATGTACCTAGTTTTAAGTATAGCTAAAATAACTAACGTGATTTCAGGCATTACTGTAAATCATTTGGCAAATGTTTTCCGTGAACTGCAAAATCGTATTACCCTTTATATTGTTAATGATGGAGGACATGTGGAAACTTAAATACAATTTCAATAAAACCTTAAAAAATATAGATTTACTTCCTTCTAATCCTTTTTACAAATTATTTCTATCACAAATCCAAATAAAGTGCACACAAACTTTATGGGCACCCTGTATTATTCAGAAAAGCAATTAAAAACTTTTCTAATTAAATAATGCCTTAGTTTTAATTCATTTTTTATTTTATGATTCAGAGTAAGTTTTTGGTAACTAGGGGTCCTGTTTTACAAACAAATAAAACAAAATTAATGATTTAAATTCTCCAAGGAGATTTGCATATAACTAATACAAACATTAGTACAAAAATTAATTTCTTGAAATTTCATAAAATTAAATAAGAGGGAATTAACAGATGTAGAAATAATTAAAAACAAAAAAATATAATGTTTTTACTCAGATTTTGTAAAAGAAACAGCAGTCTTGAAATAATTTCATTTGTATGAATAAATCCTGAAAGTTTCATTAAAATCTAACAATTATATGGTGCTAAAATATTCATGTTTGACAAGATTTTTAATCAAAATTTCAAATGTCCTAAAAAAGGATCAAAAAATATAATTTAATAATCAGAAAATCCTTTGGTCTTTCGTCTTAATAAAGATTTTGATGATAAAACGTTTTTATACAGTTCGGGGCATTTTTTCATGGTATGCTCATATTTTATTGAATCAATGAAAGCATCTAGTTAAAAATTATTCTCATAATTTTAACCTTATTATTACTGCTACCATGTTACTAGCATGTAGTAAAGTCTCAAAGCCTGGGAATGTGTATACTGGTCCATTCAGTGACTGTTACATGCCTCAGTTAACAACTGAATGGAAGTCATCATTAGCCTACAGAAATATATAATGTGAATATACTTATGTACATGTTCTTCCTTTTTGATTTGTAGTCTTGGCAAAACCCTCCAGGTGATTGGTTACCTGTATAAGATGTTTGAAGTGAATGAAATTGAACACGTGCTTATTGTACTACCAAATGCACTCATTCTGCCGTGGCAAAGTGAAATAACCCGATGGTAAGTATTTTTTTTTATATTATATGCCCTTCTTGAAAAAGCAGGTGTCCCTGTCATTTGCAGTCTCATCTCTTTGCAAAACAGATTAAGACATTTTGATGGAAGACCAAGCCTTCCAAAGTATAAAAGTGACTGAAAAACCTGCTCAGAGGTTTATTATCTTGTTTTTTCTTTTCTTTCCTTTCTTTTCTTTCCTTTCTTTTCTTTCCTTTCCTTTCCTTTCTTTCTTTTCTTTCCTTTCCTTTCTTTTCTTTCCTTTCCTTTCTTTTCTTTCCTTTCCTTTCTTTTCTTTCCTTTCCTTTCTTTTCTTTCCTTTCCTTTCTTTTCTTTCCTTTCCTTTCTTTTCTTTCCTTTCCTTTCTTTTCTTTCCTTTCCTTTCTTTTCTTTCCTTTCCTTTCTTTTCTTTCCTTTCCTTTCTTTTCTTTCCTTTCCTTTCTTTTCTTTCCTTTCCTTTCTTTTCTTTCCTTTCCTTTCTTTTCTTTCCTTTCCTTTCTTTTCTTTCCTTTCCTTTCCTTTCCTTTCCTTTCTTTCCTTTCCTTTCTTTCCTTTCTTTTCTTTCTTTTCTTTTCTTTTCTTTTCTTTTCTTTTCTTTTCTTTTCTTTTCTTTTCTTTTCTTTTCTTTTCTTTTCTTTTCTTTTCTTTTCTTTTCTTTTTCCTTTCCTTCCTTTCCTTTTAAAAACACAGTTTCTGCTGATATTCTTGGTTCACCTTCAGCTATATGTTGCATCAGGTGGTCCCTCTAGTAGCAGTATTGTTTGTTTTTGCAGGTGAGAAAGAAACAAGTCTGTATAATAAAAAATGTAATTATTTTGAAAAAATTACCTAGAAAATAAATGAAACTAAGTGCACAAAAAGGAGGCATCCCTAAGCAGACAACTGCTGTTTGTTTATTTAGTTATATATATATATATATATATTTTTTTTTTCTGTGAGAATGTCCTTCATCTTTGAAAATTATAATATGGCAAATACTAAAATTTGTATAAATCATCATTGTGGGGTTACTATTACTGAAAAGAAAGGCCTTTAATGTTATGTCAGTTTGTAATTTCATTCTATAAAAGAAAAAAAGGAAACTTTTTTTCCTGCAGTGCAATGTTTGCATTAAAGGAACATTTCAAATTAAAGCTAGGTTATAGTCCTGGAACAATGATAGGCCTCCATGTCATTCTGGTATTATTAATTTATTGTTCATTCTGAAAATCTGTTGTTTGATAATTTAACATCTGTCATTAAATTTCATGCTAGATTTCATTAACAAAATATACAAATTGTTAAAATTATTAAATTTACTTCAACGATATCATATTAATAATTTTAATATGTCAAAAGTTTTGTCATTTTTTTTAAATTTTTTTTTCTGTTTAACAGGGACAGCATTTTTTCACAAATTCATAAATTTATTAATTTATTATTGTATTTGATCAAAGTAATATTGTATAATGCAAACAATAATTATTATTACAAATACAAATTAAAACATGTAATTAATAATTGATAATATTGTTATTTTATTTTGTATCATGAACTGCTTTTTAAAGGAAACCAATGGGCTAGGAAGTAGATAAAAATGGGGCATCTATTTCAAATAAGTGTCCTTCTATTAATGTTTGGAGTAATAAAAATGTCAAGATTACAAATAAAGCCTTTAATTCTTTAGAAACATTTGTAAAAATTCAGATATAAATAAAATATCTGTAAAAAGATAGTATGAATAAAAACAAAAGGAAAATTTTTCTTTGCTAATATTTTTCATTTCCTGAGGAACTTTACCAAGATAAATGCAAGGATTTTATTTTGCAACATGTATTTATAAAAACAAGTAAAAAGTTTTCAAAAATTTTTAAATTTAAGAATGCTCTAAAACTATGGATTATGTGAAGTGATGAAATTTAGTGTTTAATGAATGAAAGGGAGTAAATGTTATTGTTGAATTGTTAATTTCTTATTTGTTATATAAAATAGTGTAGATAAGTTGGTTAATAAAACAAAGGCAAATGAAAGGGTACCAATGCGATCAGTACGAAAAACATTTATTAATTATTAACCACATGACAGAAATGAAGCACTGCAATTCAGGTTCCAAGCTCAGAATTTTCAGACATGCTTGTGTCCTTCATCACCGAATGCAAGAAATAGAGAGATGTGGTTAATAATTAATAAATATTTTTCATACTGATCACATTGGTACACTTTCATTTGCCTTTTATTAACCAACTTATCTATTCTATTTTATAAACTATATGAAGCACATGTGGACTCTATCTTGTGTGTGTGTGTGTGTGTGTGTATGTATATATATATATATATATATATATATATATATATATATATATATATATTATTTTAATTTGATAAATTATTTGTGTATTTATTTTGAATAATAGGATGTCTTGAGTTATCCATTTTCTTTTAATTTTAAAAAAAATTTATGGTCATGTATATTGGTTTGGGAGATATTTGAAGAAAAATCTGGGGCATAAGTTAACATTTTGAGAAGAACCAATAGTTGCACTCTCAAGAACTTTCCATCAAAGTTATTATCCCTCTTAGGAAGGATTAAACATCAACTGCAAGAAGACAGAATGCATGGTAGTCAGCAAAATGAAACAGGAAATCTTTGTTAAAAACAAGAGTACTGAACTGTTATAGGATATCTGTCTTCCTATATGGATGCTGGACAATCTCCTCAAAGATGAAGAAGTGACTGGAAACACCAGAAATGAGGTTCTACATAAGAATGCTGAGGATACCATGGAGCATACATGTGAGCAACAACAAGTTCTAGAAAAAATGGAAACAAAAAGGAAACTTATACTTAACATCAGGAAGAGACATCTGAGATTTCTAGGACATGTAATGAGGAAAGAGGGCTTGGAAAATCTGATACTTACAGGACAGATTGAAAGTAACACATACTTAATAAGCTTGACTAATTGGATGGCAGAACAGTTTGGGAGAAATAACAAAAAGACAATTTATTAAGAATTACAAAGGATAGTAAATTGTAGAGAGCCATGATCGCCTATGAGGAGTCACAACACATGGTGAAGAATAAGTTTGGCATTCTTGAGATTGAAGTTGTGGTTGAACTTATTTTTTTCTGTGCATTAGTTATACAAAGAAAAAAGTTCAACTTCTTCTCATGTCTGACTAAAGGTGGCCTTGATGAGGGATAACAATTTAATCCTAGAAATCCTTAGGAGATTTCAACTGTTAAATACCTGGAGTGTCATTAAATTGATATCTCTCGAAAGTCATTGGGAATCAATTATGATTTTATATGAAAGTAAACTGATTTCTCTTTCAGATGATAGCAAATTCAACTTCCTTGGTATTACTGGTTGGGGGAGAGATGGTTTTGGAAATCTACAACCAGGGTTGGATTTAGGCTTTAAGAGGCCACTGGGCTAATAGAATTTGGGTGCCCCTCGTATGTTGCCTCCTCACCCATGTCTATTAAAAAAAAAGTTTTATCAGGGGCCCAAAATGAGAGGGCCCCCTGAGCTGCAGCCCATACTAACCCATATGCAAGTCAGGCTCTGTCATAAAAGTTACAGATTTCTGGTGCCTCTAGTTTCGAGGATGTGACAGGTGTTAATAATGTGAATTGAAATACGTTTCCGTTGCTTGCGGGGCACATTCAGATGCTCATGAACTCTAAACGTGTGAAACCTGCACAGGTGCATTTGAGCACTTCTGGCCTTGAAGGGTTAAAGACTTTGGTTGCAAGTGATCAGCACATCTTTTTCCTTCAGCGGCAGATTTGGCCTAATATCTTGAACTGCTACTTCATCTGGGTCATCTGGTTTCGGCCTTGATTTTTGACAATTGATATATGTCAATTTCATAGAGAAAAACAATTATCCTCTCCTCCTCCTTTTCCCCTTTTGCTGTCCTTTAACCTTGGTGACATACTAAGTACTCAAATGACTCTTATTTTGTTGACACAACTTTCAGCTGAATGTGGGATTTAACCTCAACCAGGTGGATGTTTGATTGACAGATTTTAACAACAATCTACTCTCGTTTTTGACTTCCTCCAAATTTTGGTTAAGCTGGCAGATATTAGCAAAATTATATAAAGCCTTACTTTCTACTTATTTTTTTTTTATCCAGTGCACATTTTATATGCTAGTAAACAACCTATAATTTAATAAAAAAAAAACTTTTTTTTCTTCTTTTTTTTTTTTTTTTTTTTTTTTTTTTTTTTTTTTAAACTTATACCAAAAAATGTTTATTAATCTTTTCAGTTTTGGATTCATAAATTTCGTTTCCACTTAATTACTATGTCATATCCCAGAAATAGCCCAATGAAGAATTTTACACTATTTTAAACTATTAAATTATTGTAATTAAAATTTAAAAAAAAAACGAAAAAATTCTTGTAAAAATTCATTATTCATTGTAAAAATTTTATTTCTTCAGACAATAGTGTCTTTAATATAATTTATTTACAAAAGTAATTAAAAGCTTCTCTAAACAAATAATGTCATAGTTTTATTGCATTTATTATTTTTCAATTCAGAGCAGATTTTCAGTTAGGATAGTGCAAATTTGGAAAAAAAAAAAAAAATTAGGTGATTTACATTCTCCAAGGAGTCCTACTTCTAACAAATAAAAAAATTGAGGAAATAGGTATTTTGCGAAATTTCATGAAATTAAGTTGTGGGTAACATATGTAAAAAATAAATAAAAATATATATTTTTACTAAAATTTAAAATAAAAAATTTCAAAAATAATTTCATTTGCGAATAATTCCTGAAAATTTCAGTAAAATCGGACAATTATTTTATTTTTACAAGAATTTTCAAAAAAGTCAATGTAATTATTATGCCATCGTGATGACGTAAACAAAACAAGATTTTAATCAAAATTTCAAATGTGTTAGGATTTAAAAAAATTTTTAAATAATCAAAAAATACTTTGGTCTTTCATCTTAATAACATAAACATTTTGACAAAACTTTATTTTTATTAAGTTTGTGGCCTTTTTCATTATGCTGTGCTGTTTTTCCACAAAAAAGTGGATGTACCTACATTATTAAGAAGAGAGAACAATAAAAGAACAAGAATTAAGAAGACAAAAGATAACAATTGACATTTCATTTAAATTTTTGAAGATCTAAGTTGACTGGGAAGCAACAAACCAGAAGTTTCACAAGCTAGAATTGCAATAGAAAAAATGGTTAACATAGAACTTATGGTTACAGTTAGCCATTTCAACTGTAAAAATGATGAGACCTTGCCGCCAATCTAATACAGAGCGTAAGTTCTTAGTCAATTACCGTGAACGTATTTATAGAAAAAACACAGAGAAGCTCCGTTATGGCAGTGAGAAAGAGACTAAAGCCAAGATGCCAGGTCAGGACCAATAACATCAAGAATCACTAATAGCAGTAGCTATATCCTAAAAAAATAAAGAGCTCTCAATTGCTATACCATCAAATCACAAACCAACACGTTAATTCACATGGCTATTGTCCCATGAACAGTGATAAATCTTTATCCCAGTAATTCAGACAAACTTTTTAAAAATCATCGTACATCCATATATAACAGTATAGTTTATACAAACTATATGTACAGAAATGTACTAATTGAACCAGACTTGGTTACCTCCTTTTAATAAACTGTACTGTTGTAATTAAAATTGTGATTGACTGACCATACAAAGTTTCTGGTACAACTATAGTACAGTGTTATATATTTACGCAGAGCGAAAAAAAAAAAAAAAGAAAAAAAAAAAAAATTACATAATTTTGTAGTCTAATAATATAGCTAATTTTCGATCAAATGATCTCAAATTTTAACAAAATTTGTAAAAACTAAGTTGACTGGTGTGGACTTCCCTCATTGAGAATCTACCTGGAAGATGAATCAGGCATGCCAGTGATAATGATTGTGTGCTGATGAAATTGCCACCACACTCACCTGACTTGACACCTTGGGGTTGTTTTTTTTTTTTTTTTTTTTCTTTTCTCTATGGGGCTATGTGAAAGGATGGGTCTATACTACCCCACTCTTCCTACAAGCCTAGAGGAACTTAAGCAGAGAATCACTAAGGCGCTGGAGAATGTTACGCAAGACATGCTACAGCGTGTTTGACAGGAGCTGGACTACCAACTTGACGTGTGTTGTGTCACAGGTAGTGCACATATTGAATATTTCTGAAGCCTTGTGAAATCAGTTATAAAATGTATATGCCTTTGAATATCTTGTTTGAATTTTGATAAATCTTTTGTTGTTCAACATGAAGCTTATTTAATTTCATTTTCCTGGGACATGTAGTTACTCAGATATTCACATTTTAAATTGTCATTTTTTTATCTTATTTATTTCTTTTTATTTTATTTTTTTATTTTATTTTATTTTTTTTAATTTTTTTTTTGAGGGTGGGGGTGATACCTACCTATATATATATATATATATATATATATATATATTTTAAATTAATTCCCCCCAAGCAAGAGGATAATACCACTAAGACACAAAGGGCTACTGGGAGTGAAAGATAATGAAGACTTCAGAAGAAACTGGTAACCGTCCTAATCAGGGGACCAGGGTATAAACTAGGTGGGTGACCAGGTGCTATAAGCTTGAATGTGTGGGTGGTGTAATTCATCATAAACAGTTTGTGATTGTTATTGGAACTTAGCTCTCTAATCTCCAGTCTGGTTAGTTATAGTCACTTGTATCAGTAAATCATTATTATCTAAAAAAAAAAAAAAAAAAAAAAAAATATACAATCAGTCAAGACCCTGGGCCAGGGGGTACAAATTGATGCAGCGGAGCAGTACTAAAAACACAAGATTAGATATCAATTTGAAATTTCCTGAAGGTTACCCAGATTGACAGACACCTGAAGGAGAAAGAGCACAATGTTGTGATAACAAAAAAGACATTAGTCTGACTGCAAATAAAAATCTCTTTGTTTTGACTTCTGGGGACATCTTTTTCCACACAAGCATTACTTCATATCTCTCACACTTTATATATAATAATTACGAATGTTAGTGTGTCAAACTTTTTCAACTTTACTCCTAAAGGCTGTAACCCAAAATATCATACCATTTTGGGATCAGGCTGACTCCGTGAACAAATTAAAAAAACATTCTGGGCCGGATCTGGACCCACAATCCTGAAATTTTGGATTACAAAGTTTTAATTACTGCAATTGATTTCGATGTGTTTTCTTTTCAACTGATATTTTTGTAGATAACAAATTTTATAACTTGGAAATAAATTTGGTAGTAATGAAAATAAATTGTGAAAGTTACCCATGAAATAAAAATAATTGTTTGTACAGAAATTAAGAACCTACATGCTTGTCTTTAAATTAAGTGGTAGCAGAAGAATTATCATTGAACTTTTAAAAGGCAAGCTTAAATATTAATGCAATACAGAAATGCAGCAATCAATTTTGAGTTCTTCTGTAGTTTATTGTTGCCTATCGCATCTCCCTACCTATTGTGACGAAGGCCCAATCAAAAGCCCTCCACAGGAGCTAGATTAAATGCTGACCGATAGGGCGGCATTTAAGCTAATAGCCGCTTCTTTATCAGAGGTGGGTGGGGGCTAATTAAACATTTATTGACTGAGCAACCAGAGCTGTTTTGGTTGAAGTTTATAAAATCTCTCTTAAAACAATTTTTCAGGAAAATAGGTTTCTCGGGTCTGATAGATATTATCACTTTTTCCAGTATTGGTGGAGGCAGTTACCTTCTTAATCTTTCATTTACTGTAGTGTGGAACATCAACATCTTATTCTCTCTCTTCTATTTACATGTGCTGTCCATTTTAGTTGTTGCCGTTGTTGAAAATGCTCCAGTGATAATGGTTTCTGTTAACTGGTACAGATCTTTTGGAATTCTGTAGTTCCGTTCCACAATTTTCAAAGAAGGATATTCTTTGCCAAGATCCACAGACTTCACTTGACAAGATATGAGGAACTTTATCAAGACTGTTGAATATTAGCTAGTTTGCCAGAGGTTTAGCACACAAGTAGGCAAATGTAGCCAAAGCCAAAACTGACTTGAGTCATTTATGGAGAAATATATAGCTGAACAAAGACCCCTCATGCAAATGTATTGGGAAGGTCCATTCTAGCAAAATGGACCAACCCAACTGGTGTATTAGGCGCTCTCCTATAAAATAAGGTAAAATCAGCTTTTACAAGGAAATAGAAGGAGGCAGCCATGTTGGCAGGTAAGTCACTTGACTTCTACAAAGACAAATGTAGAAATAGAATGAAATGCATCTGTTTTCCTTGTCATTTTTTTTATTAATATTGTCATTGCAGCTATATTTATTTTCTGTTCTTATGCTAATATTCACCCAGTTCAAGGCTGAAGAGCCACTTAAGGTAGAGGGTTACTGTGTGGTGTTATGAGCATAAAAAAGGGCAAGAAGTGACATGCATGTGGTCATGTAGGAAAGATAACTGTTAACCCTAGATTTGAAGAGGGTCAGGATTGTCGTGATTGGGAAAACATCCAGCAGTTCTTGCGAAGAATCTGTCTAAATGGAGTGTACTTCTTACTATTGAAATATGAAGGGGTATGGGGATGATTCACTTGTGCGTATGCGGCATGGCAGGTCCCAGTTGTAAAGCTCAGTGCTGGTGGGACTAAGGAATGTGGCTCAGCAGAATACATGCCATGGAAGTAGCAATAAAACACGAAAGGTTCGTAACATTTCATCTGTGGGGAAAGGGGTTCTAGGGAGGAAGATAAATCATCACCCACAAGGCTGCAAAGATATTTTTGTCTTCTATCAAGATAAGCAAGTGAGGACTGGGCGACAGTACTCAATTTTTTTGTCTGATCTGAATTTTATTTATTTAGAGATATATATATATATATATATATATATATATATATATATATAATGTTTTTTGACGTATTTTTCAACATCAAAAAACGACATAATTATGGCATTATTTTTGCACCAACCTTTTATATATATATATATATATATATATATATAATAAAACTCTAGTGTCATATCTCTTTCAGACATACACAATCATGGTTTTCAGCAGATTCCATTTCCTTGTCTGTGAATTACTTCTTGTGAAAGTTAATAGTGGTTTTGGCATTGTCTTCTCTACAGTTTTGAATTCAGAATAGTTTTTCACTTCAACTGGCCGCTACCTTGTTATTTAACCCATAGCTGGGGTGGAGGACATATTCATAGCTTTCCCATGAATATTGGTGCAAAAGTGAATGCAAGAGAAGATGGGAATTTAAATCTGGCTCACCACTTTCTGCACTGATACTTGTTAAACTACTTCATATAAAGATGGAAATAATTCTTGGGTTGTCCAACTTTTTTATTTCATGCTTGAAACAATTTACCACAATCTGTCATACATATTTATAAATCTATCATTCAGTTTTGCTTTGAATATTTCTGCCACATCTGGTCTGGTGCTTCTGCTATATATTTAGATATCTTGATAAAATCCAAAGAATCTGCAATGTTATTGATCCTGATCTGGCATCTCAGCTTCAGTCACTTTCCCACCACTGTAACATCGCTTCCCTCTGCATTTTCTATAAATACTTTCAAATTAATTGTCATGATGAAAATTCCTCTATGGTACCTAGACTTTATGAATTTAAGTGCAGTACTAGATTGGTGGCAAAGTCTCATCATTTTACAGTTGAAATGGTTAGATGTAACCATAAGTTCTATGCTAATAGTTTCTTCTATCACACTTCTCTCTTGTGGAACTCTTTTCCAACCTCTTGTTTCCCTGTTAACTTTGATCTTCAGAAATTTAAATGCAGTGTCAAATGTTTTCTTAATTCTTTTATTATTCTCTCTCTCTTCAACAGTATTTTTTTTTCATGGCCTCTAACACTCAGTAACCCCCTGTGTCTTAGTGGTGATATTGCCTTGCTTGGGGTAAAATGATTAAAAAATGAAAACAATTACTGAATTACTCAGTGTTTCAGAATATGAAGCTTGTTAAAAAGACAATGAAAATGTGATGTAAATATATATCTGGTATGCATAAATTCTTTGTAATGCTAAACTTAACAATATCCAAAGCATTTTTCTTTTTCTGGTAACCATAATGAAGTTGTTAGAAAAGACATCAAATGAATTTGTACCATAACAGACCGTTCTTTTGCAGGGCTCCAAATTTAAACTATGCAACTTTTCATGGAAAAACACGGGCAGGTCGTATGAAACTCTTACACAAACTCCAGCGCGAAGGTGGCATCCTGTTGACCACATATGGTCTAATTGTCACCAACTATGAGGAATTGTCGAAAGGTCCGGATGGGCGCCAGTTTATTTGGGTAAGAACACTCTATGAGATTTTATCTGATGCAGATGACGGTTAATTTCATAAATATATTTTTTGCTCTTCTCCCATCTCTTCCTCTTTTACCCATTCTGCCTCTACCTATTCCCTCCCTTTCACCTGCTCTCCCTGTGGATGTGTGGATGGTGTAATGGATAGTTGTTCGGAATATGAAATCAGTGAGCTAAATTCAAATTACAGTGTTTGTTACATTCACCTACAAACACAAAATACCTTTGGGAAAGGTATGAATTCATTCCCCCCCCTCTCCCCAAGCTATGGGTTAAATAGTAGGACTTGTACCTGGAAAAACCTTTATTCTCAAAAATTCTTGATGAATATTCATTCACAAAAAAAATTCTTACAATCAAATATGTTTGGGTTTTAAATAGCCTACACCAGCTCTGCCTCTTCTGGCTCACCCGCTCTGCCTGCACCTCCCTTTCATCACCTGCACTGCCTCCACTACTCACATTTTGCCTCCACCTTTACCTCCCCTTCACCAGTTCTTCCCCTCAGTTTCTCTGCCTTGTTATCCATTCTCCCTAAACCTGCATTTCCCCTCCACTGGCTCCTCCCCTCATCTGCTCTGTCACCACTCTCCTCCCTTTCATCTGTTCTATCTCATCCTCTGCTTTCTTCTCTTCCTCCTCTTTTTCTCTTATACTTCTTGCTTTTTGATTTTTGTCATGCAATAACATAAATTTCACACCTGGTAACTTTCTGAGGACCTATTTATTTTATAGTCAAATGCAATGCTGCTTTTCTGCAAGGCAATATGTTCCCAGATCCCCCCCCCTCTCTCTCTCTCCATGGTTGTCTGAAAGCACAGTGACACCAAGCCCCTACTTATTCCTGTACATCAGTCAGTCAAGTGCCATACATGACACACTTAGGTGATCATGTCTCTTTTGATTCATGAATGACTAGGCAGAATATTTTCCCACAGTAGGCTGCCATTTCTTTCTGTGGTAAACTGATTGCCACCCAAGGCCATAAAACCCAGTGTGTCCTGCTGTTGAATCCATAGCTCATGGAGGAGGGAGAGATGGATTCATACCTTTCCCCAAAGGTATTTTCTCATAAGAATTTGAACCCAGCTCTCTGATTTCTCATTCCAAGCTGTTATCCATTCCACCACAATGCATTTATCAATTAGTTAAGTGACAATAGCATAGAACTTAGCAACCTCAGCATAGTTTTCAGTAAGTCCATAACTTTTGCCTTTTTGCTTAAAGAAAGCACTTTACGGCTTATCTTTGACATATCCAAATTGCCGACCTTACTACTTTTGCAACTTGGGGCCACATAAAGCTGATAAATTTCTTTATTTCTGAGGTTGACTGCGAGTAACTAGCAAAAACACTGACAGGGGAGGAGGTGGGAGGACATCAACTGTTTGCGACACATTGTGTTCTCATTGTTTTTGCTACTGTGTTTCAACTCCTGTTTATTTGGCGTTTACTTCCTCAGGTGTATGTGGCAGCTTCTCGTTCTAGTGTTGCATTTATTTTTTTGTTTTTATTTTTTTATTTTTTTTTTTTTTTTTTCTATCTCATCATTGCTAGAGGGGAAAAAATTTCCATGTCCTTGTAAATCAGTTTAAAGGAAAGAGCAAAGTGTATCGATCTTGTATAGATTCAATGAAATAAGAATTTCATTAAAAAAAAAAAATCTGTATTTTAAAAAAAAGTACGAACAGAACTTTCTCGTTTTTGTACAAAGAATTTTTCTTTTAGAATTAAAAGAAAAAATTTTAAAAATAGATTAAAAAAAAAAAAACGCATAGTTTTCTTTGTAGAAAATATGCAATTTTCTGTCCTGGAACAATGGTGAGCTGATTAATTTCACAGGCCATTTCTTGGAATGCTTGATCCTCACTAAGTGCTTCTCTGCTATAGCCTTGTGCCAGATTAGGCAGATTTTATTTTAAAATATCTACAGGCATTAAGAGATCACCTATTGTAGAGTGTTTATGACCTGGTTCTGTTAAAAAACAGTCTAAACCTGTTGGAACCTCTACTCAGATGCTAAACGCTATACTTAACGTCTGAACCCACTCCTGATATTTTAACAATCTTATGTGAATGCAGAATGGCATTTGCAGGACTTTGCTAACAAGCAAAACAAGAACTCGTAAGTGATCTACTGTTCTGGACACGTAGCCATGGAACAAGACAGGTGGGTTGCCCAGTAACCTATATTGACCAGCTATGTTATGATACGGATAGACTCATGAATATCTGAGGTAACTCAACCAAATAAATAATAATACTACCTGGTTAATCTTTCAAGCCATTTTCAGTGTGTTTGCTCCTCACTGGGTGCCTTTCTGCTGTGGCCTTGTACCAGATTAGGCTGATTTATGTAAATATCTACAGATATTAAGAGGTCACCTATTGTAGAGTGTTTATGACTTGGCTAATACTGTTATTGTGTTACGAGGTGTCTCTGTATTGTGGGGTCGTGCAAGATGCTTTCCTATACTGTTCCTTGGTTAGTCTCACCTGTGTGTTTGATCCTCACTAGGTGCCCTCCTCTTTCGATTTTGTACTTGGCTTATATAATATCTATATAGTTATGCAAATTATTATTTTTTTTTTTTTCTTCAATAAAAACCCTGTTTTAATGTTTTCTCTCTCTGTTATTGTCTTTCTCTAGGATTACGTATTTCTGGATGAGGGTCACAAAATCAAAAATCCAACCAAGACACAAAAGGCAGCACACTATATTCCAGCTCATAATCGGATCATAATGACTGGAACTCCTATACAGAACAATTTGGTGGCAAGTATTTCACTTAGAGACTTTTTCTTTCTTTCTCTCTCTCTCTCTCTCTCTCTCTCTCTATATATATATATATATATATATATATATATATATATATATTATAAATTAACTGATTTAAAATATGATTTTTCCGCAACACAGTAATAACCATGTTTCAAAAATGGAAGCTAAAAGCTTCAAATTTAATTTTGTAAATGAATTAAAAACATTAGTTCCATTTCATCTTCAAGCGAATTTAGTTACTCCAAAATTTGCTTGAGAATGAAATGCAACTAATGTTTTTGATTTAATTACAAAATGAAATTTGAAGCTTCCATTTCTTCCATTTTTGAAACATGGTTATTACTGTGTAGTGAAAAAACCATATTTTAAATCGGTTAATTTATAATATTTATACTCTGTAAATTTACATTGAACACTGTTTTGTAAAAATAAAAAATACAAATAAGAACACCGGATTATATATCTTACTGTTCTTTCTTTTTATATATATATATATATATATATATATATCTATATATATATATATATATATATATATAGGAATCTAAATGAAATAATAAAAAAACAAAGGAATATTAATATACAACCCAGTGTGTCTGAAGATTTTAATTTTTTTATATTTTTTATTGTTAAAAAAAAAAAAAAAAAATATATAACATGAAAAATGTTGTTCCCAGGCCTACCTTGACCCAGAGTGCTAGCATCTGTTAGGGTCCCAACATGGTACAATAAGATTTGTTTTACTGATGAAAAACATTTATCTTAATCTCTAACATAGTATGAAACATTAAGATGTTTCAATGACTTAACTGTAGAATTGAAATTTATATAGTCAAAGGTGCCTTCCTGTGTTATTTTTTAACTGTTTTTAGGACGGAATGCAATCCCCCGCCCCCCACTACCGTTTAGGCTGGTCTTATCTAATAATTATTAATTCCACTAGTATTATCTTTCGTTCATGACTTAATGACATTGTATTTATAATGATTATATTTTTTTTTTTTACTTGTTTGAAGTCTGCATCTTCACATATACACTGTCAAAATGGGCTTCCATGAAACTTTGAATATTCATAACTCAGTTGCAAATATAGTTGGCATAATAAATTTGGTACCATTTTTTTTTTTTTTTTTTTTTGTGTGTGTTTTGTCAAGCTATATATGCCTACATGAAAAGCTTTTAGATACATTGAAGAAAAAAATTGTTTGGGAAAATGTAATTGCAATTTTTTCTTTGATAAACAAAAACAGAAATTATTTATGACTCAGCCTAATATAAAGAAGGAAATGATTTTATAAGAAAATCCATCTCCAGCCTCTCGGCTCTGTTTGAAACAGGTTTCCTTTTGTGTTCTATTTAGGATTAATAAATAACTTTGCAAATGGATTTGCTTCATAACAGCAAATGTCATTTGTTTGAAAACTGGCTTCATTGAAAGTGTTAAATAAGTTTTTCACTTCATTGAAAAAATCCAAATGTAGAAAATTAAAGGGAGATCACTGCTATATTCAAATAGTGCTTTTCTTAAATTGTATCATGGCAGTTATAAATAAATTTGTAGTACATTAACATACATTAGTTTTTGGACAGCAATTGGCAGTATACACTGGATTAAAAGGAAAAAAAAAAAAAAAAAATTCTTCACCATGACAACACAAAGCTTCATACAGCAGGGACAGCAGAATGATTTTGGAACTCATTTTGTCTGTTCTAGCTAACCCACCATATTCAACTGACCTTACACCACACAATTATTACCTTTTTCTTTTTGATCGATTCAAAATACTTTAACAAGGAAAATTTTCTCCAATGAAAACCAGATTCTAGTTTATCAAAATTTTTTACTTTCAAAACCTGTGGAATTTTACTTAAAGGGAATCAAAAAGCCATCTAGTAAGTCGCAAGTTGCTGTAAATAATGGTGAATATATTTACACACACACACACACACACACACACAAAATTAATATGAAAGGTTTGTCACTTAGCTGATTGATGTTACCTTAAGCATCCCGACTCCAGAGTTTCATAGACCCTCCATGAAGTACTCCATCCACTTCTCAAAGGGTATATCAGCAACTGACTGCTTATACTACTTGATTTTCCTTTTTATATGCACTTTCATTGGTGCAAATCTCCCAAACTCCAGTAGCGTACGTGAATGCCAATGTAGCCATCTGCATGTATGTGCATACATTTAGAATGTTGTGGTTAATTGTCCTTTTCTTCACTTTACACTCACTCTTTATTGGTTTATTACCTTTTCTCTTTTACCTATTTTCTTTCAACTGTAGCCATTTTGACTTTCGGTTTTCCAGCATATAGTGTTAATATATAGAATTGAATAAAATGTAACTTCATTTTATTTTATTTTTTTAAGAATAAAGTTTATAAACAAAGACAAAAATTATTTCTTTATTTTGCATCATGGTTGGTCTGGTTAATCCTAACCCTACCATATTCAACTGACCTTGCACCAGTTGATCATTACTTTGTGATTGCCGCAAAACAGTTTGATGGAGAAAACTTTCTCTAATTAAGTCCAGATTCAAGAGTTCTTTAAAAGCTTCTTCACATTAAAACCTGCAGAATTTACTCAAAAGGTATCAAAAGCCTGTGTGATAAGCGGCAACAAGTCATTGCAGATAATGGCGAATATATAATTGAATAAAATGTGATTGTACTTTATTATTTGGAAAAAAGAAAGTTGAACACAAACGGAAATTTTTTATGACTCAATCAAACTTAATATAAAGATATAACTACTTTTCCCTAAGCAAGATGACTGCTTAGACATCATGGTCAAAATAAGAGACCGTCCTGTGTCGATAGGGAATTTGGTTTGCAATAAAATAGCACACAGCTGAGATATACAGGGCAACCTCTGAACATTTGCTCCTTACAGTCACATCATGTTAAAACACTGGTTCTCATACTATCACCGAAGAGCAAATATGGAAAAACATGCCCGCAATAAGCCATAGTGTCAAAAGGATGGTCTCTCCCACCCACTTCAACACTGCTTTTTTTTAACTACCTTCACTCTTTAGCAATTATTTAAAAAAACAAAGCATATGAAAGTAAATCTAGTGCTGTATTTAAATTTAAAAAAGTCTAAGCATGAAAGAGAAAAATTCATCAGAACAATTAACATGAAATTATTTATAGAAAAGGCACAGGGAAGCTATGTTACTGCGTAGAAAAGTGATTGAAGTGAAGATGCCAGGTCAGGACCAATAATATTGCAGATTCTTTTTTGAAAAATAAGTTGGGGTACTAGGAATGTTTGATTATTTTTGCTTACTTAATATGTCATAGGTCCGAGAGTTTCAGCTCAAGTGTAAAACTGGACCCATGCCAATTCCCTACCTCTGTTTTTCTATTTTGACTCCAGTGTAAAACTGAACATATACTCCTCTTTTTGACTTGTGCATAAAACCCGAACTGTGCCCCACATTTTGGACTAAAATGTAAAACTGCACACATGCTTTCCCTAGTTGTAAATTTGGATGACTAGGGTGTAAAACTAAACATATGCCTCCCTTTTTGACTAAAGTGTAAAAGCCTCCTCTTTTTATTAAAACTACTATAAAACTGAATGTTTGAGTCGAGTAAAACTGGGCACAAGCTTCCCCTTTTTTTTTTTGACTCGAGTGTAAAACAATATCTTTCTCTCTAATTCAAAGCAATTTTCTTTCTTTAGGACTTACTTTCAATATTAAATAACCCAACAAGTGTTGATATGTCATTAAATTAGCAACTCTAGCCTGATAAAAAGTTTGAAAATCAAAATTAAGTATTGCATTGAAGTTAAAAAAATATTTCTCTCTGCTAATTACAGGAAATGTGGTCACTTTTTGATTTTGTACATCACGGTTCTCTGCTGGGTACCATCAAAACTTTTAAGATCAATTATGAAAATCCCATTACAAGGGTAAGTAATTGAAATTTATTTTATTTTTTATTTTTATTTTTTTGCGATTAAAGACTCGAGTGTGCTATACTTGATGTTTCTAAGAATTGTTAAAAATGAATCCAAATGCTGATAGCAAATGCCTTTTTCAAACATCCTGGTTACAGATGCAAGAATGCAACTTCTATGTATCACAAGTTACTTTACTACCTATCGGTCCATTAATATTGCTTGGATAAAAATCTCTCTTCTCTTCATTGCCAATAAATAAACCCAAAAGTTCTGATTATATAGGCACTTTCTTCCTCCTCCTTCATGCCCTACAGGGGAATGTCCAAAGACACGAGAAAAGGGCTTTTTAATTTTGCACATTGTTTTTGTCAACAGCACATTATAGTAAGCTCAGTTGGACACCATCTGTGAGAAAAAGAGCACCATGACGCAATTCATTCTGCCAGAAATTTGGAAACCAAAACCATACGAACATTACAGCTCCAATACAAACATTTCAGAGTGTTTGGGTGTCAATCCGAAGACAGCACAGAGGATTTGAAAAGAGTTTGATGAGTTTAATGGTGATTACCAAGGTACAGCAGCCCGGAAAACTTACTCTGATTGTTCTGATAAGAAAAGAATTCCTGAGCAAATTCAACACAGATGCCTACATCAAGTATGATGAGGTAATTTTTCTCTTGGTCAAGAGGGTGGTTACTGAAAGACCCCATGTCTGGCAACATGATTCTGCACTATGCCACACAAGCAGGATAACCTAATCGTGGCTGTCAGACAATTTCTGCGATCACATCACACCTTACATCTGGCCACCTAACTCCCCTGACTGCAACCCCCTTCATTATTATGTGTGGGGCACAGTTGAGTGAGAGACCAACAAAACTTGTAACACCAAAGATGAACTGAAGGCAAGGATTATGGCAGCATTCACCAGCTTAAACAAGGAGACCGTTCAGAAGAGATGCAGGAGATTCTGAAGTCATCTGGCGGCCATGGCTGAAGCCAATGGCGATTTTATTGAATAAATTTACTCTTTAGTATTTCAAGCTATTTTTATGTAATTTTTATAAATATATCTTTTAAAATGAGATGTCAGTATTATTTACTTTTTAGTGTAATTTAGACGATATTTTATCCATCACACTATATCTTACTTATTATAAGACGCAGATTTTGTGTGTGTGTGTGTGTGTGTGTCTGTACGTTTATATATTGGATCGGATTTCCTACATTTTTCAACCGATTTCAATAAAAATTCACAGGACTACGTAAAATTAACTTGCGGTGGTTCTGACAGTGCCCAAAATTGGAAAAACACAATTGTTTTTGCATGAAATCAATTTGAAAACACAAGAGGCATCACGAGAATGGAAGGGGGACAACTCATATCGACTTATACTTATAAAACCCAGGTTGTTTGTGTGTGTGTTCGTTTATATATGGGATCAGATTTCCTACATTTTTCAACCGATTTCAACAAAACTTCACTTTCTTTTTGGCAGGTAGTGCTTCTTATTGTCTTGCACACTTTTTTCTTTATTTTTACATTCAGAATGCTTTAAAAATTCCATTTACAAGACAATTGTTTATAATAAAATTCTATTCAATCGGTAGACTCATAACGATTGTAAACAATGTTTTTGTTTGAGTTTGACCAATTCATAAAAAAAAAAAACTAATTAAGACATGCATGTCCGTCAACCTTAAACAATAATCTTTGTCAATTTTATTTTTCAGTCTTTATGATGGTCAATACTTGATCTATCTCTTACTGTTACATCCCTGGGCTCTACTACTAATATATATATATATATATATATATACACACACACACACACACAGAGGCAGTAGTGTTGACCTGTTTCTAAAAGTAGGCATTTCATTTATTACTGTTCTCTCATTTGTTGAGCACTGTAATTACAAAGACTGCTTACTTAAAATACATTATCTTATGTAATCTCCAATGATAAAATTTTAATTTATAAGTTTACTCAATAAGAGATTAACAACAATAACAATGAAATAGAATAATTATGACAATATATTGTAATAAAAGTTCTGCAAGAGGTAGAAGATTCATTCTTACCATAGATCTCAGCACATTATTTTTTTTTCTTTCTGCTATTAAGAACTGTTACGTTTTTCTCTTTGACATATCTGAACTCCTGCTTTCAGAACTCTTGCCCTTCAGGGCCATTGTCATGTAAAACCTCTTAATTATCTCTGAGGTTGACCGTGGATAATTGAAATTGCTAAAAAGCCAAACCTTAGATTAAGGGGAAGGTGGGACTACTGTATTTGCCACAACTTATATAAAAAGTTTAACTTATTTTTAAACCCGTTCTCATTTGAAAAGAGAAAATAAAATACATAACAGTGAAATAGTTGCTTACAGCCATTTATGACCCTTTGGTTTGAAGCACTTGAGTACCTAGTACTCTCTGCAATGTGTCCCATCTCCAGTCATCCTCATATGTTCATGCTACCAGCACAGCATAATAAACTTGAGAGGAAGTGTAAAATAATGATAGGGGTTATCTTTTCTTTTAATAATTACCTGCATCCTTTGTTTATGTGGAATATTTTTTTTAAGTGATGTTCATACTGTGCAAGGCCCAAGGGCCACTCAAGTTAGAGGGTTCCAGATTATTAGGCACAGCTTGTGTGGAAGATAACAGTTAACCATAGACCCAAACAGGTTAAGATTGTAGTCATTGGGGAAGCAACTTCTTGGGACTTGGTTTCACAAGACTGGTTTGTGGGAAAGTGCTGCTCAAGTGGAACTTACATTTTACCAAATGAATATGAATGGAATGAGGGTGGTTTGCTACAATATGTGTGGCATAGTAGGTCTTAACCGTTGAAGGTTAGGACTATTGGAATGTAGTTAATCTCCATGGAAATAGCAACAGAGCAGCAAGAGACTTGCAAAGTCTCTTCTGTCAGAAATGGGTCCTAGGATAGAAATTAATTTGTCACCGACAAGGACATAGAGATGCTTTTGCTATATGCCAACAATACTCCATTTTCGGCTTGATCTGGCTCTTGTAAAGGCAGAGGATAGCAGAGACACTTTTGAGCTCTATCAAGACTGGAAAGTGAAGACTGGGTAGCTTCTGCCCATACACAGCAACAGTACTCCATTTTTTGGTCTGACTTTTGCAAAAGTAGAGGATAGCACAAAGGGTTAGGTACTTGCTGCAGCAGTACAGGAAACCCACCTATTTTTTCAGCATCTTTAGCGATTCATTGTATGTACGGGTTCCACTTGAGGTCTGGGCTGAGTTTAAGTCCCACTAGACACTCAAGGTATGGGGCCTCCCTGTAGGAAAATTCGTTTATCACAACTGGTGAAAGTTCTGGTGTAATGACATAAAATTTTTACAAAAAATTTTAGTTGGATTTATTTCCTATTAATACTGGTTTTGTATTTTGCAACTTTTGCATTATGCCAGATCACTCTCTAAATGATCCTGGTATGATGTCATTGAGTACTAACTGCCACATGGTTGGGTTATTGGGGACGAAACTAATTTCTTACCAGGCTTATCTGGTGAGAAGGATGGCTAGACACCTAGCAGGATTAAAAACAAGACTTGTGAAAGGGTGGATGGATCTTTTTGCAGGGTCAGTGCCTATCTAGAACACTGATAGACTGGACTGCATAGCTATGTATACAGCTTGTGTGGTGATGGCACATTGTCAAAAGGGCTTCCTAGAGTGAAATCAGCAGCCAGTGTAGAGGATTCCTCTGATGGAATCATTGGCCACATGTCCATGACTAATGTGAGCCTTTGAGATGGAGGACATCGGCTGTTGTTTTGACCTGTTGGGAAATGAGCTCTGCTGGGTCTACTTGCCCAAGACAGGTGATACAGTAAACTGGTCACGAGCTCAGCTGCTCAGCAACCCTACAACCACACCTGGTCATGAGGCTGACAATTATCATGTAAGCCAAATTAAAAATTAAACTTATGTTGTGTGTTGAATCATATACTGTTAATTCTTTTAGTGATCTCAAATGATGTCAAGTAATTCAATCACATTCAGCTGAGCAAAACAAAATAAAAGATTGTGGAACCATGGGTGTAACTCATCTTCTACATCTACCTGACTCACTAGAACCACAACACAAACCCAACTTGTAAAAAAAAAAAAAAGTCTCTGGTTTGTTCTTCGTGCCAACCAAGAGAAACCTCTAATTTTCAAAACCAGAAATAATAGCAGAGGAGGCAGTGTTATGGTGAGAGAATAATAAATTGCTAGTGTTATATTCTTCCTAAAATCAAATCTTCTGATTCACGCTGCACTAATTTCCCCTACTGGCCGAATGTGAACGCTCTGAACACCCAAAACTGAACTAAAATTCCATCAGGTGTGCAACGTTCCGCACATATCTATATTCTCTTATCGGTCTTATGCCTCTGACTGAAGGGAGGCCATGATAAAAAAGACAATGTCCAACCTTATCATTTTATTTGACATATTATCTTGTAAACTACCCCACATTAACCTACCCACGTAGGACACATGGTGCATATTTGTAATTTCAGAATTATATATATATATATATATATATATATATATATATATATATATATATAGGATTTATGAAAAAAAAATAAAATGCCAACATAATTGTCTATTAAGAGGAAAGACCAAAGAATTTGTTGATGTAAATTTTTTTTTATTTTTTTTATTTATAAGCCTTTTAAGAACCTATGAAATTTTGGTTAAAAATCTTGTTTTTTTCTGGTATCAGCATCGGGCCATAAATTTGTATGGTAAATTTGGGCTGCTTTTTGCAGTGACAAACATGTTAATTTGGAAAATCTTGCAAAAAGTCAGATAGTTGTTGGATTTTAATGAAACTTTCAGGACTTATTCACATATATTATTTTTGGGACATTTGTTTTTGTTACATCTGTTATTTCAGCCATACTCCCCACTCCCTACTTGTTTAATTTTATGAAATTTCAAGAAATTCTTTTTTGTAGCCTTAATGTTTATATTAAAGGGTAAAGTCTCTGAAAATGTAAATCAACTTTCTTTTTTTTTTTTTTTTTTTTAAATAGGCCTCCCCCCCACACACACACATACACAATTGTAAAATAAAAAATCCTAAAACTAAAAAAAAATGATTAGAAAAGCTTTTGATTGTTCTTATTAATAAAATATATTAAAGATACTCTCATCTTACAAAAAAAATATTTTTGGTTAATAATAAAAGTTTTCCAAGAGTGGTTTTCTTTTTTTTTTCTTTTTTTTTTCTTTTTTTTTTTTTCTTTTTTTTCCCCTTTTTTTTCCCTTTTTTCCCCTTTTTCTCTCCCCCCCCCCTTTTTCCCCTTTATTCCATTTTTTTCCTTTTTCTTTTCCTTTTTTTTCCTTTTTTTCCTTTTTTCTTCCTTTTTTTTCTTCTTTTTCTTTTTCTTTTTTTTTTCTTTTTCTTTTTTCTTTTTCTGTTTTTTTCTTTTATCATTTTTTCTTTTTCTTTTACCTTTTTTACTTTTTTCTTTTTCTTTTATCTTTTTTCTTTCCTTTCTTTTCTTTTCTTTTTTTCTTTTCTTTTCTTTTTTCTTTTCTTTTTTCTTTTTTTCTTTTCTTTTTTCTTTTCTTTTTTTCTTTTCTTTTTTCTTTTCTTTTTTTCTTTTCTTTTTTTCTTTTCTTTTTTTCTTTTCTTTTTTTCTTTTCTTTTTTTCTTTTCTTTTTTTCTTTTCTTTTTTCTTTTCTTTTTTTCTTTTCTTTTTTTCTTTTCTTTTTTTCTTTTCTTTTTTTCTTTCCTTTTTTTCTTTCCTTTTTTTCTTTCCTTTTTTTCTTTCCTTTTTTTCTTTCCTTTTTTTCTTTCCTTTTTTTCTTTCCTTTTTTTCTTTCCTTTTTTCTCTTCTTTCCTTTTTTTCTCTTCTTTCCTTTTTTTCTCTTCTTTCCTTTTTTTCTCTTCTTTCCTTTTTTTCTCTTCTTTCCTTTTTTTCTTTTCTTTCCTTTTTTTCTTTTCTTTCCTTTTTTTCTTTTCTTTCCTTTTTTTCTTTTCTTTCCTTTTTTTCTTTTCTTTCCTTTTTTTCTTTTCTTTCCTTTTTTTCTTTTCTTTCCTTTTTTCCTTTTTTTCTTTTCTTAATTAGGGTAATTTATAAACATTTAGAATTCTGTATCAATCAAGTGATATTGTTATTGCATGAAAACTATTTACTAATAAATATAAATGCTCACTACAATTCATCAAACCCTAGTATCTTGAATTTTTTGTGTGTATATCGAAGGTACTAATTTTTGTAAATACAGACATTATCACAAAATAAGAGCGGTTAAAATTTAAAATTTATCAATTTTCTAATATTTCCTAAAGAAATATCTTTCTTAGTAAAATATTAGCATGCTTAAAATATTTAAAATTTTTAAGATTTGATCAATAGTTAAAAAAAATTATATAAAAAAGGCATTTATGTTGTCTTCGTTATATAATTTTACTTCCATTATCTTACTTAAATTTCACTAACATCAGATTTGTCGATATGGATGATTTTATCAATTTTACTGATAATCAGGAAAAAAACGATTCCAATCAATTTAAGTAGAGTTTGAATTATTTGGTTTATTGGAAATATTAAAATTTAATCTAATAGCTTTGAATTAAATCTAAAAGAAAAGCTTCAAGATTTTTTCATCTTTTTAAATGAATTTTAAACTTTAGGCATCACTTTATTTTATTTGTGGGGGGTGTAACACACACACACACACACACAGAAAAAACAGTTTAGAATTACCTCAGCTATTGCTCCAATCTGTCTGGGCGTGGTTCTGTTCAAGGGGAATAACTCTCATAAAATCATTGCTTTACCTCCCTTGAATTTTAATTTTCTTTCTTTTTTTTATCACATCAATTTATCCCATATATTAAGTCGGATCATTCGTAGCATTTCTTGTGTTAATCGAGGTTACTTGACTGTCTCCTCTTCAAGTAATATGGAATATATTGTACTAGATAACATCCTATTAATAAGGATTATTTTTTTATTTAATCTAATATGAAAAATGGCTTTATGTCTTTCCCCAAAATATTTGTGTGAAATAAACATTAAACTACCTCAGCTGGAAATTGAAGCCTATTTGCCAAGTTTTGTGCTATTAACCACTAAACAGACTTTAACTTTAAATAAATTCTATTATATAAGTGTGAAATTTTTGATTTGGAATATTTTTTACTTACACATTGTTTAGATAAACATATGTTAGATTCTTTAAGAATGGATTCAATGAGGGTTGTTGAAGTAATATAATTGACCCCAATTTTCACATACACTATATATATATATATATATATATATATATATATATATATATATATAATTCTCTTCAGCCACACCAAGAAATCCAAGAGAGATAGATACACATTTAAATGTGCACAAATACTATACTATGATCACAGACCAAACTGCCAATCTTTTCTTTTTTTGTGTGTGTGAATTTTTTTTTTTTTTTAAGGAATATTGTATTTTAATATATTAACAATTTTAAATTGTAGCTTATTAGCACTGTAGTGATTTGAACTCATTCTTTATGTTGCTTTTATTGTCAAAATGTTTTGGTTGAGTCAATCTCCAGTCATCCTAGGGTACACTATAGGTAATTGTTAAAATTTTGAGGAGTTTCATGATCAATGTGTAAATTGCTTGTACCATTAAACAAATTTCGCCTTTGTGGTAGTCAAAGTTTTTTGATTGAATTTTATTTTTTTAGGTATGGAACCCTGACAAAAGATGGCTTCTATAATTCTGAGAAGTCATTATCATTCCAAGAGTTCTTCAGACTATTGAACTCATTCTTTGTATTGCTTTTGTTGTTACCACAATGTTTCAGTCAATCCATTTTATGTCTACCTTCTATCATTTTGAGAAGAGTCATTATCATTCCAAGAGTTCTTCAGACTATTGAACTCATTCTTTGTATTGCTTTTGTTGTTACCACAATGTTTCAGTCAATCCATTCTATGTCTACCTTCTATCATTTTGAAAAGAGTCATTATCATTCCAAGAGTTGTTCAGACTACTGAACTCATTCTTTGTATTGCTTTTGTTGTTACCACAATGTTTCAGTCAATCCATTCTATGTCTACCTTCTATCATTTTGAAAAGAGTCATTATCATTCCAAGAGTTCTTCAGACTACTGAACTCATTCTTTGTATTGCTTTTGTTGTTTCCACAATGTTTCAGTCAATCCATTTTATGTCTACCTTCTATCATTTTGAGAAGAGTCATTATCATTCCAAGAGTTCTTCAGACTATTGAACTCATTCTTTGTATTGCTTTTGTTGTTACCACAATGTTTCAGTCAATCCATTCTATGTCTACCTTCTATCATTTTGAAAAGAGTCATTATCATTCCAAGAGTTCTTCAGACTATTGAACTCATTCTTTGTATTGCTTTTGTTGTTACCACAATGTTTCAGTCAATCCATTTTATGTCTACCTTCTATCATTTTGAGAAGAGTCATTATCATTCCAAGAGTTCTTCAGACTATTGAACTCATTCTTTGTATTGCTTTTGTTGTTACCACAATGTTTCAGTCAATCCATTCTATGTCTACCTTCTATCATTTTGAAAAGAGTCATTATCATTCCAAGAGTTCTTCAGACTACTGAACTCATTCTTTGTATTGCTTTTGTTGTTTCCACAATGTTTCAGTCAATCCATTCTATGTCTACCTTCTATCATTTTGAAAAGAGTCATTATCATTCCAAGAGTTCTTCAGACTACTGAACTCATTCTTTGTATTGCTTTTGTTGTTTCCACAATGTTTCAGTCAATCCATTTTATGTCTACCTTCTATCATTTTGAGAAGAGTCATTATCATTCCAAGAGTTCTTCAGACTATTGAACTCATTCTTTGTATTGCTTTTGTTGTTACCACAATGTTTCAGTCAATCCATTCTATGTCTACCTTCTATCATTTTGAAAAGAGTCATTATCATTCCAAGAGTTCTTCAGACTATTGAACTCATTCTTTGTATTGCTTTTGTTGTTACCACAATGTTTCAGTCAATCCATTTTATGTCTACCTTCTATCATTTTGAGAATAGTCATTATCATTCCAAGAGTTCTTCAGACTATTGAACTCATTCTTTGTATTGCTTTTGTTGTTACCACAATGTTTCAGTCAATCCATTCTATGTCTACCTTCTATCATTTTGAAAAGAGTCATTATCATTCCAAGAGTTGTTCAGACTACTGAACTCATTCTTTGTATTGCTTTTGTTGTTACCACAATGTTTCAGTCAATCCATTCTATGTCTACCTTCTATCATTTTGAAAAGAGTCATTATCATTCCAAGAGTTCTTCAGACTACTGAACTCATTCTTTGTATTGCTTTTGTTGTTTCCACAATGTTTCAGTCAATCCATTTTATGTCTACCTTCTATCATTTTGAGAAGAGTCATTATCATTCCAAGAGTTCTTCAGACTATTGAACTCATTCTTTGTATTGCTTTTGTTGTTACCACAATGTTTCAGTCAATCCATTCTATGTCTACCTTCTATCATTTTGAAAAGAGTCATTATCATTCCAAGAGTTCTTCAGACTATTGAACTCATTCTTTGTATTGCTTTTGTTGTTACCACAATGTTTCAGTCAATCCATTTTATGTCTACCTTCTATCATTTTGAGAAGAGTCATTATCATTCCAAGAGTTCTTCAGACTATTGAACTCATTCTTTGTATTGCTTTTGTTGTTACCACAATGTTTCAGTCAATCCATTCTATGTCTACCTTCTATCATTTTGAAAAGAGTCATTATCATTCCAAGAGTTCTTCAGACTACTGAACTCATTCTTTGTATTGCTTTTGTTGTTTCCACAATGTTTCAGTCAATCCATTTTATGTCTACCTTCTATCATTTTGAGAAGAGTCATTATCATTCCAAGAGTTCTTCAGACTATTGAACTCATTCTTTGTATTGCTTTTGTTGTTACCACAATGTTTCAATCAATCCATTCTATGTCTACCTTCTATCATTTTGAGAAGAGTCATTATCATTCCAAGAGTTCTTCAGACTATTGAACTCATTCTTTGTATTGCTTTTGTTGTTACCACAATGTTTCAGTCAATCCATTCTATGTCTACCTTCTATCATTTTGAAAAGAGTCATTATCATTCCAAGAGTTCTTCAGACTACTGAACTCATTCTTTGTATTGCTTTTGTTGTTACCACAATGTTTCAGTCAATCCATTTTATGTCTACCTTCTATAATTTTGAGAAGAGTCATTATCATTCCAAGAGTTCTTCAGACTATTGAACTCATTCTTTGTATTGCTTTTGTTGTTACCACAATGTTTCAGTCAATCCATTCTATGTCTACCTTCTATCATTTTGAAAAGAGTCATTATCATTCCAAGAGTTCTTCAGACTATTGAACTCATTCTTTGTATTGCTTTTGTTGTTACCACAATGTTTCAGTCAATCCATTTTATGTCTACCTTCTATAATTTTGAGAAGAGTCATTATCATTCCAAGAGTTCTTCAGACTATTGAACTCATTCTTTGTATTGCTTTTGTTGTTTCCACAATGTTTCAGTCAATCCATTTTATGTCTACCTTCTATAATTTTGAGAAGAGTCATTATCATTCCAAGAGTTCTTCAGACTATTGAACTCATTCTTTGTATTGCTTTTGTTGTTACCACAATGTTTCAGTCAATCCATTCTATGTCTACCTTCTATCATTTTGAAAAGAGTCATTATCATTCCAAGAGTTCTTCAGACTACTGAACTCATTCTTTGTATTGCTTTTGTTGTTACCACAATGTTTCAGTCAATCCATTTTATGTCTACCTTCTATCATTTTGAAAAGAGTCATTATCATTCCAAGAGTTCTTCAGACTATTGAACTCATTCTTTGTATTGCTTTTGTTGTTTCCACAATGTTTCAGTCAATCCATTTTATGTCTACCTTCTATAATTTTGAGAAGAGTCATTATCATTCCAAGAGTTCTTCAGACTATTGAACTCATTCTTTGTATTGCTTTTGTTGTTACCACAATGTTTCAGTCAATCCATTCTATGTCTACCTTCTATCATTTTGAAAAGAGTCATTATCATTCCAAGAGTTCTTCAGACTATTGAACTCATTCTTTGTATTGCTTTTGTTGTTACCACAATGTTTCAGTCAATCCATTTTATGTCTACCTTCTATAATTTTGAGAAGAGTCATTATCATTCCAAGAGTTCTTCAGACTATTGAACTCATTCTTTGTATTGCTTTTGTTGTTTCCACAATGTTTCAGTCAATCCATTCTATGTCTACCTTCTATCATTTTGAAAAGAGTCATTATTATTCCAAGAGTTCTTCAGACTATTAAACTCATTCTTTATATTGCTTTTGTTGTTACCACAATGTTTCAGTCAATCCATTTTATGTCTACCTTCTATAATTTTGAGAAGAGTCATTATCATTCCAAGAGTTCTTCAGACTATTGAACTCATTCTTTGTATTGCTTTTGTTGTTTCCACAATGTTTCAATCAATCCATTCTATGCCTACCTTCTATCATTTTGAGAATTAAATAACTCAACACATTTTTCTTTTATTTTATATTTCTTTCTGTAGATTGCCAAAAATAAATTTGCTACCTTTTTTTTGTTGCAGGCACGTCAAAAAGATGCCTCTTTGGAAGAGAAACAACTTGGCTATACAATGTCACTAAATTTACAAAAGATTATTGCTCCTTATTTCCTGAGGAGAACCAAAGCTGAGCTCATGGCTGACCCTGACAGTGGGTGAGTATTGTTGTCATATGAGGATTGAGGAAAAGTTGATTAATTGAGGTAAAAAGTACATGCGGATATTCAGGTGGTGTCCATTTAGCAGTTGGGGTTGAAATGTCACAACCCAATCCAGAAGCGTTTGGCCAGATTTTGGTAGATGGTCAGGTATTCTTTCAAGTTGCCTTGGCTGCCTCTCTTTCTGAACTAGTGCTCAAGAACAATGGATGTACATATGGCAGCCCCAAGGGGGTCACACCCAACTGGTTATGGTCATAATGAACTGGATATTTACTGTATCTCATCTTAATTCAGTCCAGGATATGATGATAAACTACATCCGGCAGCAAGGCCTCTGATCAGGAGATTGGAGGTTTTGAGGAGTGTGGAACCACCTGTTAATTGCTATTGTTTTCAGGTTCACCCTAACCTTGGTGGGTGGTAGCACCTGTTAGGGTACCAGCTATGGGCAAATAGTGAGCCCCCAAACCAAAACAAAACAAAATACTATGAAAGTATAAAATACATTTTTATTGTAAAAACACCAAGAATATATGAAAGAACTTTCATAACATTAATCCATATAATATCCTACAATTTCTTAAAGAAATCAAACTGTATTCCAAAATATAACTTCAACAAAACTACAACATAAAATACACATATCACTGCCTCTAGTAATCACGTCCCCTACAAACATGTATATGCACACAAGCTGAGTATCATCTACCATGTATTCAGTTGTGAAAGCAGAATAACATATTTTTATTACTTGAAATCTCCCAAGAAAAGTCAATTTCAGCATTAAATGACCTATAAGGAGTTGATATGCCATTAAACAAACAAATCTGATCATCTTAATTCACCACAACAAAACATTAATACTTCCAATCACTCAAGATGAGAAGCCATGAGAGCCACAAAATCACTCATCTGCCAAAATACGTTTCCTTTTGTGCAACCATTGATGAAAACATCAATTAACTACCAAGTCATAGCTTATAATATTAGGTATATATGTTTCTTTTTTCTAATGCCCCGAGTTGCCAGGACTCTTCACAGCTTCCTTTCCTTTTTGTGAATTGACATGTATTCTCAAGAACAATAGGAGTATTTTACAGTTTGAAATTCAGAGACTTTTTTCTTTCTCTTCAATTGATGGAGTTGCAGTTAGTGTCATACTTAGCAGTTCAGAACAAAAAATTGGTGAGCCAAGTTTTCACAAATGCTGTTGGGAAGGTGTAATTCCTCACCCTTTCTATCCTTCCCCATCTATGGGTTAAAGAGTGAATAAACCAAACTAACCTAGAATTTGAACTTGGCTTGTTAATTCTTCTTTCCCTGCTGATATCCACTGCACAACCACATATCCTCAAGTATATAATAAGGTTGTAAATTTCACAAATTTCTTACTGTTTTTGCAACTGCTGACTATATCTCTAATTCTCAAAATGTTTGTATGTGTGTGATCAGATGTTGTTTATGCATTTCCACAGTTTTCATTAGATTTCTGATGAATTTTTTTTTTTATTTGATAGGTAATTCTTCAGTGCCGGTTTTGAGTCCAAATTGTTGGCCACAATGGCTCTCCACTACTTCCTGTCCATTATAACTCTCAGCAACATTTTACTATTTACTATCTGTTCTTGGATACATATCTTTCATAAAAATTTTAATAAAAATAAATAGTTTAAATGATTACAAAAATATTATTTATTATTATACAGTTCCCTTTTCAGGGCCCCATCCCCCCCCCCCATTCAAATTGTTACAAAACCCCCTCATTTGGGAATGTACCTCAGTTGCACCCATATGTTAATAATATTGATTTTCGGGTGGGCTGACTTTAAACTTAGACTGATTCAATTGAACAGCAAAAATTCTCAGTAATGAAAGACCCAGTTGAAGATGAGTTATACTTGTTAGGCAGCAATCCTTCTTTCATGCACATTTTATTAAAAACTACAGACAAGGTGCTTTTATTTAGGTTTTTATACAATTTCTCATGCAATCTAATAATTTTTTTCTTTTCGGATGATAAAGTATATAAAATCTGTCTGAATGTTTTTTCTTGTTTGTTGTATGTTTTATAAAACATACATACAACGAACTATTTCTAATTTTAACAGTTAAAATATAATCCTTGAAAATGGCTAAATGTATAGCCAAAAGCGCTTGGATAAAAAAAGCATTCGGACAGTTTTTATATAATTTATCAACCGAAAAGAAAAAAATTTAGATTGCATACGAAATTGTATAAAAAAACTAAATAAAAGCACCTTGTCTGTCATTTTTATTCCTGTCGGAGAACATGTTTGATTCCTGTCGGAGAACAGATGTTTTCTATAAAATTTCTTGAACATTCAGGCCGGTAAATGTAATTAATACTGTTTAATTAAGAAACAGAGCAGTTAAATAAATTGTATCTATTAAAATAAAATATAAACAGAAAATATATTAAATAATTGTTGGTCCGTTTCATTATCTATCTCTCTCTCTCTCTCTCTCTCTATATATATATATATATATATATATATATATATATATATATATATATATATATATATATATAGCTATATTTTATAGCTTATTGACTACTGGTACTGATAAAATAGTGCTCAGTGTATGATAACAGATAGTAGTGGACAAAGGGTGTGGTGGGCCCGGATATCCTATCGAAGAGTGAAATAAAAATTTAGTTTTTGAACGTTGGAATTGTCTCTGTTAACTTTGTTGTACAAGCGGCCTACACTACCACAGGCTGGTGTGAATGTGGATCTGTGTTTTGATAAGTAAGACTTTAGCAGGTTCCCCTACCTGAGGTTTAGGGACACACAATCAAGGAGTTGGCCCTGGGCATTACTAAACCTCTGCACATCACTGATAACAGACCTATAATTTATATTAAGAAATATAGGCATTTTTTTCCTCACCTGTAGTACAAATTTGAGTTCCATGGACAATGCAATTGTCAGGTGCTGATTGAAAACAATCCGATGTTTGCACTGTGCATGAAACTGTGTTGTGCTACTAGTGATGGGGGGGGGGGGAATGGACATTTATTGTTAACTAGTTTAAAAGACGCTCTCCATGCAGACTTTTAAGCTAACTCCTGCAGAAGGCTAATTGGGCCTCCTGCCCAGCTTAGAAAACAGCAATGATAATTTTGAAGAAATAATTTTGAATTCCTCAGTTCATTCCATGTAACTTCAAAACCTTTCTTTAATTCTGATTTGGGCTGTAAGACCAATACTGACCAAAAAAGTGCTTTTTGGCCGAAATTCCAATTCAGACTGAAAATTAAGTTCTTCAAATCACAAACTCTGCAGAACTTTAAAACCTCTCACATCACAAAACCTCTCACATCACAAAACCTCTCACTTTAACTGATTCTTTGGCATTTTGAAGAAATAAAATCGATTTCCTTAATTCACAAAATTTGGGAGGTCTTTTAAACTGAATTTATAATAAAAATGTTTAAATTCACAAAGTTTTTATGTTACTTTAAACTAAATATAAATTAAAACCTTTTAAAATCATTTAATTTTTTTTTCAGTTATTTAAAAATTTGAATTTTTAACTGTTCCCTCCTCATCTGGACACACATCCCAATGCTGGATGTTCAAGCACCAGATGAAGGGCAGATTTTCAATCCCTGGCTCATTCTGATTCTAAAAGAGCATATGTCTATGTAGACCAAGTGTAGCCCAAGTTAGTGGTTTCAAACACACGGATGGACAAACAGAATTTGCCATTTAGTTATTTATTTATTTAATAAAATAAAATAAAAAAAAAAGATGTAAAATATATATGTTGTTAACTTTTTTCTCTTTCTTTTTTCTTCCTCTTCTTGCTCTCCCCTGGAATTAGACTTCCAAAACTTCCTCGAAAAAACGACATTATTGTTTGGGTCAAAATGACTACAGATCAAAAGAAAGTATATGAATCTTACTTGAGACTTGATGAGGTGAAAGAGGTAAATATATTTCTATATTATAAATGATATCTCCCTGTATTATAATTCCTTTTTATCCATAAATATTTTTTATTCTCATTTTTCATTTTATTTTTATTTATGTCCCTCCTCTCTCAGGACGTAGACAATCATAGTTCCTCCCCAGGTGCTCTTTCTTTATTATATGATCCTTTGCAGAAAATATTATGGTCTGGTTTAATTTTTAACTTTCCAAGCTTGACAGAGTTCACAAGAGTTTATGCAATCTCGTGGGCAATGAATTATTTCCCACCGTACAGCCCATTTCCCCACAAACCAAATATTGCCAGCCTATCAACTATTTTATCACCATTTCCCTGGCAAATGTTCAGACAAGCTACATACTTTAGTTCTACCAGTTCAGACCTTCACAGCTCGGTCCTGCTATGCTGCATACACAGAGTTGAATCATCCTCATTTCCTTCATTCCTTGGTTCCTCCAGTTCAGACCTTCACAGCTCGGTCCTGCTATGCTGCATACACAGAGTTGAATCATCCTCATTTCCTTCATTCCTTGGTTCCTCCAGTTCAGACCTTCACAGCTCGGTCCTGCTATGCTGCATACACAGAGTTGAATCATCCTCATTTCCTTCATTCCTTGGTTCCTCCAGTTCAGACCTTCACAGCTCGGTCCTGCTATGCTGCATACACAGAGTTGAATCATCCTCATTTCCTTCATTCCTTGGTTCCTCCAGTTCAGACCTTCACAGCTGAGGCCTGCCATACCACGTACACAGGGTTGAATCGCCCTCCTTCTTAGTTCCACCAATTCAGACCTTCACTTGGTTTCTTGAGAGACTCTTGGGAGGGTTGCTTTCCCAATCACTACGATCTTAATCGCTTCAAGTTTAGAGTCAACCATTATCTATCATGATCTGCACTTTTTAGCTGCTCCTTCAATGTCAATAAAACAGCATCATTTAGTAATCCTCTACTTTAAGTGGCTCTTGTGCCTTCTACTGGGCGAACATTTAGCAAGAAAAAAAACAGCCACTACCAACCTAAAAATAGAAAGATTGTATCTACATAGAAATGAAAAACTCAACAAAACACAGTCAAAGAATTGGCTGTAAGGAGACCAGGTGATGCAATCCTGTCTTCTCTTCCTGCGTTCCCAATAGTTGTCAGGTCTGGGGAAATATTGTAATCAGGGTTGCAACTTTTAAATGAAGTAGTGACCTTAATAGGCCCTAGTGAATGTTAGGTTAAATACCAACAAAATGGCGAAAAGCACCGCCGACTGATCACAGGTAGATGTAATCTGAAAGAGAAATAATGGCATTTCAGATACTGCATATTTCAAAAAGTCACTTCTAAGCAAAGAATCCAAAAAATAGACAATGGTGACTGAAATTCTCTCACAGCAACGGGTCTGGTCATCAATAAGAGTAGATAGTTTTGCCTATCATCTAGTTCCTGATTCCCCCCACCCCCAGTCTTTTGAATAGGAGTAGAGGTTTAGCCCCTGTTCCCTGTTTAGGATTGAATTTCTGGTTCCTTCTAAAGTTGACTTCAACTCTGTATGCCTAACGTCTTCATCTGAAATTTATTCACTAATTAATTTTTTCTTTGTTTTTCTCTTTCTCCTCCTTGTTTTTCTCTTTCTCCTCCTTGTTTTTCTCTTTCTCCTCCTCGTTTTTCTCTTTCTCCTCCTCGTTTTTCTCTTTCTCCTCCTCGTTTTTCTCTTTCTCCTCCTCGTTTTTCTCTTTCTCCTCCTCGTTTTTCTCTTTCTCCTCCTCGTTTTTCTCTTTCTCCTCCTCGTTTTTCTCTTTCTCCTCCTCGTTTTTCTCTTTCTCCTCCTCGTTTTTCTCTTTCTCCTCCTCGTTTTTCTCTTTCTCCTCCTCGTTTTTCTCTTTCTCCTCCTCGTTTTTCTCTTTCTCCTCCTCGTTTTTCTCTTTCTCCTAACGACTCTAAATTAAGACAATGGTGAAAAAAGGTTTGGAGCCCAGAATGCAAGCATTCACAAACACGTCCTGTAAACCCCTGAGTGTCATAAAGGCACCACATGTACTGCAGTCACAGCAGTAGTGGTATATCTTGGGCAAGATAGTCTGACAGAGCCCAAACCTCTCCAGGCTGGTTTGAATTTGGTTTTCTTTCTCCTAGACTGTAGTTCATTTTGTCTTGATATTTACCCATAGCTGAGGAGGAGAAGAGAGAGTGCATAAGTGAATATAATGAACTTTACTGAAATTTGAACTCTGCCCTGCAACTTCTCATTTTGAGCTGCCATCCATTACACTACCATGCATCCACAATACAAGCCTTACTGACAGAATATTGCATGTTTTAAACCTATGCAAATGATTTTTAATCTTTTATCATCACCATTTTTGTTTTCAGTTAATGTCCTCCAGTCGATCACCACTTGTCGCCTTAAATATTTTAAAGAAAATCTGTGATCATCTTCGCCTGTTGTCTGTGAGAATCTGCAAGGCCTTAGGAATGCTCACTACAGAGGAAACAAGAAAATAGTAAGTATCTTCACATTATACTTCTCGGTATTAGCACATGAGTGAATGTAATGAATTCAACTGCAGGAGGCACAGCGGAGTAATGGATGGTAGTTCAGATTGAGAAATCAGAGAGCCAAGTTCAAATTCCAGTCAGATCCATTACATTCACTTACGTGCTAATACCCTTGGGAAAGGTATGAATCCTCTTCTTCTACCCCCAGCTATGGGTAAATAGCAGGACCGACCAGGTTCTATAGCCTTAGCTGGCAACTGGTCTATCGCAGAAAGAAATGGTAACCTACTGAGGTGGGGAAAAAATCTGCCTAGTCAGTCATTTATCAAAAGATACATGATCGCCTAAGCATTTATCACCCATGGCACATAACTCACTGAAGTCAGTAGTAAATATCGCATGGATTTCATCTGGGTCTTAAATGTTTTGTGTTTTTATAACCAACAGTAGTCTGTAATATGGTGTCTTTAGGGCACTCACTTAACCAAAAGGAAATAAAATAGGTAAATGAAAATTTGGTGGTCAAGTGACAGCAGGCCAGATATTAGAGATTTCCAGTTGTGTGCCTATATTAAGTTGGGATTGAGATTAGCACTGGAGCACCTCTGGTGGTGGGGGGCAGACTATCACTTCTAATCCTACCTGTAGTGATGAAGACATGAGCAGAGGTGGGGTAGGAGAAAGTCAGAGTTCTTGCTGGTTGAAAGGAAAAGCTGGTCTGTTGGACTGACAGGGCAGGGTGGTTTCCCAAGTGTCACCTACCCACCCACCCAGATCATGCAAGGGAACCTCTGAAGTAAACCACTAAATATAGGGGAAACAGGATTCATGTTTTCAATTTTGTCACCTTTTGTTTTCTTGTGAATGTACAGTGGACCTTTTCCCAGTTTTTGTGCACCCCTTCTTGAACATAAGTAGACACACAACATGTGATTACATGTTCAGTCAGTGAAAAGATGAGGCTTTGTTGTATGTTTACCAAAAAGTGTTGTTGTTGTTTTATTTTAGCATGAAAAATAAGACTGAATCCATTCTCATCTTTTTTATATATGTATCTATTTACTTGTATTAGTGCCGAAAATCGCATTTCTCACCTGGAAGACCCACTTGAAATCCCTGAGTGGACACGGCAGCCTGGAGCTGAGGAGCCAGCTACTTCTATTCCAACCAAACAAAGCAAGGAAACAGATTGTGCTGCAACCCAACTAACTGGCATCCCTGATGCTCTTCTTTATAAAGAGTCCAGTAAGCTGATGATAGTTATTGAATTACTTGGCTATCTCTCTGCAACTGGACACAAGTGCCTTGTCTTCTCCCAATCCACTAAGATGTTAGACATCATTCAGCAGATTCTTATCAACCTGGTTTGTTAATGACTTGCTTTTATTTTTTACTTTTTTTTTTTTTTTTTTTTATTTATGGAGTTGCTTTCAACCTTTAGCCTAATTTGAATTTTTTTATTATTTGGTGTATTTATTTTTTTATACACTTTATGGGGTTCCTTTCTGCCTTTGATCTGATTTTTTTTTTTTTTTTTTTTTTTTTATTTGGTGTATTTGTTTTTTTTACTCTTTATTGGGTTGCTATCAGCTCCTGATTTGATTTGATTTTTTTAATTGCTGTACCATATTTCGCTACTTATTTCACAGATGCATTAGACCCTCTAAAAAAAATTTGATGGAAGAAATAAGAGAAAAAAAAATTTTCCCTTGTACTTCATAGCCCTCCTTGCTATCCCTAATTTTAGCCACTGAATTGCATATTTCAACATGAAAACCTGACTAATCATGGCCAATTCATCACAGACTAAGAAGAATTATCAAATTTATGGTAACTATTTAGAATGTAATAATTAGAAGAGAACTTAACCCCCGTCACCCTCTAAAATAATCATACATTGACCAATCAAAACCAAATTTTGGAGAGGAGTTCAAACAGGTAAGGGTGTAAAAGTACAGTTGGTTTTGCTCAGGCACTTAGCTTAGTGAAATAAATTTTCATTAATGTTTTTAGAAAAATTAAGTTTTATTATTTAACATACAAAATGCTGCACTACTTCAAAAATAATTTAATAATTAAAATAACAAGTACTTATTTAATAAAAATGCAATATTGTTTTTTGCATATCTTTAAGTTTTTATATATAAGAATCCAGTTTCCAGTTCACCCTCTGTTTGCGAGAACTATAAACGAATCACAAGGCCAAGTGCTTTAAGCAGTTGGAATCTGGCTCCAGAAATAAATATTTGCGCATGACCAGTTGTATGTTGCATGCTCAAGAGTAAGAAATTCTAACGATTTATTCTTTGTTGTTAAAAAGAAAAAAAAGAAATTTGGTTAAAAAAAATATTACCATAAAGTCCTATTAAATTAGAGAAATTATTAAACTGTGAAGTAAGGTATTTTTTTTTTTTTCTTTTTTTTTTTTTTTTTTTTTTTTTTCAAATAAATCAGTTTATTTTAATTTCATGGATTGGTTTGCAAAATAGAATGAAGCATAGAATTTGTAAATCTTGACAAAAAATGTCAGTGATAAATTCAACCATACTAAATGTTATGGTCCGATTCTTTGTACCACAGTGATAGTCCAAGGTAGAACCAATAAAGAAGAACTCGAACACAGGTATGGAATAACACAGATATATTACAAACGGGAATATATACAGAGAAGTAGAAGTGTTAGTATGAACAATCAGGTTTAGTAGAGAGAACAATGTAGTCTCGACCAGTATTACTATTCCAATGTCTTGCAGTAATTGTCTGAATGCAACTCTGTTTCGGACTGCCTCTGACTCGACTTGAACTACTGACGATATTCAGTCATCCCCCCGCGAGGGCATCATGTGGCACAAGGCCTTTTTAACGTGGGATCTCCGAGCTCGTGGGCTCGGCAAAAAATATGCCCATTGAACCTGCATAAACGGGTTCAGGGTCGGTTTACCTCCCCGAAAGTGAATCCGCCCTTCGGCATAGCCTCTTTCGGGTTCCTCCCTGCCCAAAGGCAGAGAGTTCAACCAAACAGCCGGTCAGGACTTGAACTACTGACTCCTTGCCTACTCCTGAGGTGCAGTATTTATCAAGTATGGAATAGTCCATTATTATTATGGGTAAGATCCCATAACACTAAATACCATGAAGATTTCAACATGTGTCATTGCATTCACTTACATGTAAAGGTATGAAACCATCTGTTCTCCCCCTTTCCATGGACAGAAGGGCAAAGTCCTTGGGTGGCAACCAGTCCAGGAGAAGGAAAATCAATGAATTCAAAAACCAGCCTGGAGAGTGTTAGGCTCCATCAGGCTATCTTGCCCAGGAAACCCCCACTGCTACTGTGGCTGCAGTACATGTGGTGTCTCTATGGCCTTAATGAGTCACGGGTCTCATGATTATGAGATAATTTGTGGTCTTTAATCCAGTCATTGCTCCATTGGGATTTAAAACCCTTAAAATCAGATAGTGGGCTGCATGATCTATTGCTCCTCACGAGGTGGGCTGCTCTACGAAAAAGATTCCTGACAATTTTTCGTAGTAGGTACCTCCAGCTATTTTCACTATATAAGACCATATATATAAGCATATACCTAAGAAATAGTGGGGGGGGGATTTTTTCTATAGTTAAAAAATTGAAAAACTAAATATTTTAGTGAAATATATTAGGTTGGTGCAAAAATAATGTCGTTTTCTCACATAGTAACATATGCACCAACCTAATATGGTATGGCATTGAGATTTTAATGGATAATATGGTACAACTTTAAAAAAAGAAATTGGCTGTACTACAGGGTCGTCTTATACTCAAGGACGTAATTTATTTCGTTTTTAGCTTCAAAAACATGGAGTTGTATTATACTTAATCCATAGGTGGTGTAATGGTTAGCAAGTTTGTCTCGCTAGAACAGTTACAACTGAGTAGTGAGTTTGATCCTCACTGGGTGCCCCATACTTTCGGGCTTGTGCTGCGCTTGGAAAATTGCTAATCCATATTATACACAAGAAAATACAGTATGACTATCCTTTAGTTTGTTTAAAATAAAAAAAAAAAAATTAACAAATTCATTGCAATTTGAAGCTTTACATGATGGCATATTCTGCTATAGATATTTTAACACAACTTGTTATGCAGAGACATTGGTATTTGATCACCGCCACCAGAGTAAACTCATTGAAAGAGTCTGATGTTGGATAAATCTGAAACTCCTAAGGATCCATGGCCACATCACATCACTAATGATTTAGTTGTCATCTTACATATTTATTTTTCTAAACTTGTTAGTTATTAGAAATTGCTTAAACTTTATTTTAGTAAAATAAAGCAAATTTATTAATACATTCATTGCTATCATGGAAATAGTTCAAAATTGTTTACACGGTCTTGTGAGTAGTGATAGAACGATACCAATATTTTTACTGACTCTGACACAGTTGCCAATTTCAGATTCTGATACGATTCCTACAATGATTAAAATCCATTAATTTCAGGCCCTATGGATGATTTGGGAAACTTAATTATTAAAGTATATTTAGCAAAACATTTTAGTAGAAAAATGAATTCAAAAGCTGATGAAATAAAGTTAGATAACACTTTTTATTTAAACAAAACTTGGGTAAGAGTTTAAACAATAAAGAGAACAATTTCTTTACATAAATCCCTTAAAGTACTTAGCTACAGTTGACATATTGCTTTACCTTGGTTATCATCAGAAATCTTAAACTTCCAAATAAACTTTTCTGCTTAGGATTGGATACATAATCGGTGTCTGAATATAATAAACATCGGTTAAAATTTAAATTTTTCACTGTTAGATAAAAAAATGTTTCTAATTTTCTGTATTTACTTTGTAAAGATTCAACTTATAATGGTTTGCTATTAATTGTAAAATAATAAAAAAAAAAAAAAAAAAAAAGAATCAATTTTTTTTGTCCACCTTTTAAGTTTTAATAAGCAAAGATGCCCAATAAATATTATGCAATCTCCTTAAAATTTTATATTTTTCAATGAATGGAACAAATTTAGGGATGACAATTCAATTTCAGCATGCATTTCAAAAATAAAAGATGCCCTAATAATTGCAACAATAATACTCCAAACAGATTTCTGGAGTCTGTTATTAGATTATTAGATGAAATTTTACTAGTTTTATTTTAAAAATATTAAAACAAACATTTAAAGTGAAAAAAAACTATAGCTTAATCATGCCAGATAAAAATGGGATAAAAAAATACTTGTTTTTGACTTTTTTTATACACTTCTACTTATAAAACTTGCATCTCGTCTGATGCAAAGGAGGAATAGATGGCAAAAAAGTTCAAAATATTTTAAATGCCATAATAATTTAACACAGGCAAGTTCAATTATGCCAAAGAAAAATATTAGTAAAATAAAATTAAATACAATTTTTTGATGGAAATTAAATTTTAGGTTTTTTAATACAAACTTTCTTGTTAAAAAGTGTTTTTTTTTTTTTGTTTTTTTTCAGGAAATTTCAAATAAATGTTAGTTTTTTTAAAGTAAATAAAGATAATCTCTTTCAAAAGCTATAAAATTTTAAGAAATACATGAATTTTGTATAAACATATTTAAGTTTCATAAAAAGTATCCTTACTTTTTTTTTAAGTCTCCGTTATTGAAAAGATGATTTTATTTTTGTTTATATAGTATACTACATAAACAAAAATAAATCTTTTCAATGACTGAGACTAAAAATTATTTTATGGATTAAAACTATTATAAAAACAAATTGTTGTAATTTAACTGCCTTACCACGAGGACATTTTGTGACACAAGGTCAATTTTTTTTATGTGAAGAAATCAAATGTGACATTGGCAGTAATTCCATACATTGATTTTTCTTTTTTATAAATTAAAAAAAAATAGTGTCTTAATAGTGCCTGGCAGAATAATATGAATTCAATTTGTGTTTATATTACATAATTGTAATTATAATTATTAAATTAATGATTTATATTATTAAATGAATGAATTAACAATGTTTAAAAATAAAATAAAATTTTATTTCAAACTAAAACAGACTTTAAACTAACAAACTTTATGAAAAGTTTGAGAACTGAGTAGAAACTTGCACATTTCATTTACATCATACTTAACTTGGGTGTTATTATGATCTATAGATTTTAGTTTTATTGATAGTTTAAAATAAATAAATATTTATATCTTTTTTATCATTCGTACAGGAATGAAAAATTAAGTTTTAAACAAAAAAAAAAAAAAAATTTGAGAGAATCATTTTTGGAATCAGAAATTAGATTAAAAATTCTCCAATTATGATATCCCAAAAAGTTTCGATATTTCTGATTCTGATTAATTGTCCCATCATTACCTGTGAGGGAAAACTTATTTTCCACTCTTCCACCTCTTTCCTCACAAAGTCGCAAGTCTGTCACTACTCTATCTCTATGACAAATATTCAGATAAGATCTATTCTTTAGTTCCACCAGGTTTTCTTTGCAGCTAGGGTATGCCATGTAGCATGGCATGCCATAGCTTCCACAGAGTCAAATCACCCTCATTACTGCCAAATGTAAGGAGAAACATCCACTCTGACAGGTTGCCCCAGTCCCCAAGAACTGCCACTTTTTATAATCGGCTCCTGTGTGGGTGCTTCCCTAAACACTTTATTGTTGAAGTTTCTTTAGAAATAAAATTTTGTCATATTGTCAACTGGAGTGTGTTTAAACTCATGACTGATATTTTTTTTCCTTTCTTATTCAAAGCATTATCGCCATGTTAGAATGGATGGACAGATTACCAAGCTGGATCAGAGGGCAGAAATAATTCGTCGATTTGAAACTAACAAAGACATCCACATATTTCTCCTCACGACACAAGTAAGCAATAAACTCTATCTTTTTTTTTTTTTTTTTTTAAGAGGAGGCATGATGGGTAGAGCAGTGGATAGCAGCTCAGATTGAGGAATCAAAAAAACTGCGTTCAAATTCCAGTCATGTTCATTGCATTCACTTACATGCAATGAATCCATCTCCCAATCCCCCCACCTCCCATGACAGATTGGGCACTATAAACTTGATTGGTAACCAGTCTAAGAGAAGGAAAACTCTGAACTCCAACCACCTTGTAAGTCTTGCCTCTTTAGCCAAAGGCTAAAAGAAGGTAACTTCAAAAAGAAATCCACTTCGAATGTCGTCTCAGAGAAAGGAACTGGCCCCACTACTTTGAGTCACAACAATGGCATCCTTGAGCTTAATATGATGGTTCAAACACAAGACTGGGACACAGTATGAATCTCCAAATTTGGACCATCTGCTCATGGGTGTATCACCCACAGTAATTCAGATGATGATATTTTTTGGTGTTGGTTACACTCTCCTTGGAACAACTGCTGAAAACCACCCCTCCCCAAATTTATAGACAAATCCTACAGATGCATGCATGGATTTCTTCTTAAGCAATAAAAAAAAAAAATGACCAATTCTTGGTTTTACACCCGCCACCTCACATGTTTGTTTTTTCTTGTTTTGAAAATAGAAGGCTATAACAACTATACTGTATCCCTTTTGCATGTGAACACTATTCCTACTTAGTGAACTTTTTGCTTTATTTTTGCATATCAAAAGCAAAGTAACTATAAGACAGTTACTTTGCTTTTGATATGCATTATATATAATCTCATATTATTTTCCCTTGTTCATTTTCTTTGTCTTTTTCCTCTTTTTATAGTTCAAGAACTTTGTCAATTATGCTTAACCATAACCGATTATTCTACATTCAGGATCCAAATTGGTTGTACTTAGTCTAAAAAAAACCCACCTTCAACATTATTATTAGCTATTAGAATAATGCTGTGAAAGTAGGATTTATAATTTATCCGTTGATGATCTGATGATTGAAGACAGTTTTGATAGATTTTCATCTGTTATGTTGATATATCAAAATGCATGCTAGCATTTAGGGATTTCTCATATTTACCTTTCAACTCTCAGTTGATCATTTCCTTCTAACTTGAAAATTAAAATGCAATCTGGCTCAAAGTATGGCAAAGTAAGTGCAAAAAAACAAACTAGTTTCCAAGTAATTTACCAGTAATTCACAAAATTCCTTTACAGCACAGATTTTCAAATGTGAATGTCTAACTTTAAAGAGTTCATCACAATGAATAGAAATTCCTGGGGTCTCCCTAGAATGCCGTTATGATACAATTGAAATAATAAGATACTTTTGTCCGCTAGCATTTGATAAGACACTTTTGTCCGCTAGCTTTTGACAAGACACTTTTGTCCGCTAGCTTTTGACAAGATACTTTTGTCCGCTAGCTTTTGATAAGATAAGCTTCTTGCTTCATGCCACTACTTAACACTGCATAACAGACTAGTGTCACTGGCCCCTGATCACATCCGCATTCACTGCAGTATGTACTCGACATATATACAATCAGTCAGTTCAGAGTTCTTTAGTTTCTTAGGTATATGGAAGCAGAAAACCCAATGTTATCATTATGAAACTAGACACAGTACCTCATAAAATCACCAACTGGACCCTAGAGGACAGGTAATGTATGACATTCTCCGATGAGTCAGTTTCAGTTGTTTCAAGCTAATGGTTAATGCATTTGTGTGTGTTGCAGACCCCATGAAGCCATAGACCCCAGTTCTCAATAAGACACCATGCAGACTGGTTTAACAATATGACGAGTTTGTTCAACCTGGCAGGGGTTGGTTTGCCTAAGCGTGTCATTGACTGGTAACTCTTCTAAGTGACACTGTTTTGTAACCATTTGGGAACTGTATGTACCCCAACATGAATGGATGATTCTAACAGGAATGCACGTTGTCATTGAACCCAAATTGCCCAGAATTGCTTTGAAGAGCATTCTAGATATCTTTACTGAATTGTGTGGCCACCAGATTTACCTGACACGAGCTCAATTTGAATATTGATGGGATATGGTGGACAGGTCTAGTTGCATGCAAAATCATAGGAAGCTGTGGACAGCTGTCAAAAGGCCTTCTGACAACTGTAATTTAATGTTGCATCAATTTGCTGCACTAGGAATGGTTCCAGGCACCTATCCTATGACTTATGGCACATCACTGTAAGGAACTTTCTGCGACTGAGAGCTTTTTAACACTGTACCAAAATTGGTAACACCTTGACAAAATAGGAATACACACAAAATTATTTCATTTCATTTCAGGTTGGTGGTGTTGGGTTGAACTTGACAGTAGCTGACAGAATTATAATTGGTAAGTTATTTAAGGGGCAATTTGATCTTCAAATATTTAAACAAAAAAGAAATTCAGTAAATTCTCTAAAGTATTTTTATAGAAATTTCTGCATTATTATTTGAATTTAGTAAAGGAAGTATTATCAACCATTATTCATTTTTGACTAGGATTTCTTTCATCTTAATTTCAGTTGCTTTTTATTACACTAGTAATATTAGTAATATCTTGAATTTTATTAGGATTAAGTGAAGCCTTGTCAATCATTATTCAGTTTCGACTGCTATTTCATTAATCTTAATTTCATTTGCTTTTTATTACATTAGTAGTATTAGTAGAAAAATTATCTTGAATATTATTATTACTAAATGAAGCATTGTCTCTTGTTGATTTTTGATTAATATTTAATTCATCTTAATATCTGTGGTTTTTATTGCAATTCCCATGAATAAAATTTAGCAGAATTTTGTTTTTGAACTAAGAGTAATAGCAGAGATTGTAAACTGGGCCTATGTTTATTCCTGGTGATTTTTTTTTTTTCCTTTGATACTTAAATTAAGCTAAGCTCAACTTAATTTCTGCTGTTTGGAAATGCTTTTTAAAAAGTTAATTTGAAAAAAAAAATAAAAAATAAAAAATGTGTGCTAATTGTCTTTTTTTTTTTTTTTTTTTTTTTTTTTTTTTTTTTTAACCTCCAACAGTGGATCCAAGCTGGAACCCAGCCATTGATAGCCAGGCCGTAGACAGGATCTACCGTATTGGGCAAAAAAAGAATGTCATCATTTTCCGGCTCATCACTTGTGGTACAGTCGAGGAGAAAATTTACATTCGCCAACTTTTTAAACTCTCAATTAACAGGCAGACGACAAAGGAGTCAAAAGACCCTTTCAGGTAAGGCCTATGATTCTTCTTCTATGTGCTGTGTCCCTTCAGGACATGCACGATCATAGCTCTCCACAACTTCCTATCCTTTATAGCTCTAAGTAACAGTTACCTTTTTAACATCCCTCCCAACCCCATTCTACCATCCATTCACATAAATTCATCCTGCCTCTCCTGTTTTTTTTTTTTTTTGTCTTCGATATGTTCATTCTACAAGCCCTCTTACTTCATGTGTTCAAGAATTTCAGCTGTCTCTAGGTTACTGTAGAGGGTGACAATCCAACCATTAGGGTGTGACAAGCAAAAGAGATAAAGAGCCAAACTCCAATGGAATTCTCGTTGGCCAAAGGAAAGATCTGGTTTGTTAGTTGAAAGAGAAGAGAGAAGTAGCAGTGAAGATGTCCCAAGCATCACTTACCTATCCTGAAAACTGCACCATGTGAATTTGGGAATAAATAACAAAATAGAATGGAAAGAAGGTTTGCATTTTAATTTCTTGCCATGATATATATTTCACTTTCCATTCTCTTGTGAATGTATAATACACCATTACCACGGGCTTTTATTTATTTATTTATTTTTTTTTTTTGTTCACACTGATGCAAATTGGAATCAAAATGCACAATAGGGGGGTGTCACATGTGCAACAAAAGAAATAAGGTAAAGAGAAGTAAAGGGAACGACAAGAAGACCAACTAAGTTTCATAGCAAACAAAAAAGGGTTTTATTATAATTTTAGTGATTATGGTCAGTGGCTAAAAAGGAAAAATAACAATGGCTTACCAGCAAGAAGTTGGAAATATCTCAAAATAACTTCAATCAGGAGTTGCTGGGTTTTTGTGGTATAGTTTACCTGTCAGTTCAGCAATTAGTAGTAAATGGACTGCTCTGAAGCAGATTTCTGCAGCAACTGACTTTGCCAGCCAACTCACTTAATTTTGTTGCCAACCAACAAATAAAGGGTGTTCCAATAACTTAGACCGATTTTAAATGTGAATTAAGTTTAGGCGTCTAATGATTTTTTATTTTTCTTTCAGGTTTAACAACTTAACTCTTTGGCAATTTCAACCATTAACAATCAAACAACATATTAAAGTTTCAAGAGTGCAGTTGAAAAAATTGTTCGTAAATTCAAACAAACTGGGTTGGTGGCAGATGTGAAAACACCATTGTGTGCTCATTTACGCTGTTCAGATGAAAACATTGCTGCAGTGCATGAGAATGTGGCTGAAAATTCAGACACCTCTATACGTCATCGCGCGCAGGAATTGATCCTCTCCACAACAATGTTACGTCGCTTCCAATTGCACTCTCGGTTGGTCGATTATGTTGATCTTTCGATAGTTGAAATTGCCGAAGACTTAAATTGTTAAATCTGAAAGAAAAAAAATCATTAGATGCTTAAACTTAATTCACATTAGTTATTGAAACACCTTTTACAAATACCCAGATGAAAGACCCCTCCATTTGTAAGGGTTATCTAACCACAGTAAATGACCCAGAACTGAGAAGTTTCTTTCATAAAAATAGATTCTCTTAACAGGGAGAATTGACCTGTCAGTGAAAAGCTGAGTGAGGGCCTTAGCTGTATGATGGTGACAAAATGTTCGTATTTTTAACGTTTAATCCCATTAGCATGTGAAGCTAAAGCTGCCACTTTGGAAACGTTTTCTTTGTGTAATTTTTCAAGTTTCTGCAAGCATTGCCTTTGTACATAGCATTTCTTTGATTCAAGTGCTGCATTGTCAGAAACATCCTTGTAGCTTTATTTGCCGAACTACAGTTTTTGCTTCACAGTGGGTTGAATCACTTGTCTTCAGGCCAATACTCCAGTCACACCATCTTGATTTCTCACTGAAAGTCAAAAGTCATCTTTTCACTAGGTGATTTTTTTTTTTTTTTTTTTTTTTTTGTAATAATAAATTGCACAACAGAATCTGTATCAGCCAATTTTATTGTTTCCAGCAGAGAATTGTTACAAATGGTCAGTGAGGGAGAAGGGTATAGTGTGTAAGAGAACATTCCTACCCACCTTTGCTTACTATTAAGCTCTAATAAAATAATTGTCTGCTTGACTTTTTTCTATTAGGTTGGTGCAAAAATAATGACGTAATAATGTCGTTTTTTGACGTCAAAAAACGACATTATTACGTCATTATTTTTTGCACCAACCTAATATTTTTTTACCAGGAAATCTTTCCTCTTTGCTAGTTGCTGATTAGTTAGTTCATTGGCCAAGGAAAAGACCTTACATCCTGCTTCTTTTCCTTATTTTCTTGCAAGACTTGAGACAATCAACTGACTCTGTCAAATATATCATATTTCAGAAGCACAATATATTTCCAGCAACCTGCATAGTTTTTATATTAGTTAAATTTTTTTTTTTCTTCTTAATCCCTTAACCATAACATATTCTCCTTTATTCTAAAACTACAATCTTTGAACAGGATTGTGATAATTATAATAATAAAAATAGGAATACTGAAGAATGTATAGAGCCAGAGGGTTGGGATAAGAAGCAACAATAATAAGATGGAATCAAACTAGTAATAAAATAATAGTAATAATGAAGAGTGTATAGAGCCAGATTGTTGGGATAAGAAGCAACAATAATAAGATGGAATCAAACTAGTAATAAAATAATAGTAATAACGAAGAGTGTATAGAGCCAGAGTGTTGGTGTAAAAAGCAACAATAATAAGATGGAATCAAACTAGTAATAAAATAATAGTAATGAAGAGTGTATAGAGCCAGAGTGTTGGGATAAAAAGCAACAATAATAAGATGGAATCAAACTAGTAATAAAATAATAGTATCAATGAAGAATGTATAGAGCCAGAGTTTTGGTATAAAAAGCAGTAATAATATGATGGAATCAAACTAGTAATAAAATAATAGTAATGAAGAGTGTATTCACTGAAAGTGTTGAGATAAATAATTATTAAATAGATTAAAAATTTGAATAGGAAAATAATGGTGAAAATGTTTCATCAAAGAATTAAAATATATTATCTAAGTTTGACTAAATCCCAAAACAAAATATTGGATATGATTTCCAGTTTTCTTCGGAGTTACTTCTCTATTGTCATTTCCCACTGTCTGCAGATATGTCAGAGTCATGATGAAAAAAAAATAAAATAAAAAAAGCAGTCATAATTTGAAAAAAAACTAGTTGCAAATGAATAATACTCAGAACTGGTGTCTTTTTTCATCCCAATTTATGTCTTTTACTAATTTCATAATATTAACTTCATAATTCTCTTTTTTTTTACTTTGCAGATACTTTACAAAGCAAGATTTAAAGCAACTCTTCATTGTTGACGACCTGTCTGTGTCTGAGACACAGTTGCAACTGGCTCAAATGCATGCAAACAAACGAGTGAGCGATGAAGTTGTTGATGATCAGATCAAATTCCTGGAATCAATGGATTGTGAGTCTCAAACAAGTCCTTTGCTGTTCGTTTATTGTCCGACCAAGAAGAAAGACCATTGCCAAATATCGTTTATGCAGTTTCCTTTGCTAACACATACATTATACTATTCTCTTTAGTCAAACTTAGTTTTTCTTTTTTTTTCTTTCTTTTCTTTTTTTTTTCTTTCTTTTCTTTTTTTTTTCTTTCTTTTCTTTTTTTTTCTTTTTCTTTTTTCTTTCTTTTCTTTTTTTTTCTTTTTCTTTTTTTTCTTTTTCTTTTTTTTCTTTTTCTTTTTTTTTCTTTTTCTTTTTTTCTTTTTCTTTTTTTTTCTTTTTCTTTTTTTTTCTTTTTCTTTTTTTTTCTTTTTCTTTTTTTTCTTTTTCTTTTTTTCTTTTTCTTTTTTTCTTTTTCTTTTTTTCTTTTTCTTTTTTTCTTTTTCTTTTTTTCTTTTTCTTTTTTTCTTTTTCTTTTTTTCTTTCTCTTTTTTTTTCTTTCTCTTCTTTTTCTTTCTCTTTTTTTTTCTTTGTCTTTTTTTTCTTTGTCTTTTTTTTCTTTGTCTTTTTTTTTCTTTGTCTTTTTTTTTCTTTGTCTTTTTTTTTCTTTGTCTTTTTTTTTCTTTGTCTTTTTTTTTCTTTGTCTTTTTTTTCTTTGTCTTCTTTCTCTTTGTCTTCTTTCTCTTTGTCTTCTTTCTTTCTCTTTGTCTTTTTCTTTCTCTTTGTCTTTTTCTTTCTCTTTGTCTTTTTCTTTCTCTTTGTCTTTTTCTTTCTCTTTGTCTTTTTCTTTCTCTTTGTCTTTTTCTTTCTCTTTCTTTTTCTCTCTTTCTTTTTCTTTGTCTTTTTCTCTCTCTTTCTTTTTCTCTCTCTTTCTTTTTCTCTCTTTCTTTTTCTCTCTCTTTCTTTTTCTCTCTCTTTCTTTTTCTCTCTCTTTCTTTTTCTCTCTCTTTCTTTTTCTCTCTCTTTCTTTTTCTCTCTCTTTCTTTTTCTCTCTCTTTCTTTTTCTCTCTCTTTCTTTTTCTCTTTCTCTTTCCCCCCTAACAAGGTGGTGATAATGCCATTAAGATACAGGAGGCTATTGGAAGTGAAAGAAAATGAGAAAACTTTATTAGAAACCAGAAACTCTATCCTAAACAGGACAAAAGGGATAAATCTGTGCTCCTGTTCAAAAGATGAGGAAAGAGTGTGAGCCGTGCAATAAGTGAACCTATCTACTACTATTAAATGGGTGGAGTTAAATAACATTTCAGAGTTTAGGTGGAGATGTTAGAAGCATAGAGTTGGAGTAGACTTTAAAAGGAACCGGAAGTCAGTCCTAAACAAGGGAAACGTGGCTAAACCTGTACTCTTGTTCAAAAGACCAGGGAAGAGTTTTGCAAACAACTTCACAAAAAAATATTTTGTGTATCTTTTTTTCTTTACTTTTTCTTTTAACAGTACAACTGAATGAATTGTGTTAGTATAGCATAATTAGGAAGGATCTACATATGTGCAGATGTATGTGACTACATTGTTTTCACTGTGTGTATAAGTTGCAACTGTAAACCACATGAAATAAAGACAGGAAGTTGGTTGCTACTGTTGCTGCATGTGAGCAAATTAGCAGAATGTTGTCTCTATCGATAAACATAATTTTTGTAATATTGTATACTCAAATAAATATGCAAAAGATGTAAGTAAGTAATTGTGTGTGAGAATTTCAGTTTTGTTTGTGTAGCAAATGATTGAACAAAAACCCTGGTCAAAGGTTCACTGAAAGAGTAGTTAGCAAGCAAGAACTTATGGTTTATAATAAAATAATAGGCTCCAGATGAATCTAAAATTTAGATTTATTAATCTCAAGATTATTGGCTAATATTTAATTTAATTTAATATTTTAATATTCCTTTTCAAGAAGAAAAATATTCTTGATCATATTCTGAAGTTGAGCCTCCAAAATTTAGTTTTAAGATATTTTACCATCTGTCAATTCAAAGAATACCACGCATCTTGTTTGATGTTGCTGGTTGGTTAATATTTATGAGTCCAAAAATTCAAATAATTGGAGCCTGTCAATGTACAAAAATTGAGTTTTCACTGATATAATCTATTAGCATTTTCCTACAATTCAGAAACCAGGCTCCCCACCCCCAAAAAAAACGTTGGTACTGGAAAGAGTAATAACGGCAAATGAACTTGAAAAACTTATTTTCCCGAAAATTGTTATTAGCAGACTAGCAGCATGGCCCTGCGTTGCCCGTGCTTGATTCAAAAATCGTACAACTGATACAGCAATCACTATCACTTGACTTAAAATATTTTTGCCCTTCCTTGGCTTTAAAGGAGTGCCCTTTGCTATGCTGATGTTGCTACATGTCTTACTTCTTGCCTATCTCACACTGCGAATTTTTTCGAAGCTCTATACTAAACATTAAATCTGTTACGAAAAAAGAACTAAACAAAATGAACACAAAACAATCAGCTTTAAAAAAGGACTCGTAACTGGAAAAACCAAATTTAACAACAAATACTTTTTCACACCCAACCCAGTTCTACAGAATCAGAATCAATGTTGAGTTTAAGCAAGCGAATGAGCCAATTGGAGTAAAGTGCCATGCAGATTTAAATTTTCCCCACTTGTGACAAATGCAGCTATCGATTTTTTTTTTTTTTTTTTTTTTATTTTTTTTTGCATGCTATCATGCTAGTTAACATTTGTGTCAGTCAGCTGTTGGCTCCCACGCTGGCCAATAGAATCTTCCTGCCTATTCGTGGCAGCCAGCTATAGGCTCTCACTCTGGCCAGTACAAAATGGCTGCAAACTACATGAAAACTGCTGTAGAAGCAGGAAAAAATCGATTATTTCCACTATCGCTGGGAGTTGGGAAATGCAAAGTCAGTCTTGGCCTTCCCACTAACTTGGAGCATGTGCATGTAAATTTTGGTGCAAATCCGTCAAATTGTGGCCGCGCATTCGTTCCACCCACACACCCTGCCTTTTATATATAGAGATTTCATAAATTTCAACCAATAGCAGCACTGGTTGTTTGGTCAATAAATACCAAATGTTTCCTTGTAAGGAAATGGATAATATTACCTTTGCAAAAAAATCCTAGCACAACTCTTATTTAACGAGTGTTGTTTTGATTACACACTTTGCTTTTGAACCCTTATAGAAATCTTGCTTAAACTATTGGTTTTGAATTCACAATTGTCCTTCTCTTGGACTGCTTGCCAACCAAAGCTAAAGGGCCCAGTCTGCTTTGCTACTTAATCCATAGCCAGGAGGGACAATATCAATTTATACCTTTCTCTAAGAGTATTTGTGTGTGTAAATGAATGTAACAATGTGGCTAGAATTTGAACTCTTCCCTCCAATTTCTCATTACAAGCTGCTATCCATTGCACCACCCATACATCCGATTATGGATTACGATAATAATAAAAATGTAGCTTGAGGTTTATTGTATAAGATGTATAGTTCAACATGGACAAAATAAGTAGAAATTGTAAAGAATCTGTAGCACCAATCTTCCAAGTGGAGAATGCCAGTTTTGACAACCAACCTTCCAACTTAATAGTATGTTTTTGTTTCTTTTTATAGCTGTGTTCGGTGTCAGTGATCATGATTTGGTCTTTTCCACCGAGGATGCTGACCAAGAAGTGAAAATGTCCAATTCCAGGCTGCAAACAATGGTAAGTTTAGGAATTACTTTGAAATACAACAATTTCACTCTGGTTACCTTATGTTGAGCAGAAATTGTATTTTTCTACATGGTAGACTTTTATTATGCTTTCAGCATAATCTCTGGAGGTGGATCTGGTCAGGGAGATTGGGGGGGGGTCATTTTTCCACACCCCATTCTAGTCCGGATGGAGGAATATTTCCACTCCCAGGTCTTATCTGGACAGGCAGTGCAAGAATCCTCTTTCTGCTCTATAAGTGTTGGCAGGGGTATTTTTTTGTGTGTATTGGGAGGGGGTCTTAATCTTGGAGGTCATCTGTGGATGGATGATGTCATCAAGAGATGTATGCATATTTCTGTCTGAATGAAACATTCAGCTATTAAAATAAACTGGTTTGAGTAGATTCACGTGAGGCTATGTGTATGTGCCTCCACCTTGCATCAGAACAAAACTGCCCACTTTCTTAACATGTAATGAATGTTTACCAGACTTTGTGTGTATATATATATATATATATATATATATATTGTGTGTGTGAACTCCCCCACCTTAAAAACAACTTTATCTCACATCCTGCATTAGTGGGGAGGCTAATGGCCCATTCCTTTCCATAAATCTGGTGATGGCTTACGTCCAACAAAGGACCTTCACAGGCTAGAGAATAAAATTTTGTCTCCACCTTACATCAGAAGAACAAAACAACAGACGTTGATATCACAATGAATGATCCACCAGCCTATGGCGTTTACAACATCAGCAATAATATTTAATTTGCATAACAATTTAAAAAAAAAAAAATTTTAAATATTTCTTCTGTGTATTTATTTTTAATTCAAATTTTTTAAATTGTCACATAACTACTGCTTCAGCTGACATAGTTTTATTTTTAAATTTATTTATTTTTTTATTTCTTGTATTTATTGTTAAAATTCAGCCAGAAATTAGAAAACTTACAGCATTCATAATAAGCATTGTTGCTGTCTGCTATTTCACATTGTTACAAATTAATCAAATGGTGGAAAAAGAAATTATGGAATAATCTAAATAAATCAAAATAATCTGTTTAATTAGATTTAGTAATTAGGATTAGTTAGTTTGAATTAATCTTATTATTATTAATGTAAACATTAGAAAATTATTCAAATGTTTCTCTTATGGTCAGCTTTATGCAGCTATGTCCAGAGTAGAAAATCCAGTGGACTTAGCATAGGGGTTTTCAAACCTTTCCTCTTGGCCACATTGTCAGAATTAAAATTTGCTCACACATCTCAAAATTTTATGTGATAAAAATCACCTTTAAAAATAAAAAAATAAAAAATCAATGAGAACATTAAAGGGAGATGACTGCGGAATTAAACATTATCATTGATAACTCTCCCTTCCAATTTGCGGACCCTAGTTACTATATTCTTAATACTTGATATAATGCAAAAATATCCCAATGATAAAATCAGTCAATAATTGTAATATTTATACTGTTTTGAAACTGTTTCTAAATCTTTGTCGTTCAATCATTCCACCTGACCTGCTATTCTCTTCTGCTGCATCTATGAGGCATGCCACACCATTTGGGAACCACTGACTTAGCACAGACAGAAATAACTATAAAAGAGATATCTTGCTGAAAATGTGACTGTTTTCTCTCTTTATGTGATGGCTATTTAGCTAGTGTGATAAATTGTCTAATTTAGAATACCATTTCCAATTTTCTTCATATGGCACAATACTAAATTGCAAGGGAAAGATTATGTCCATCTCCCAATTGAGGAAAGCTGGATTATCTTATAAATCAGCCCTCCTTATCCTATCTAGGATTAAACGTTGGTCCCTATTGTGACCAATAAAGATGAAACTATATCTTGATTAAAATGTTGTTTATACAGAAATTTTTATGGTGACTTAAGTTTTCTCTGTTCATGGGACAGCTATTTGGCTAGTGAGATAAATTGTCTATTTTAGAATACCATTTCCAAAGCCTTGGGCTTAACGCCATTTCATGTTGAAACACCTGTCTCCATATGACTGACGAAGTTAAGCAACATTGCACCTGCTAAGTATCTAGATGGGTGACCACTTGGTAATACCAGATGCTGTAAGCTTGGATGTGCAGGTGGTATAATGGATAATGCCTTGGAATTGTTAATTAGTGATCTATGTTCCAATTCCTGTTGGGTTCATTATATTCACTTACACACAAATACCCTTGAGAAAGGTCTGAATCTCTCTCTTCTGCCCCAGCTATGGGTTAATTAGTAATACTTGTATCACTAATCTTTTATCTCAAAAAAAAAAAAAAAAAATACTTCTTCCGATCTGAGATTATTTTCTGGCTTCAAATAACCTGCAAAGATTTGATAAACCATAGAAAACGAATCAAACGTTTAACCAAAGCTTTGCTTTGTATAGCTCGAGACTAAATTGCAAGAGAAAGATTACACCTATCTCCCAAGTGTGGAATGTATTGAGAAAATTGTTCAAAAACATTTATTCAAATTGTAAATTGTTTGAATGAAAATTAATCAAAAGGACAATTATACTAAATGATAATTGTTCAAAATACCTATGTTTTGAAATAAGTCTGTGGTCTTGCTTTGAGAATTAGTGTTGATTTACCTAGAACTAATAACACTATGGAAGGGATGGCATGGGTTTTTTTGCAGTAAGTGTCCTCCTCCCATCATCCCACAATATGGAAATTTTTAGATGCTCTTAAGAGACCAGGACTTGAAAGAAATTCATATTGCAAAAGTAAAAGCAAGTTACGAAAATATCAAGAGTTCCAAGAAATACTGAAGCGTAAGTGGAAAAAACACACACACACACACACACACACACACAAACAAAAACAAAGCATTCTTCGCATGAGTCCTTTTCAGTAGTTGACTCTGTGTGTGCAATATCAGATAACTTAAAATTATAAGGATTTTTTTCTTACTAAATTGTTTTACTAACAATATTTATATTTGGAATAATTATCATTTGTTTACTTCCTTATTTGTCTATATTTTTGAGATGAGGTATTATGTACATTATTTACATTATTCATCTTTGTCGCATGGCACAGTGGATAAAGGTGTTAGTTAGATCCAGTGACAGGACCCAAAAGAGTGTGAGTTCAATACCTGCTTAAGGCAGTGGTGAACTTTCAGAGGGAAATTAACCGGAGATAACTGATAACTGACATCCATTAAAACATAGCACATGGAACGAGAACAGTCTACCCCAGTGAGCGAAATAAAGGGTTCAGTTCGACATTCCAATCACCTGAAGAAGGCTGGAGCATACAACGGTCGAAATGTTGTAATAAATATGGCGACAAAGATGAGGACAATAGTCCGAATAATGTAAATAGTGTACATAATACCTCATCTCAGAAATACAGACAGATACTGAACGGCCGAAACGTTGATGAGGACAATAGTCCAAATAATGTAAATAATGTGTACTTTGTCTTTTAATCTTACATTTTTACTGCAATAAAGAATTTAGCATTTCAAATAATTATCATTTAATATAATTGTCCTTTTGATTAATTTTCATTCAAATAAATGTTTTGGAATAATTGTTTTTGAACACTTATTTACAATGTTCACCTAATCTCTTAGGTTCCTGGTTAGCTACAATCTTCAAGAAATTAAATGCAATGTCAATCGCCATCTTCTATCTTCTTGAACTCTGTGTCTTTTTTTTGCCTTTCTTCAATGCTCTCCATTTTCAATCTCCTCATTCTCTTTCACTTTCTCTCCCTGTAACACCAGCCCCCCCCTCCCCCCCCTGCAAACCGCCTGCCTTGCATCTTGGTGGCGTTCGTTTGGGAATGTATTTTTTTTTTTTTAAATATTCAAACAGACCAGTTTTCTTTTTTCCTTATCCCAAGTCCCTGGTTGTATGAATTTCTGGCATTAAGTGATTTGCTGCTACGTATTTCAAACATAGGTTATTTCAAATAATTATCATTTAGTATAATTGTCCTTTTGATTAATTTTCTTTCAAACAATTTAGAATTCGAATAAATGTTTTTGAACAATGTTCACATAATCGTGAGGAAGGCTGGATTACCTTAAAAAAATCATTATTTTCCCCGCCCAGGTTTAAACCCCGCTCCCTATTGTGACAAGCAAAAAATGTAGCTATGTATTTGTTGCTTTAATGATTTTCTGTTTCCAACCAGGTGGAAAAAGCAGAAAAAGCAATTCGTGAGGAAATCAATGAGGAAAGCCGAGCAAACGCTAAGAAAATGGTGCCTGGTATCCAAGAACGCCGACCACCGTCTGTAGAAACATGGACCAGCCAGCCCACAAGATTAAGCAGTCCTCTGTTAAATCTGTACGATGAGGAAGAAGACAGAGATGAACGATCCGAGCAGAGAGAAGTGCGTCACAGGAGGAGTAACGCCGGCCCCAATTCCGTCTTTCCGACATCTGAGGGAGGTGAGTATGCCTGCTTCTGTGTAAAGTCTGCAAGAAATCCCAAGAACATTATGCACCAATTCTTTGGGGCTAGTTTCCTTACCTTTGCTAACTTTATCATGATCCTTCATCTGCTTTACCCTCTGAACTTCTGAGGTGGTGATGTGATTATGAGATGCATGCTTGTAGTGTAGCGGTTATTGGCATGGAAAGTGGAATTGCCATGCTTGGTTCAAATTTCAGCCAGCTCGTTGTGTTCACTTTTGAGCTTGCAAAAGAAAGGCATGAATTCATCTTTCCTCCCTCCAGCTATGGGTTAAATAGCAAGGTAGGCTGAGCTCTCTAACTTTTGTTGGCAATCACACTTCTCCCCAGCCTTTTGAACAGGAGTCGAAGTTTATCCCTTGTTTCCTGTTTAGGATTGGGTTTCTGGTTCCTTCTAAAGTTTTTTTCATTCTCTTTCACTCCCAGTAGCCCCTTGCATCTTAGTGGCATTATCACCTTGCTTGGGGTGAATAGAGGAGTAGAGGTTTATCCCTTGTTTCCTGTTTAGGATTGGGTTTCTGGTTCCTTCTAAAGTCTTTTTCATTCTCTTTCACTCCCAGTAGTCCCTTGCATCTTAGTGGAATTATCACCTTGCTTGGAGTGAATAGAGGAGTATCGGTTTATCTCTTGTTTCCTGTTTAGGGTTGGGTTTCTGGTCCCTTCTAAAGTCTTTTTCATTCTCTTTCACTCCCAGTAACCCCTTGCAGCTTAGTGGCTTTGTCATCTTGCTTGATAATAAAAAGGAAGAAAAATCTGTCTAAGATAAGGATAATTCTAAATTCACAATTGGTTGGGTATAAGGCTCATAACTCCCTCTGTGTAGTAAAAAAAAAAAAACCTACTTTCTCTAGAAACCACTTAGTGTGGGGAAGTTGTGGCTCTGTTTTGCACAAGGGGGTCTAATGGCTTTAATGAAGTGGAGAAGGGGATGCTATTATACAGGGATTCATTGGGCCTAACTTTTGTTGTTTTTATCAAATCAGTTTATCTGCTGTAGACTCTAGCCTTCTTTCAGCAAGACTTTCTGAGATAAGTTATCGTACATTGATTCTTTTGGATGGTATTCTGTCTTTATGATGTGCCCATATATTGTTTGTGAGGGTTCCCCCCACCCTCTTCCTTTTATCACCTCCATCCAGTTCCATGGTATCACTCCTTCAATGCTTTCTGCACCCACACTGTGTTTAAAGGTCTGCAGAAAAAGAGTATGGACAAAGGGATGAATTTCTTGGTTGTTACCTTGTCTAACTGGTCCAGTCCAGTCATATGCAATGGTCAGCAGAGGTGTTGCCAATTTTTAAAATGAAGAAACTGGAGAGACACTTGACAAGTGCAAATGGTGTTTATGATGATATATGGAAATGTCTGTGCAAGTGGTCTAAGATGAACGGGTGATCAAATTTATGGCTCTTCAGCACAATTCCATAAGGCAAGTGCAGCAGAGATAGCTCTAGGAGAATCTTGTCAGAGAAGAATGGTTTCAGGACTTGGTCAAAAACTTCTTTTTTTTTTTTTTTTTTTTTTTTTTTTTTATTTGCATTTAACTTTTGCAAAAAGACAGAAAATGCAGGCATCAATGGTGATGTTAAGCATAAACACTTGTCAACAGTAATCCAACAGGAATTTGTCTCTCTGCATATTTTGTGTGACATTTCTGGTATGACATTGGATTTTAAAAGAAGAGACACCCAAATAGTTTACGCTGCCTTGCAGGCAATTATTTTCATCCTGACAACCCTTCTTCTCTCACAGATGCAGTGTCGCAAGCTTCTTGCTTCTCAATTGCTATTTCCATAGAAAATATTCTGATGAGCTACATTCATTCCCTAGTTCCGCCAGATGAGATGTTTACAGCTAAGACCCAACATGTCATGTACACTGGGACAAATCATCCCCATTCCATTGGTAAGGAGGAAGTTCCATTTGAACAGCTTCTTCCCAAGAAGAGCTGCTACTTTATAGAACAGATGTTTCCTTGATCTCTTCAAGGGTCAACCATTACCTATTGTGTATATATCCTTATAATTGGCACTTACTTCCCCTTCCTGCATCCGTACAGCAACCTCATTTAGTAACACCCCTACCTTGAGTGGCTCTTGGGCCTTGTATCACGTGAAAATTTAACTTTAAAAAAAAAAAAAAAAAATCTCTTTCCTGATGGGGATGGAATAGTGGTGTGAAGATTTTACATGACTAATAATTTTGCACTCTTGTTTATTTAGTTGTTGTAGTGAGTGACCAAGAGATGCCGTCTTCCTGTCCGAATAATGATGACGTAATCATCCTCAGTGATGTCCAGTCAGATGTCAACGACGACAACAGTGAAGTAATTTTGGATAGTGAAGATGAACATCCACCTCATGTGGGACATGGCGCCTTGTCAGCTTTGGGCAAACACAATGATGGGAAGGCAGTTGGAGACTCTGAAGCTACCATGACCACAACTCAAGACATTGACCCGTCTAGCATCAGCGTGAGTTTTTCTTGCATCCATTATTTCTTAATTTTATGGGCTTCCAGCCACATCCCATTGAAGCACTGGCTCCCTTTCTATCACCAAAGTTAAGAAACGGTGAGGCTGGTCAGTACCTCGATGGGCGACTGACTGCTTGGGAATACCAAGTACTATAAGCTTGGATGGGCAGGAAAATCGGTAATAGTCTGGTATTAATCAGAGATCCAAGTTGACATTCCAAACTATAGCAGACCACATTGTGTTGAAACACCAGTTCCTGTACAATCAATGAAGTTAAGCAACGTTGAGCCTGGTCAATACCTAAATGCGTGACCGTTTTGGGAATACCAGGTGCTGTAAGCTTGGATAAGGAGATTGGTGAAATGGATAACGACTCAGAATTATTAATCGGAGAGCCAAGTTCCAATTCCTGTCGGGTTTGTTATATTCACTTACATGCAAATACCCTTGGGAAGGATATGAATCCACCTTTTCTCTCTCCAGCTGTGGGCTAATTAGTAAAATTGTATCAGTAAAATCATTATCTCCAAAAATAAAATAAAAATTGCGTATAAAATATTTAGATTTCAGCATTAAATAATCCAAAGATAACTTTCAAATCTTAATCCATAACTTCAGTTTTAAGCCTGTAAAAAAAATAATAAAAATTAAAAAAAACGGAAAAAATGAAACTTGACTCGTACATGTAGAAATACCCTTGGGAAAGGTATGAATCCACTTCTTCTCCCCCCAGTTATAGGTTAATTAATAAGACTTGTATAACTGAACAATTATTATCTCTATCTATAAAAGGCAGGATGTGTGTGTGTGTGTGTGTAACGAATGCACGGCCGCAATTTTTGACGGATTTGCACCAAAATTTACATGAACATGCTCCAAGTTAGCGGGAAAGGCCAAGACTGACTTTGCATTTCCCAACTCCCAGCGATAGTGGAAATAATCGATTTTTTTCATGCTTCTACGGCACTTTTCATGTAGTTTGTGGCCATTTTCTACTGGCCACAGAGAGAGCCTATAGCTGGCTGCAACGAATAGGCAGGAAGATTCTATTGGCCAGCATGAGAGCCAACAGCTAACTGACACGAATGTTAACTAACATGCAAAAAAAATCGATAGCTGCATTTGTCACAAGAGGAAAAAATTTTAATCTGCATGACACTTTACTCCAATTGGCTCATTCACTTGCTTAAACTCAACGTTGATTCTGATTCCGCAGAACTGGGTTGGGTGTGAAAAAGTATTTGTTGTTAACATTCTTTTTTCATTCAGTTTTTCCAGTTACGAGTCCTTTTTTAAAGCTGATCGTTTTGTGTTCATTTTGTTTAGTTCTTTTTTCATAACAGATTTAATGTTTAGTATAGAGCTTAGAAAAAATTTGCAGTGTGAGATAGGCAAGAAGTAAGGCATGTAGCAACATCAGCACGGCAAAGGGCACTACTTTAAAGGCAAGGATGGGCAAAAATATTTTAAGTCAAGTGATAGCGATTGCTGTATGAGTCGTACGATTTTTGAATCAAGCACAGGCAATGCTGCTCGTCTCAAAATAAATTCTTATCTAAAAAAAAAAAAAAAAAAAAAATAATGTTTTCTGGCTTTAACCTACAATGATAAGCCATAGAAACTGAAACTGCCAATCAATTACTTTCTTAAATCTTCATTAATGAATATAGCTTCTTTCACAGATTGGCATGCTCCCTACGGAGATCACAGCTCTGGTATATTTATAAAATAGATGTATCTCTTTCAGAAGAGAAATTGCAGCAAGTGGAAAAAAAAAAAAAAAGCAGGTGGTCAAAAGTGGTGGAAAGGATAAAAAATACTTACTTTTTTAATTTCAGAATACTGCCGAACCTCCAAGATTCCACCAACAATCTCTTGCCAATATAACTCTTATGCGAGCAATTGCTGATTCCCCCCTGTCGCCTAGAAAAGCTGGATTAAAAAATGTGCTTGTTGCCGACTCGCCAGACGCTTTTATGAAATCTATTTCCAGCGGCAGTCAGTGTTCCAGTGACAGCCTTTCACCCAGCAATAGTGCAAAATTGACTGTGGCAGAATCCGATTACGAATCAGACGAGAGTCTCAAGGAAGATGCTGTCGTGGTGGAATCACAGGACGAAGCAGAAGACAGAGGCAGTAGAAAGGGAAACGTCTCTGAGGTGGTCGAGGACGATAGCCGAGAATTTTATTCCCCGGTCTTCCGTGACGTCTCTGTCGTGGTCCCTAACAGTTCCACAAGCTCAGGCTCCCTGCTGATCAAAGACCAGACAGTCTCCCCTGCAGCTGCCAGCCAGTTTCCCAACTCTTACGAAACTGATAGCATGCATGCAGCTCGAGGAATGCAGTCATTGACAGAACAGTTGCACACGAATCTCTCATTGGATGACAGCGTCATTATATGCTCCGTAAAACAGAATGCCCGCAAACGCAGGGTTTTGAGTTCATCTGATAGTGAGGCCGAGGTCAACGAGCCTCATTCACTTTCTAGATCCTCAGTCTGTACGACAAGTTCTGGTAAGAAAGCAAACCTTTCTCCGGAAACTGATAAAGATTCTGAGAATGGCGGTTCCTCGAGAAAGCGCACTAGCAGCAGTTCTACGTCCTGTAAGGGTCGAAGACGACCTCAGCTCATCATGTCTGATTCTTCTTCTGAGGAAGATGACCAGCCAGCATCTGCATCTATTTCATATTCAGAAAGTCTCGGTGAAAGATTGCAAAGGCGGGAAGCTGGGAAAGCGAAAAGATTTGTCTTGTCTTCATCCGAAGACGACAATGACGAAGTCGATGGCAGCAGTAAGACGGCTGATAACTCTTTGGTAGTCACAGAAGAGTTGAGTTTTTGCGTTAATCCATCCGAGCCCTTGATCCAGTGTATAAAGACACCACCGGCCAAAATGTCCCGTTCCCGTCTTAGTAATCTGGAAAAATCGCTCTCGTTCGCTTCTCACAGTGACTCTTGCTCGCCTTCTGCAAAATCTTTGGCTGAAAAAGAATCAGGCCCAACTTTAAAATCAGGAGTTGATGAATGTGATTTGGATTCAGATGACAGTAAAGATGGTGGCTCTTCATTCAATGATAAAGAAAAAGATGAGGAGGAAGAGGACAGTGCTGGAGATGAGGAGGAGGAGGACGACAACAGTGCTGGAGATGATGAGGAGGACAGTGCCGAAGATGAGGATGAGGAAGACAGTGCTGGAGATGAGGAGGAAGAAGACAGTGCTGAAGATGAGGATTCTGAAGATGACAGTAACAACATTGGTAAGTTGTTTTTGTTTTTTCAATTTTTTTCTAACCTTTACTCTTTTTTTTCCTCTCTCTCTCTTCCCTCTCTCTCTCTCTCTCTCTCTCTCTCTCTCTCTCTCTCTCTTCCCTCTCTCTCTCTCTCTCTCTCTTCCCCCTCTCTCTCTCTCTCTCTCTTCCCTCTCTCTCTCTTCCCTCTCTCTCTCTCTCTCTCCCCTCTCTCTCTCTCTCTCTCTCTTCCCTCTCTCTCTCTCTCTCTTCCCTCTCTCTCTCTCTTCCCTCCCTCTCTCTCTCTCTTCCCTCCCTCTCTCTCTCTCTTCCCTCCCTCTCTCTCTCTCTTCCCTCCCTCTCTCTCTCTCTTCCCTCCCTCTCTCTCTCTTCCCTCCCTCTCTCTCTCTCTTCCCTCTCTCCTCTCTCTCTCTCTCTTCCCTCTCTCTCTCTCTCTCCTCTCTCTCTCTCTCTTCCCTCCCTCTCTCTCTCTCTTCCCTCTCTCTCTCTCTCTTCCCTCTCTCTCTCTCTCTTCCCTCTCTCTCTCTCTCTTCCCTCTCTCTCTCTCTCTTCCCTCTCTCTCTCTCTCTTCCCTCTCTCTCTCTCTCTTCCCTCTCTCTCTCTCTCTTCCCCCTCTCTCTCTCTTCCCCCTCTCTCTCTCTTCCCCCTCTCTCTCTCTTCCCCCTCTCTCTCTCTTCCCCCTCTCTCTCTCTTCCCCCTCTCTCTTCCCCCTCTCTCTCCGCCTTTTGTCTTCTCTCTCTTTTTCTCTTCAGATAAAATCTTTCCCTCCTCACCTACCAGTGTTTTTTTTTTTTTTTGTAATGATCTCCTCCACCCCTTTAGTCCTCCCACAATCAAGGCTTTTTTTTTTTTTTTTTTTTTTTCTTTTTAATTTTTTCAAAATATCTTTGAAAATAATTTTTCCAATTCACATTGTCATAAGTAGGATATATTAAACAAATACTTCAATTTGTATTAACAGATCCCACCTGTGATATCATGAATTCTATAAACAGCTGGTTAAAAGATGTTATTTGAGGAAAGAAAATAAGGAAAATTAACATCTTGTTAGTGTACCCATATTAATGCAGATTTCTTGTCAGTTATGCACCCTTCTTAAATCCTCCCCCCCCCACATGTGAAACACACAACATTGTATGGCATTTAAGAGAGAGTAAGTTTAAAATAATCTTTCACTAAGCAGGAATTTCTATTCGCTTGTTCTCTTTAAGAGATGAGACATTAAAAATAAACCTCCATTTTTATGTTTTGCCTTGATTTACTGCATACTATATATCATGTTGTTTGGAAAGCTCGCCAGCAGCAAGAGGCTATGCAGTAACCAAAAATAACGCTTCAAGGATCAGTTGAAAACATCCCTGACACGGGTAAACCCAGAAATGTGGCAAACTATTGCTGCAAATCAACCTTCCTAGCATAAGACCATCCAAGTGGGAACCAAGACTTTCGAGCCCAACTGTCGACATGAAGAGGATCCGCCACGTGCTGTCAGACGGCCCTGACTCACCCAGCTGCATCCACCACCCACACTCTTCTGTGACTCCTGCTCATGACTCTTCAGGAGTAGGCTGGGCCTTCATGGACCAGAGGGGAAAAAGGAATAAAGAGATAGACTGGCGATTTTGAGTCGGGGCACAATACACCAACATTTATCTACAAACATTGACATTCCATTAGGTTGAGTCGTATGTAATTAGTTTTTGAGAACCAATTTTAATAAAAAATATATCATCCCAACTACCAATCATATATCACAGTTAAAAATAAACATAGTCTATTAACATACTTTGGTAGTTGCATGGCAATGGCAGCATACACAGTGGATTAAATAAAAAATATTGTTCTCCTCTGACAACACAAGGCTGCATACAGCAACAATAACTGAGGGGGTGGAATTTTGGAAGTTGGTTGGTCCATTCAACTCCACCTAACGTTGCACCAACGTATAACAATATGATTTCTCTCACATTTTCAGAAAATAAGGAGATAATTTCTTTTTAGTTTACTTATCGGAGTTTCATAGGAATTTTATCTCCAGTCCATCTTTGAGTAAAATTAAGTGTTAGATTTATGTCTTCAGCTGCCTTTTGAAATGGAAAGCATAAAAATTTTAAGATTTTAGATAGTCATAAAAGTACTCTTTGAAGATTTGAGCACCCAAAATCTTCCGGAAAGACAAGCAGACGGAGGGGATGGGACCTCAGAATTATCCATATAAGCAGAGAGAGGCATGAAGTTGGGGAAATGCGGGTCCGGCTGTGAGAGAAGTAGGCAGGTGACCAGAGGAGTGAGAGCTGCCCAGCAGCCAGTGACAGAAGGACTGGAGTCGAGGAATCGGGAGTCATCGAACCCAGAGGCCAGTGAATTGAGAAAGATAGCAGCCCACCTCTTGAAGCTGAAGGAAGGGTTCCACATTTAAGTGAGAAATTGTATTGTTGCTACTTCCCAACCAGTCTTGAAAAACAGTTGTCTTCCTTTTTTTTTTTTTTTTTTTTTTTGTTGAAAGCGATCACAGCTGAGAAAATAAACTTGTGCACATAGCGAGTTGGGTGTCTGTGCAAATACGTTCAACCTTGGATGTCATCACAGGTGCAGTGACTGACTGACAATCAGAGAACATTGTCACATGCTGTCACGAACTGATTATCATCTTTTACAATTGCTGCAAAATGTTTAAATCAAACCCTTTATTCAAGCAATTTTCTCTTCCATAATTTAAAAGATCTGTTATATTAGCTGATTTGGCCTGCATATTTAATAAATCTTAATCAAGGAATGTCTTTAGCATGTATATATAATGTCTCATTTCATTTTAATATGGCTCATCTCTTAATGTGTATTTTTTTTTTTTTTTTATCAGAGTTACCAAAGCCCAGCCCCCAAAAACCTGACTTGTACAACCAATATATCAATGCTTCAAGGTAAGATATTGATTTCTAAACTACTCCCAATTCATCACTTACCTGCAGGGACATGAACTCAAAAGGTTTTTGTCATTGCCAGAAACCCTAGATAATATCAAATTTTATACCTTGTATTTCCATATATATATATATATATATATATATATATATATAGTACAGGTAATAAATCCATTGGTATATAATCCAAGTAGATCCTAATAGTATAAAATATTAAAACTGATTCACAAAAAGACCTCAATGTATTTATTATAACAAAGCATATAAATTGCATAATAGAGAAATCCAAACTTTGTGAGTGTGCACACCATTTGAGTTGAATAATACTAGCGTATTAACACTAGTAGAAATAGCTATTCTCCTGAGGCAATTTGGGATTTCTTTATTTTGTAAAATATATATATATATAAAGAAATATAGTTTTAAGATGTGCTATATTTATGGTATAAAGTGCTCAATATCAGTGATAGTGTATGTAAATATAAAAGTGAACATTGAAGTCAACACTCAGAAGCAACAGACTGTTTCATGCTAGGCGCAATCATCAGGCCACATGTTTTTTGTTTTTTTTTCTTGACTACATATACTGATCAGTGTTGCATTGTGGGTAGTCCATTCTAACGGTTATTTTGTCGGGAGTGGTTTATGTGGATGAATTTATTTTACTTTTTTTTCAGTTTTCAATTTTTAAGTTACGTAGTAAAAAAATTTTTTGAGATGAGTTCTGATCATTTATTTAGTAGTTTGTTTATTCTGCAGTTACACGTGGGTTTAATTTGTTCGGGTGATTTGTTGATAATTTGAAGAATATTTTTCCTATGATTGTTTTTACCTTTGTTTCCTACAAATGTAGGAAAAATATTTTTCAAACTCTTAAACAAACACTTCCCAGACAAGCACTTTCCACAAGATATTCAACAAAAACACAGTAAAAATCAGCAACAGTTGTACCAAAAGCATGGCACAAATAATAAAAAAGCACAACAGGAAAACTATCAACAAACCACCCGAACAAATTAAACCCATATGTAACTGCAGAATAAAGAATGAATGTCCCTTAAGCGAGTTTGTTGAAATCTTGACTGCTTTGAGTCAAGGGTTAAACTGCTACCTTTCCTGCATAACCCTCTGAACTTCAATTCCTGTGCTAATATAACTTCACACAGTAACCCTCTACTTTGAGTGGATCTTGGGTTTTAATGGGTAAACATTAGTATAAAAAATAAAAAGAAATCCAAAGCAATAAAAAATACCCATATCAGCTCAACGCTGTGATAGAGAACAAGTCACTTGATGAAATATATAATCTGCTAGGAATTTGTCGTCAAAACACCAGATATTTATGTGTATCTATTAACACTGTGTTAGTCACCTTGGATTTCCAAAATAGGATAGTCCCTTGGCATCTGCCTCCCGCAACAGTTGAGCTACATATGCACCACACTGTGTGCTACACAACCTCACTGAGTCAAAGGAGTATTTGGAAGGAGCCAAAAAAAAAAAAAAAAGTTGCTAAATTTTCAGGTAACAAAACACCCCCAGTGATTAACATAGGGTTAAAGGTAGCCATTAAAAACTGGAGAGTTCTGACGGACAATTCCAAATCTATGTCCGATCATTGCTCTCTGCATGAAACTTTGAGTAACATCATGGTGGTTTTCTAAGCGCAGCATAGATGTGGCACAAGGCCAAAAGTATAGCACACCCAGTGAGGATCAAACTCATTATTCAGTCATAATTGATCTAGTAAGACAAGCTTGCTAACTATTATACTATATTGAAGTGCCCAAAATGATTTTCTAAGCATAGCTTAGATGTGACACAAGTCCAAAAGTATAGAGCACCCATTGAGGATTGAACTGGGTATGACAACAAACTACATCCAGCAGCAAGGCCTCTGATCAGGAGATTGGAGGTTCTGAAGAGTGTGGGACCAACTCTTAATTGCTGTTGTTCTCGGGTCCACCCTGACCCAGGATTCTAACACCTGTGAGGGTCCCAGCAAATAGTGAACCTCCAAGCAAAAGCAAAATACTATGAAAGTGTGAAAATACATAATTAGAGTAAAAATGTCTGCAATACATTTTTCTATAAAAAAAAAGAAAAATAAATCATGACCAGCAATATATTTTATAGCAAAATAACCTAGAATACATTTTATCTGGTGCTAGAAGCATACAATTACATTCAAAATATATTTAGTTGAAGCAAGAATTGTTCAAATTATTTAGATTTCGGCATTAAATAACCCATAAAGGTTGATATGCTACTAAACAATATCAAACAATCAATGTGAAAGAACCCTTTCATGACATTAATCTATATAATATCCTACTATTTCTGAAAGAAATTAAACTGTATTCCAAAATATAACATCGACAAAACTGCAACACAAAACACACTTATCACCGCCTTTAGTAATCATGTCCACAAAAACATCTATATGCACAGTAGCTGAGTATCATCTACCATGTACTGTCCTGAGTATGACAATAAACTACGTCCAACAGCAAGTTCCTCTGATCAGGAGGCTTTGAGGAGTGTGGACTCACCTCTTAATTGCTGGTGTTCCCAGGTCCACCCTGACCCGGGGTGGTAGTACCTGTTAGGGTCTCAGCTATGGGCAAATAGTTAACCCTAAACCCGGATCTCATCCTGGGTATGACGATAAACTACGTCCAATAGCAAGGCCTCTGATAATACGTTTTTGAAAAAATAATGTTGCCAGCTATACATTTTTTTTTTTTTTTTTTTTTTTTTTTTTTAAGAATAGTGTTGCCGGCTATGTTTTTTGAAAAAATATTACCAGCTATACATTTTTGAGGAAAAAAATATTAAGAAATAGATTTAAAAAAAAAAAAAAAAAAAGTTGTCTGCATTAAATGACCCATTGAGGTTGATATGCCGTGAAACAAAACAAACCAAACCAAACCAAACCATGTACTCAATTGTGGAAGCAGAATAACATATTTCAGATTTTTATTACTTCAAAGCTCCCCAAAAAACTAAATTTCTGCATTAAATGACCCATAAAGAAGTTGATATGCTGTTAAATAAACAATCTATAATATAACTATTCAGTTATAATTCATCTAGCAAGACAAACTTGCTGACCATTATACCGCATCGAGGTGCCTGAAATGATTTTTTATGTGTAGCTTACATGTAACACAAGGCCCAAAGTATGAGGCATCCAAAGAGGATTGAACTCTCCACTCATCTGTAATTAATCTAGTTAGATAAGCTTGTTAACCATTACACCGAATCAAGGTGCCCCTTTGAATAGCATCATGTATTGGTGCTCTTGTTGAAAGAATTGAGCACTACTTTTTCATTTTTATTTTTGTTTTGTTTTCACACTCATCATCTCACTGTGCTAGATATTTAGCATTTATATATCTATATTTAACTGATCTTTATAAATGTTTTTGTTTCAGAAAAGCCTACCATGCTGAAGATTATGTTGAGGCCCTGAAGCAGGCCCTGAAAGCTTTACATCAAGATTCTTCCGATATCAAGTTGCAAATGTATGCCCTTTTGTTACGGAAGATGAGCAAGAAATGAATGCTATTTAAACTTAGTCGTGATGTCTGAAAATGGTCTTTTGAGAAAATGATTTTCTGTTGACAACGCATCGTTGATGATGGAAAAAGAGAGAGCGAGAGATGTTTTCATATTCCATATATACAATCTTTTGATTCTTAACTGATTGCAAATAAATATGACAATTTTTTCTTAAAAAGCGTTTAAAAAAAATATAGTTAACTTTCTCGGTATTAATATGTAATGTTGACAATTTTTTAATGTAGTGAATTCCCAGGACCCACACGTGAGGATTTGGATGTGTCACTCGAAAATTCAATGGGTGCCAACTAAAGTTGTCTTGTATATCTATCAGGAACACTAATATAAAATGCCCAAAGAATTTGAATGGCATTCTCTTGTACTATCATCAATAATAATTTACTGAAATAAACTATTGTGATAATTGGTGATTTTTATATCCATCTCGAGTGATTTTGTTTAACTGTTTGCAGATGGTTCCTTTTGAAGTCTGATATTCTAAGTGGTATCCACTTTGAGTAAAAGGGGAACGAGGCAGTAAAAGAGTGGATGAGGGTTTTTTGTTTTGTTTTTTTTTTGTTTTTTTAGATCAAGTGACAACAAGAATTGAGGTGAGGGTCTATCCAAATGTGGGTCTATATTAAGTCATACCTGGGATCGGTGTCAATGCTGGTCTACCCTTGGCAGGAGACAGACTTGTCCCTCACGTGGTTCTGATACCATCTATTCATATTGCTGGCAGGATGAGTAGATGGACGAGGAGTTGGTAGAAGCAGAAGTTGTCGCCTACTTAATCAACCAGGCAAAGCTCTGAACAAACATCTATTTTTATAATATGGGAAACGGGGTTTGTGTTACCATTACTCAACAAGGTGTTTGTCTTTCATCTTACCTTGTGAGAACACAGTGGACCCCTGCCGAGCTTTTGGTGCACAGCAATGAGACCAAATATCAAAATGCAACATGGGTTAATCATTGGCTGATTAATGGAAAACTTGGGTGAGTTGAATGTTTACACTATAACAGGGTGATGACCCTGGTTCAGTGTTTTAATGCATGCAAATGTCTAATGATGATTTCAAACAGAAACTCAGAGAACCCAATTAGATGTCAACGAGAAAAAGAATGAATTAAAAATAATAATTACAAGCCATAAAATGATTTACATTTACATTGTTCAGACTGTTGTTCTCATCTTTATTGTCATATTCACAACATTTTGGACGTTGTACACTCCAGCTTTTAGTTCATATATGCTGGAATTTCAAACTGAACCCTTAGATATAGACAGATGCCATAAACTGAGTTTGGAGAATGCTTGAGGAAGATCTGAATCTGAAATAAACCAAGTTGACTTCATTAAGATTTAGTAAGACGAGATCTTCCAAAGCTGCCTCTCAGGCAGTATGACAGGATTTATGGTCTATTGGAATTTCCCATATTCCAAAGTAGAATTCTCGCCCTTTTTATTTTAAATACTATCAACCAACATACACATTTATGGTTTACCCCATGTAAGGGCTTTTGGAATGAAGGCATCTGGTTTTTAAACCAAGAAAGAAATATCAATGAACATGCAATAAAGCAATGCTCGAGGTTTGTGAAATTCTTATCTAAATTAGCCAATACAAAGAACAGACACATACACACACAGGGAACAGGCAAAGCCAGGTGACAAGATGTCCAGTTTTAATCCTTCTCTGTTTGCTGTTCTGAGGTCTCTCCATTGATTACAAATCACTGCTAGAATAATTTTCCTGCTGAAAGACCATCAACCAGGCTACATAGCAGGATTAATAATTCTTTAGTTGTGTACATTGAAATTTTTCAATTTGTTTTCTTTAAACTCATCGTTATTATGAACAGAGTATTAGTTTGTGCCTTGAAATTAGTTTTCAGCAAAGAAATTACCACAGCTTTGAGGACATTTGTGACACTATTTAGCTATGGTAACTGGCTAACTAATTAAGCATAGAAATTAAAAACAAGAAATATTTAAGGCAAGAAAGAGCTATATCGAAAGACGGACTGAGCGACTTTTTTTTTTTTTTTTAACAAAAAAAGAATGGGAAAAGATTTTATTTCATTTACAAAGAAAGATACTTTTTTGCAGAAGACAGAAAATCCATAAGAGAAAGCCAGATTTCAGATTCTCTCAGAATTAATTAATGTCATGATCAGATAGTGACGTGCCAAGGGAAACAGAATCCGGGGAGGAATGACAATGGCGACCATAAAAAAAAGTTTTGGCTTCAGTCAACTGTTTACAGGCAGAAGAAATCAATATTGGTTATCTATCAGAGATACCATTAATATTTTTCATTCTTGGATTCCAACAAAGAAAGCCATCCATTATGTATACAGATCTTGATATGATCATTGTTATTGCTTTTTCAAACTGTTGACGACAGACTTAATGTTGCCGAAGGTGGGCATCTGGTGATACAAAAATTTTAAGACACGAAAAAAAGAATTTGATTTTCAGGTGGAACATGACTACCCAGATTAAAAGTTGACTAACAAGTGATTAATGAGTCTGTAGAGATTCTGCTAAGTGGATTTTGGGTGGCTCAGGATAAGATAAAAATTTAATTATGGCCATGTGGGATTCATAAGAATTCCGGCCGCTAGAAAAGAAAAAAGATTTTTTTTCTGGACGATAATTTTAAGAAGGCCAAGTCTAGCCACACCCATGTTGCCGAGTGATCATTGGCTAAGTGGTGGCATGAGTGATAGGCGAAGGTGAATGTATGAGAAAGGCGAGGAAGTTGTTGACACCCACTAAGAGGATTGGTATGAGATACCAATATGAGAAAGGAAGAGTCTAGGAGGATAATTCTCCTCTGACATCTCCTCACAGACGAGGGAGAAAAAACCCCGAAATGGAAAGTGATTAGCTTCCAAAAATGGGAAGTAATAAATTTTCCTGTCCTGAGGACAGAGAGAATTTTTGCTGGGAATTAAGAATTGTCAAAGAACGCAAACCATGCCTGGCACCACACCGGGTTTTGGTCAGTGTCCGTATAAACGAACATCCCCGGGCATTCAATGACTTGGGTTGGAGATCAGACACACAGACACAAATTGACAGAGAGCTTGTTGGGCTCGGAGAATGGCACCTCGTAGGAGCTGACTGAGATTTCCATGTCTTTCAACTTCGTCTTCCTGCCAAAAGCAAGTTTTTATTGATACCATAACTCGCTTAAGAAACGCAAAAAGTGTCACGAATCCATAGAAACGGGCCAGGAGAGGAACAAACTCCTGTATTCAACAGATAGACAAAGTTAATTGTTATTTTTCAACATATTTGAACCTCATGAGTTTGTTTTATTATTTTTCTTTTACTTATGCTTGTGCGATATCACCTTTACCCTGGATTCAGCTTGCACTACGGCCCGACGCCTGATTGATTTTGTCTAAGATCAAAATCACAATATGGGTAGGTTAGACTTGAGATCAAAGCAGTTGCTTTGGGAGACCAAGCGTTGGAGGCGAGCTGAGAACAACAAAGTTGGTATCGAACCGGAAACGACCAGATTGACTGGGACACAGGCTGGTGGCAGCAACGACGAGTCAACCCCAAATGCTGGTGGAAGAAACCTTACAGCCTCGTGCTGCAACCGGGAGTCGACCACGGTCCGACAGCACAGTGTCATATATTGACGTCACACCCAGTGGATGTCACGTATTGGCGCTGGACTGGGACCATGACCACTGGTGCGTGTCACACATTACACTTAAAATTTCTGCAGAATTATGACCACTGGGCGAAATCCCTGCAGAATATGTTTACCTCCCTGCTTGCTGATGTTGAGATACAATAGCTGTAAAGATAATATATAAAAAAACACCACCAATTGACAATGTCAAGAATGCAGTGTTTTTTGTAACACTAGAACACGAAATGACACCTTGATAAAATGAAATGAGAACAAATCCAAGCAACAATAGCATTGATTGTCCAACCAGCAAGGTTTTTAAAACATTTTATTATTTGTATTGATTTTTTTTTTTTTCTTTCTTTCTCCTTTTTTTTTCTTCTTTCTCCTTTTTTTTTTTTTTTTCTTCTTTCTCCCTTTTTTTTTTTTTTCTTCTTTCTCCTTTTTTTTTTTTTCTTCTTTCTCCTTTTTTTTTTTTTCTTCTTTCTCCTTTTTTTTTTTTTCTTCTTTCTCCTTTTTTTTTTTTTCTTCTTTCTCCTTTTTTTTTTTTTCTTCTTTCTCCTTTTTTTTTTTTTCTTCTTTCTCCTTTTTTTTTTTTTCTTCTTTCTCCTTTTTTTTTTTTTCTTCTTTCTCCTTTTTTTTTTTTTCTTCTTTCTCCTTTTTTTTTTTTTCTTCTTTCTCCTTTTTTTTTTTTTCTTCTTTCTCCTTTTTTTTTTTTTCTTCTTTCTCCTTTTTTTTTTTTTCTTCTTTCTCCTTTTTTTTTTTTTCTTCTTTCTCCTTTTTTTTTTTTTCTTCTTTCTCCTTTCTTTTTTTTTCTTCTTTCTCCTTTCTTTTTTTTTCTTTTTTTTTTTTTTTTCTTTACTAATGTTTACCCCTATACAAGGCTCAAGAGCCACTCTAGTTAGAGGGTTTTATGGATGAGATGTGTGATGTGGTATGACTTAAAGTAGGAAGTGAAGATTCTAAGGATATGGAGGATAGATAACGACTGATCCTAGACTTGAAGAATTAACAGTGTAATGTTTGGAGGAATATCTACACAAGAGTCTGTTAGACAAACTAAATGTTCTTTGGAGGAAGCTTTCTGAGCATAACTTCCTTCTTACGAACGTAATATGGAGAAAATGCGGTCAATTCAATGCTGTGAATGTGGCAAGGCAGGTCTTACCTGTAAAAATCTAAACTCATGGTACTAAAGAATCGAGCTTAGAAGATTTGCCATGAAAGTGGTGATAGGCTTGTGACATTGGGAAAGAAATAAAACCACTCCCCCATAATTTATATTTGTAGACAGTAGTAGCAAAATAATATTAAAGAAAATTATTACTGCATTTGATGATAAAGATCTGCTTTTTCTCAACAAATATCAGAATTAGCCTGAAATTTTTTTTTTTTTTTTTTTTAATTCAGTAAAATATGGCGAATGGATGGCATTTTAGTAATATTCAATGTACCAATCAACAATATATTTTTTTCAAATATTCGCTGTTCAAATTTTTTTTTTTTTTTAATACTTATAAATTTGTATGTCAGCCAATACAGTAAAGAGATATAAAAAAAAAATCTGAGGAATTTCAGTGTCTCTGTCTTGTACTAATAACCTTGATAATTTACTGGAATAAATAAATATTTGTCTTGAATATAAACCACTCTCCCATAAATACCTTATCTTCTCAGTAAAAATAGAATAAATTTTTTGAAAATTTGTGCCGATAAGGTCCACTTTCTTTTCAGAATTTCATAAGTTTGTAGCATGGAAAGAAAATTATTCAAAGAGTGAAATATGGAGACATGGATAATATTCCCAAAACAATCACTGTAGCATCCAATGATTTTTTTGCCCTTACAGAAATGGAGGCAGCCTTTTATACATTTAACTCATGTAGGGTATCAAATATGGAGACATGGATGACATTCCAATAATATTCCATAAATTTGTAATAGATGCAAAAAAAAAAGAAAGAAACTTTGAACTGGACCAAATATTTAAGCAAATAAACATTATTTGTAGAAAATAAAAACCATTCTCCCAAGACTACTTTATTGACTCTGACAATAACAGTAAAAAAAAAAATAAAAAAAATATTACTTTTGTTTCTTGGCAGGTAACAATTTGATGGCATGTATGAACCACAACAAATATGACCATTTTCATAAATTGGTAGCATGGAAATTTGTTTGGAAGTCAGCCAAATATGGCAATGTGGAGGAAGTTCCAGTTTTTTTTCTTAATACTACTTACTGAAATGGTATTTATGTATTTGTTGTAGCAAATAACAGAAACCATGACAATAAACTCCATCTGGCAGCAAGAATGAAATCACCTCTTAATTGCTCTTATCAGATCCACCCCCCACTTAGGGTGGTAACACCTGTTAGGGTTCAGACATAGGCAAATAGTGCCCCCCCCCCCCCACTCAACAAAATGCTATGAAAGTATAAAAATACATTTTTATAGTAAAAAAAAAAAAAAAAAGAATATCAGCAGAACATTTTTATGTAGAAATTGACCAACAAAATAATTTTAAGGCAAACATGACCTGCAATGCATTTTATCTGTAATTGAAGGTATGCAGTTGCATTCAAAATATTTAAAGTTCGGCATTAAATAACCCATGGAGGTCGATATGCTGCTTGAATAAAAACAACCAACCAAACTACCAAAATGAAAGAACTCTTTCATGACATTAATCCATATAATATCAGTTGTATCCTTAAAGAGGTTACAAACAGTCAAAAGTGGTACTTGAGTGAAGGAAGAGCAACATGTACGTAGATGAAAGAAGAGAGGTTTATTGTAAAAGAGAATACACTACTGAAAGACAGGGAATTGGGTGGCAGGCTAGTAATTCCTGAAGCAAGCCCCCAGGTATATCCTGTGCTCACTATAGCTACTGATATAGTCAGTCCACATAGGCAATAGGGAGTGTGGGACATTCCATTACAACAATATCCAACAATTTCTTAAAGAAATCAGACTGTATTCCAAAATATAACCAACAAATCTACAACATAAAACATGCATATCACTGCTTCTAGTAATTATTTCTGCACAAAAGCTGAGTATCATCCACCATGTCTTCAATTGTGAAAGCAGACAATACCATATTTTATTACTTCAAAGCCCCCAAGAAAATTAAATTTCGGCATTAAATGTGACCCATAAGGAGTTGATATGCCATTAAACAAATCAAACAAAAACCATATCACTTGATGACTTTCAACAAGAGCAACACATAAGATAAATAGCTCAACAAGGAAATAATGACATAATCAAGATGATATTGCACACAACTACAAACAAAAGGTTAGAAAGGAACCCCCACCTCAATACTGGAAAGGTTGATAACAATGAACTGGACAAACCTATTTTAAGAAAAATTGAATTTTGGAAAAGATTTTATATACTTCAACCAAAATTAATGCCAAATGTTTGCAAATAAGGAAATGGCTAATATCACCATAATTATGAGAGATCAAGAGAACAGTTACTACACTTTGATCTCAGTCCAATGGTCAAAGAATGAAGAATAGTGTAACTTTAGTAACACTGGCCATTTGGTTGCCAAAAGCTTTACACATAAGGAAATAGCTAATATCACTATTACTATTAGAGATGAAGTGAACAGATACTACTCTTTGCCCAATGGTATGGGAATGAAGGAAACTGTAACCATCAAATACAGTGCGCAGATACAAAAGACTCAAGGAAATTGAGTGCCACTGTCTTGTACTCTTGTCAAAAATAATTTGCAGGAATAAATAAATGTTATTTATATTACTATAAACCAATGTAAGCAAAGAGTTCATTGAGATTGGGGGTGGAACCACGTAATTGATTGCTCTCCCAACAACTATGGGAATAATAGGCAGAGAGGGGGAAAGAGATGGGAGGTAACAAAAAATAACACTGCCCCAGAAATGACAGCAACTTGAGGAACAAAAGTGCCCATGGAACTGACTTTACAAGCCACCTTATCTTTGCAACTGCTGTTTTCCCGCAGCTTTTATTGGCATGAGGCATCTTACAAAGATCCGGATCTTGACCACTTTTAAAAAGGCCTATATCTAAGCTAGATCTGCCATGCTGCTAATGGTAAAAACCTGGCTATAACTGGTGTTGAAAAACGTTTGCATGCGATTTGAGGCCTCTTTTGCATCTGTAGACGCACGTTCACCACAAAACCACTTTCCCATTACTACCTTATCTGCCCACATGATAAAAGTAAGCAAAAAAAGTAAGTTACTCTATTTGACATCAAAGAAAAAATCTTTTTTTTTTTTCCTCTATACCCTACAGGGGTGTCTACATGGTTAAGGAATTTAGGATTCAGTTCAATCACCAATTATTGACAAATATCAGTCTATATACAAAACAAAATCTTTAGAAGTAATATTATTTTGAATTTTATTATTATATGAAGCCATTATTCATTTTAATTTCACTTTCTTTTTATTACATTAGTAATATTAGTAATGGGGAGACACGGTGGAGTAATGGATAGCGGCTTGGATTGAGGAATCAAAGAGCCAAGTTCGAATTCCAATTGAATCCATTACATTCACTTACGTGCTAATACCCTTGGGAAAGGTATGAATCCTCCTCCTCTTCTCTCTCCAGCTATGAGTAAATGAGTTTTAGTCAACAAACACGATAGGAGGAGGCACGGTGGAGTAATGGATAGCAGCTTGGATTGAGGAATCAAAGAGCCAAGTTCGAATTCCAGTCGAATCCATTACATTCACTTACATGCTATTACCCTTGGGAAAGGTATGAATCCTCTTTCTCCCCCAAGCTATGGGTAAATAGTAGGACAGACCGGGTTCTATAACCTTGGATGGCATCTGGTGTACCGTAGAAAGAAATGGCAACCTACTGCAGGAAAGAATCTGCCTCATCAGTCATGTATCGAAAGATACATGATTGCCTAAGCGTGTATCACGCATGGCATATAACTGACTGACTATTAGTAGTAATATTATCCTGAATTTTATTATTAGATGAAGCATTGTCAACCATTAATTTTTTTACTAGTAATTGTCAATCATAATTAATTTTGACTAGTATTTATTTCATCTTAATTTCACTTGCTTTTTATTACATTAGGAGCAGTAGTCATCACACTTTGAATTTTTTATTAGATAAAGCATTGTCAAACATAATAAATTTTTGGTTCATATTTCTTTCATCTTAATTTCAACTGCTTTTTATCACAATCATTGAGGTCATCATTTTGCAGCCATTAATAAAAACACAGATCCAAAATAAAAAATAAGCCTATATCACTTTGGGAAACTCGTCTTTTACTCATTTCTTTTGCAGTCATTTATACAAACATTTTTGCATAATGCACATCAAAACATTCTCAAGTATGAGTAAGCATATGCATTTCAAAATTACTCTTTTTTGAGAAATACCTCACACATCACAAAAAAACAAATTTCCTACTGCATGAGTTCTCATGTGTTTCTTAAAGCTACTGTTTTCAGAATATGATTTTCCACACTCTTCACAAAGAAATGGAGTCTCTCCAGAATGTACTGCCATATGTCTTTTTAGGCTACCTCTAGTAGAAAAAGCTTTGTCACACACATCACAAGGAAATGGAGTCTCTCCAGTATGAATTGTTATATGGCTTTCCAATGTTGCTTTATAGGAAAAAGCTTTGTCACAATGTTCACATGCAAATGGTGTCTCTCCAGTATGAGTTGTCATATGCCGTTTCAAGTGGCTCTTTTGAGAAAAGGCTTTGTCACAAATTTCACATGAATATGGGGTCTCTCCTGTGTGAGTAGCAAAATGAATTTTCAGGCTAGCTTCATAGGAAAAAGCTCTATCACATACTTCACAAACATATGGTGTTTCCCCAGTGTGAGTTGTCATATGGCTTTTCAAACTACTCTTATAAGAAAAGGCTTTGCCACACACTTCACAAGAAAATGGAGTCTCTCCAGTATGAATTCTCATATGTCTTTTCAAGACACTATTTTGAGAAAAGGCTTTACCACAGACTTCACAAGGAAAAGGAGTTTCTCCTGTATGAGTTCTTACATGCTTTTTCAAACTACTTTTTTCATAAAAGGATTTTCCACACACTTCACAAGGAAATGGGGTCTCTCCAGTGTGAGTTTTCATATGAAGTGCCAAGTGATCTTTCCTAGAAAAAGCTTTCTTACATATTTCACAATCAAATGGAGTTTCTCCTGTATGTGTTGTCATATGTGTTTTCCAGTGACTTTTTTGAGAAAATGCTTTGCTACACAAATCACAATGGTATGGAGTGTCGCCAGTATGAATTTTCAAATGTCTTTTCAGACTACTTTGTGTGGAAAAAGCTTTGCCACATATATCACAATGAAATGGAGTCTCTCCAGTATGAGTAGTCATATGGTTTTTCAAGCTACGCTCATAAGAAAAGGTTTTCCTACAGACTTTACATACATGTTGTGCCTTTCTGACATGAACTGTCATATGTCTCTTTAAGTCACTCTTTTGCAAAAAGGCTTTGCCACATACTTCACAAGGAAATGGAGTATTTCCTGCATGTGCTCTCAAATGTCGCTTTAAGTAGCTTTTTGTGGAAAAGTCCTTGCTACAGAATTCATAAGAAGGTGTTTCTTCCATTTCAGCAGCGATGCTTCTTTTTAAATAATTTTTTAAATATATTTACAGTGTAAGTTTTAATCCATGTTCAAAAAAAGATGTCTGAAAGTGGCTTCCCATGTATATTTTCATGTCTCTATTTTCAGATAAATGTTTTTGTTACGAGTGTGCAAAAGTTCCCAGCAATTTTTTTTTTCTTTTATGAAAGTGGATTGCCATGTCTGTTTTAAAGTCTCAGTTTCTGATAGATTTTTTTCTATTAAGTGTGTATAAAAGTTTTCAACAGGAGAATTCTGTGAGGATTTGCACAAACTTAAAGCTACAGTATTGCTGTTTTAGACAAATAGATTTCAAATGTGAAGTAATATCGCTCCTTTATTTTTTTTTGTAAAGAAAAGTCCGACAAATGTTCAGTAGAAAAACTCTTTCTTTATAGCAGGATTTGGTTTTCGTTTCAACCTACAACTTTCTGAAGATGCATTTCCAAAACCTGAAAGCAAAAATGTTAAAATAGTTTCACACAAATATAACAACTTCAAACGGACAAAAAGAAACATGATAAGCAACGTATCCTGAAAAAATGTCCATACAAAATAAAAATAGATTGTTTGATTAATTAAAAAAAGACAACACCTTTCTCAAGATGTTTATCACAACCATAAAAGCCTACAATTTACATTAAATTGAAACTACAAATTAACAGCCAACAACAATGTTTGTCCCAAACCTAAAAGCCTGCAACAAAAAATCCATTAAATTACAACTACAAACCAAAAACTAAAAACTTTATCATGATGTTCACTATAGGAGTAGATAGTTTTGCTTATAGTCCAATTCACATTCCTCCTTGGTCTTTTGAACAGGACTAGAGGTTTATTTCTTGTTTCAGATTGGGTTTCTGGTTCTTTCATTCTCTTTCACTTGCAGTAGCCCCTTGCATCTTAGTGGCATTATTGTCTTCCTTGGGGTGAATTGATTAAAAAAAAATCAAAAAGCCTGCAATGGGAATTAAAAAATTAAAAAAAAAATTACATTGTTTTGGTTTATTTTAATGGCATGCCAACATCCTTATGGGTTACTTAATGTCAACATCTGATTCACTTGCAAATGCTCATTTAGAATCGTATCTATTCATATAGCACAAACAGTGAAGGCTTCTAAACAATTTTGTCTACCCAATTTAATTTCCAAGGCTTGGGTCAACCTGTGGTGTGATTTTTCAGATACTTCCCAACAAATATGCATGCTGGGGTCATTGTGGTCTGACACATCATTAGAAGCTGACAACTTTCTGAAGATGTTTGTCCCAAATTTGAAAACAAAAACATCTAAATGTTTTCTCACAAATATAACAACTTCTAAATTAATCAAAAGAAACAAGCAAAAATACATTGCAAAGATCCAAACTGATTATTCATCTGTCATTTTACAAACTAAAGCCAAATTTAACTGTAGTGCAAATAATAACCACCTTTTTATGAAAAATATTTAAGATATACATTACAAAAATGTTATTTCATATTTTTTAAGTGTTGTTTGAAAATTCATAAATTGTAAATAATAAGATTCTACTTTTACACAAAGTCTCAGCAAAGCAGATTAGTTTGGGATTTTTGAAATTCCTAAATGATTTTAAGAAAATTTTATGAAACTGATTGATTCATTTTCTATGGTTTATCAACCCTTTGCAAGTTATTTAAAGTCAGAAAATATCTTCTTTTTTTTTTTTTAGATTGTCAGAATTTTTTTTTTTTTTTAAGATAACAATGGTTTAGTGATACAAGTCTTACTAATTAACCTATAGCTGGGGGGGAGAAGAGGGGGATTCATACCTTTCCTAAGGGTATTTACATGTAAGTGAATATAACGAATCTGACCAGAATTGGAACTCTTCCCTCCAATTAACAATTCTGAGCCATTATCCATTACACCACCCACAGTATCTGTTTTTTTCCCCAAGTGGTCACCCATCAAAGTACTGACCCAGTGTTTCAACATGATGTGGCCGTAAGACAATTATGAAAGTGAATTAATATTAGTAGATAGGTTTGGCCAGTTCACACCCCTCCCTGATCTTTTGAACAGGAGTAGAAGTTTATCCCTTATTTCCTGTTTAGGATTGGGTTTCTGGTTCCTTCTAAAGTCTTTTTCATTCTCTTTCACTCCCAGTAGCCTCTTGCATCTTAGTGGCATTATCACCTTGCTTGGGGTGAATGGAGGAGTAGAGGTTTATCCCTTGTTTCCTGTTTAGGATTGGGTTTCTGGTTCCTTCTAAAGTCTTTTTCATTCTCTTTCACTCCCAGTAGCCCCTTGCATCTTAGTGGCATTATCACCTTGCTTGGGGTGAATAGAGGAGTAGAAGTTTATCCCTTATTTCCTGTTTAGGATTGGGTTTCTGGTTCCTTCTAAAGTCTTTTTCATTCTCTTTCACTCCCAGTAGCCTCTTGCATCTTAGTGGCATTATCACCTTCCTAGGGGTGAATAGAGGAGTAGAGGTTTATCCCTTGTTTCCTGTTTAGGATTGGGTTTCTGGTTCCTTCTAAAGTCTTTTTCATTCTCTTTCACGCCCTGTAGCCCCTTGCATCTTAGTGGCATTATCACCTTGCTTGGGGTGAATAGAGGAGTAGAGGTTTATCCCTTGTTTCCTGTTTAGGATTGGGTTTCTGGTTCCTTCTAAAGTCTTTTTCATTCTCTTTCACTCCCAGTAGCCCCTTGCATCTTAGTGGCATTATCACCTTGCTTGGGGTGAATAGAGGAGTAGAGGTTTATCCCTTGTTTCCTGTTTAGGATTGGGTTTCTGGTTCCTTCTAAAGTCTTTTTCATTCTCTTTCACGCACTGTAGCCTCTTGCATCTTAGTGGCATTATCACCTTGCTTGGGGTGAATAGAGGAGTAGAGGTTTATCCCTTGTTTCCTGTTTAGGATTGGGTTTCTGGTTCCTTCTAAAGTCTTTTTCATTCTCTTTCACTCCCAGTAGCCCCTTGCATCTTAGTGGCATTATCACCTTGCTTGGGGTGAATAGAGGAGTAGAGCTTTATCCCTTGTTTCCTGTTTAGGATTGGGTTTCTGGTTCCTTCTAAAGTCTTTTTCATTCTCTTTCACTCCCAGTAGCCTCTTGCATCTTAGTGGCATTATCACCTTGCTTGGGGTGAATAGAGGAGTAGAGGTTTATCCCTTGTTTCCTGTTTAGGATTGGGTTTCTGGTTCCTTCTAAAGTCTTTTTCATTCTCTTTCACGCCCTGTAGCCTCTTGCATCTTAGTGGCATTATCACCTTGCTTGGGGTGAATAGAGGAGTAGAGGTTTATCCCTTGTTTCCTGTTTAGGATTGGGTTTCTGGTTCCTTCTAAAGTCTTTTTCATTCTCTTTCACTCCCAGTAGCCCCTTGCATCTTAGTGGCATTATCACCTTGCTTGGGGTGAATAGAGGAGTAGAGGTTTATCCCTTGTTTCCTGTTTAGGATTAGGTTTCTGGTTCCTTCTAAAGTCTTTTTCATTCTCTTTCACTCCCAGTAGCCCCTTGCATCTTAGTGGCATTATCACCTTGCTTGGGGTGAATAGAGGAGTAGAGGTTTATCCCTTGTTTCCTGTTTAGGATTGGGTTTCTGGTTCCTTCTAAAGTCTTTTTCATTCTCTTTCACTCCCAGTAGCCCCTTGCATCTTAGTGGCAGTATCGGCTTACTTGGGGTGAATTGATTAAAAAACAAACTTAAGAGGAAAATAGCAGTTTATAGAAACTTATGATCTGCACTGAAAAGCCAAAATTACTGAAAAAACTCAAATTTTGCATTTAACCCATTTAGATTTAGGAAGCAGTGCCAAAAATGGATTCAACATTCAAAGAACATGGGAATAAAGGTCTAAATAATGATTTTCTCTGATAAATTCAAGAATAGTTATATCAAAAACTGAGATTTAGTTCCCAATATATGGTACCAAAAGCATGATTGATTGCTTTCTATGATTTATCAACTTTTTGCAAGTTATTTAAAGATAGAAAATATTTTTAGATTGTAAAAATTTTTTTGGTGGGAAGGGTAGATAATAAAGGTTTAAGTCATACTAATTGGGAGGGGTGGATTCATACCTTTCCCAAGGGCATTTGCATGTACATAAGGGAATATAGTGATTTTCAAAGCATAGCACAAGGCCAAAAGTATGGGGTACCCAGTGAGAATTGAACTCACTACTAAGTCGTAATTGTACTAGCGAGACAAGCTTACTAACCATTAAACCACCTCGAGGTGCCCCATGTACATAAGTGAATATAAATGACTATATAAATAAAATATAAAATATAAATAAACTCCAGTAGAAACTCATAAAACGGCTTAACAGATTAACAGACATTCCTTATCCATTCCATTCAATAAAACATACTTAAACAAAGGACAGTTATCTAAATAATCTCGGTTTAAAATTAGGTGGATAGACAGATACTGTGGACATAGTAATCAAATCTGCCTGATTGCAGCAGGCATGAAACTGACAGTCACAATGCACATTATTAAGAAAAAGGACAACCTCACTAGTTTGTGTTTGCGGCATTGATAACTACAAACTTGATATGAAAATAAAAACAAAGTGTGGGAATCACTTACATGTGCCACACCTTCGCTTTCTTTAACCATCGCAAGTAATTCAAATTTTTCTCTAAAATCCCGGATTGGTCCATTTCCTGACCAATCGTGTATTTTAGTATCTTTTCTATATTTTTAGCGCCAAGCTCGCTGGAGCCTATGCATTGTTATATAAAGCCTCTCGCTGTTAGCCAACGGCCAGTAGCAGTTCAATTCTTGGAAAATAAGGCACAGCACTATATTGACATTTTAATTCTTAATTATTACTCATTCGAGTAATCATACTAATTCTTATTGATATCACTCATGAACATTACATTTTTCTACACTGGTAAAACACTGTGGAATTATTTAGCTAAGACTTTAATTGAACTTTGTAGTTACATTACATTCAATTTTGTACTCAACATTTATTAGCTAAACTTACCCTTTTTATTACGGAAAAAAGGAAGCAACTTTCTTTATACTTATTGTTGAAATTTGTGTACCATTGTTAATACACTATATTATTATATTAATGTTCACTGAGCTTGATTGTTTTTCTCTCGTGTATTCTTGTTCGTAAATTAATGTGGGGTGTTGTTTTACAAGAACACAGCCTTCTTTGATCTTGATTATATTCATGGTGACCCTAGCCAACAAATAATATACACAACCACAACAATTCATACTACGCCTCTACAAAAGTACAGATAACTCTATATAAGAAGTCAAGGATTGACTGATTTTTATTTTGTTTTTACTGCTTATCAATCCTATGTGGATTATTTGAAACTGAAGCATATTTTGGATTATAATTTTTTTTTCACAAGTGAATAATTTAACTCATAGATGGGGACAGAAAATATATTCATACTTTTCCCGTGGTTATTTGCGCATAAATGAATAACGACTTAAACAAAATTCAAACTTGGCACTCCAATTTCTCATTTGAATTCGTTAAGTTTTAAAAACCACTACACCATCCGCTAAAAAATAAGAGTTTGATTTGACACAGTATTTTATGAACAGGAGTCCCATTTTAAAATTATAAAAAAATAAATATTTTTCGATTCTAACACTGTGTCTTCATGAATGCTATCTACAAAAATTGTTACCTAAAAATTTAAAAATGTTCTTAGCTATTTTTACGTGTTCCTTGGATTGAACTCGCCAATGAATCAGATATGTGTTTTTCAGTTTTTTAAAGCAACCAACGCTTTAAAGCACTTGGCTACGTGTCTCTTTGAGTTTAGTTTAGATTAGTTGATTTTATGGTAGAATTATTTAATGTCGAATTTAGAATGGGGCCACGCAGTGAGGAGCAAACTCAAGATTCAGTAGTTATGGTCAAGCAAGTTCAAACACTACACTTTAACCTCGCTATGCCGATGTAATTATATAATTTGGTTGATTGATTTTTTTATGACATTAATGTCGAATTTTGTATGGGGACACCTAGTGAGGATCGAATGACCAACAAGGCTAGCTAAAAAAATTAAAAAAAAAAAAAAAAGTAACTTCTCCTGGGGGGTGGATACAATGGCCTAAAAAACAAATTTTGTGTGTGTGTGTGTGTGATATTTATCCGCTGCCCCACGCAGCAAGATATGGCACAAGGCAGAGTTTAAAGTGGGGTATCCGAGCCCGTAGGCTTGGACAAAAATTCCCTTAGACCACGTAAAAACAGAGTCAGTTTCCCGAGACGAGAATCTGCCCTTCGTCAGAGACTCGCCTGGGGGATACCTTCTGACATAAGCCAGTGTGTGTTATTTTAATAACAGAACAACCAAGATGGGCATAGTTTGGTCAGATTTATTTAATGATTCTTCCTTTATCGAAAAAATTGTTTTGAAATTTGTTATTTTTTTATTTACTGTAGAGAATTTCTAACAACAGAAACATTGAACCTGAATTTACCGCGATTTTTACATTTATTACGAACCTCTGAATTATAAACGTGTGTAAAAATGTCTAAACAATTGAAAAACCATTGTTAAAAATAAAATAAATACAGTTAAAAAATCTGGTGTTTTGTTTTCTTTTCCCATAAACTTACCTGATTGCTTGGGTCACCAAGATTACAAATTTAATTATCGTCACTAAAGCAAAATATTTAAAAAGTATCTTTTTTTTGTTTCAATTCTGTAAAAGTTAAAATTATAAATAGTATTTCTCGAATAGAAACAAAAAAAGCATTTCCAGAAGACGTAAACGGTGTCAATGGAAATTTCGTTCCTTAAAAAAAGAAAGAAACGGAAATAATATACTAAGTTTAAAAGATCTACAAGTCCAACTCTGTGCTATGCTTTGCCAGATTGGCTATAGTGTAGCAGCAACGATTGATAAATAACACGTTTTGTTGTTGCTGCATCTCTCCACGTTCGAAGGGACCCCATTTCAACCAACACGACTGAAAGCGGACACTTACCCTTTTTTTAAATTTTCCTTCTGTTCTCTATTGACCCATTTTTCGCAGAGAAACTTTTTTTTACAACAAACCTATTGTGCTATTTTTATTTATATGTTTACTTTTTAATTTCTCTGTTAGAAATTATTTTAGATGTGGATGGTTTTTCTTAGATGTGTCGGGATCTGTCTATCCAGGTTTTTCTCGAATTTGCGGGAGAAGTGAAGCGCTGTAAATGGCCATACACTTATTCCCTTGATTATGCGACACATCCGACCAGGATCAATCATTTAAGTGATTGCTGGTCGGCGTATGTGCGAATATCGGGCCATGGATACACGCACAAGCGGATAAATCATATAGTGAATATTTTATTGACCCTACAGACCAAAATATCCACACGCAAACAGACAATCAAAAAGACCGACAAGAAGTCCGATTTTTTTCTTGTCGATAACTCCAAAACGGTAAAGGTTTCTTCATAATTGTTAATTCGAGTTCAGCATGTACATTTGCACGGAATTATGACGATTTTGGAAAAATTTTAACGGATATTAGCGCTCGGAAACAGAACCAACATTTACCGCTGAAAATTTCAATATATTCCAACAATTCCCTGTTCTTTTTGTTTCTATTTCAGTAATTTTCCTTTTAAAAAACTTGGGCTAAAAATATTCCAACGTAACGAAAGTTTACAATGCGCTCGGGTCCCCACATTAAAAAGACCTTGTGTCACATCTCATTCTCGTGGGGGAATGAGCAAACTACACCGTAACGAAAGTGTACATAACAATAAATTCAATATATGATGTTGGTGGGTAGCTAGTTTGGGCTTGTCCTTTTTAATCGGTTATTATTTTTTTTTTTTATCTCTTCTAGAAAAATCTTGCAAGACGACTGAAGTGCATATATTATGACTTCGATTAAATTAGAATCACGAATCCATTTATAAAGGAAATTTTGTTGACCCTGAATTGCCAATGTTCAACCTTAACAAAAATGAGAACTTCTGACTCCATCTAAAAAAAAAAAACTAAAACGGTTTACTTTAGTGAGTCATTATTTTTTTTTAAATAACATAAAGAAAGTAAAAGTTAAAACTCATCAATGGGATGGGAATATGTGATATTTCAAGATGTGCTTGCTGCCATAATTAAATTTAATAATGAAATTTATTTACCTATTATAAAATAATAATTACAAAAATGCTTCCATCCGTTTTTGTTTTTGTGTTTTATTTTCAGTTTTTATTTTGTATGTCCGCACGGGTCGAAAATGGAGGCGGCGGGGGGGATATTCTGCATTTTATTTTTACTTAATTTTCAACTTACCTTTCTTTATCGAAATTTTTAAAAGGCAACAAAAAAAATTAAAGTAGAAACGATTTGACAACTTGCAAAAAAGAAAAAAAACCGCGCATTGAACTTCCACAGAAAATTGGTATTTGATGTCGCCAAGATAAGAATTTCTCAAGCTTCACTTGGTTGCTTGCAAAGTAACTTGGAAATAACCAAACAACGAAAATGTCAATATTGACAAACGCAGAGAGAAATCAAATTAAAAATAAAATCAAAGAAAATTGGAACGGCGAGCAAAACAAAACAAAAAGCGCGTAGACGGTGTAAATGAGAATTAGTTCCTCGTGTAAAAAACAAACAACCTATTCATCGTAAAATCTGGTATTAATTGCGATTTACTAAGCGTAGCTTAGATATGGCACAAAGCCGCAAGTATGGAGCACCCACTGAGGATTGAACTCACCCGTAATTGAGTTAGAGAGACAGGCGTACTAACTATGATGGTTTGCTCCACGCAGTCACATGTGGCACAAGGCCGAATTTAATGTGGGGTTCCCGAGCCCGTAGGCTCGACCAAAAATCCCCGTAGACCTCGCATAGACGGAATCGGGATCTGTCTGTCTCCCCGGACGAGACTCTGCCCGTCGGCATAGCTTCGTCCGGGTTCCTCCCTGTCCGAAAAGAAGAGAGTTCGACAGCACAGCTGGAAAAGATTCCAGCTAGAAGCGATTTTCCAAGCGTAGGTTAGCTGTGGCGCAAGGTCGAAAGTATGGGGAACTCAGTGAGGATCGAACTCACTATTCAGTCGTAACTGTTTCAGCGAGACAAGCTTACTAACCATGACACCACGTCGAAATGTCCAGTCCGGTATTAATAATTCAATTATATAATTAATTCTCAAATTCTGGTTTTGATCACGAGGAAAGACAGAAAAGGCATATCACTGACGCAGTTTGGTTTCAGTGTCCAAGACAGAGAGGGGGGGAGAAAGGAAGAGGGAAGGAGAGGAAGAGGGAAAGGGAGAGAAAGGCGAGGCGATAACGCTTTCATGTGTTTCGTCTGCTTCAGTGAAATGGAAAACGTTATCATTTTTTTTTTAAATTTGTACCTGCTTACATCTTTAAATAATGACCTGCATTTATACTTACGATTGTTATTGCAATATTTGGTTACAATTGGTGTAGGAAATTGAGTCACCTAGGTTTTTTATATTAAAAATCCGAACGTCCGAATTCCAAACAATAATAAAATAAAGAAAACATGGTCTCATGCCTGTTAAAAAATCATTTGTATTTACAAACATATGTACAAGAATTCAAAGGAATCAAAAAGGACTAAAAATACCCTTTAGTTGAAAATTCAGTCTTTCAAGTTTTGTTATATCAAAAATCCGAACGTCCGAATTCCAAACAATAATAAAATAAAATAAAGGAAACATGGTCTCATGTCTGTTAAAAAAATCATTTGTATTTACAAACACATGTCCATGAATTCAAAAAAGTTATAAAAAAAAAATTAAAATTAGTCTTTTGTTGAGTTAAAGTCATTGGGTAGTGATTTCTTAGCTTAAAAAGAAACAAAATCAGTGATTGAGAAATGACTTTTATCGTTAGCAAAGATTCACTGACTGTTGGAGCTGATTCGTTTGAAGTCGACGACTGATTGGCCATGTTGTTGTAAGAGAGAGACAATGGCAACAGGCCACGACGCTCGACTTAAAATTCCCTTTACTCATTCACTAGGTTTCCTCAGCAAGCTACGGAAAACTTATACTTTCCTCCTCATTTTCTCTCTTGCCTCTTCTTTCTCACATATACACACAAAAAATAAAAAATATATATTCTGAAACTATTGATCATATAAGGTTAAAGAAAATATATTTTTAAACATAAATTATTGATTATTGCGCTACTGGTATTCCATATTTCTTTAGATTTTATTTTTACTCTTTCACGCGCTTTTCACAGGGGTAAAATTAGTTTTTATTTTATCCTTTGACCTCATAGACTGCCGTGCGAAAATAAAACCTTATTTTCATTCAGTTTTAAGTAAAAGGCAAGCATTACTTTTAGAAAATCATGGATTTTAAAGAGAATTTTAAATTGATTGTTTACATTTTGTTGTATACAATGGTGGCTCGATGAGTGACGAAAAAAGTTTCAATGTTTTAAAAATGACTAAAAAACGTTTATTTATTCACGGATTTTTTTCTTTTAATTCGGATTTTAATTCAGACTGCAATGAATGCATGATAAAAATAAAATAAAATATAAAAATAAAATATACAAACAAAAATAAAAAGAATTCAAATTAAGATAAGACATTTGCGATTTCCTTTAAAACTCTTATCTTTTCCTTTCTCTCAAATAAAAAAAAAGGGAGAAGAAGAAAAGAAAGTTTACGGGACCTGAGCCTTGTAACTGAAAACTACCAACAATCAGGATGGTTCCACGCATAACTTCCGTTATAAAAATAAAAAATGAAAAAAAATGAAAAAGAAAGGAACGCCGGAAAATGAAATAATTTTGGCCAATCAAAAAAATTAACAGAAGGAGACAGTTGATGTTATCTGAAGCCTGGTCAAAAGAATACCTCTGAGCTAGACGGAAGAAGGACCAGCGAGATTGACGACAAGAAACGCGACCACCGGAGAAACCAGCAATAAGTGACACATGAAGAAGTAGCTAAGAGGTCATCTGCTAATCATATTTCTTCCCTGCTTAGGGCCGATAAAAACACAGTAGATTGACACTGACCTATTTCTAAGATGATTACGACTACCATCAAGTGCTGACCTCCCATACTCTCGAATACCGAAACGGACTTTCTCCAAACAGTAAAACTATTACCAATAATCTGCTTTATATTTTGTTACTGTTACACCGAATATCAAAGGACTCACTTTAAAGCAAGTAAATAAAAATATTTATACCCTTTCGCCACACTTCGTTTTATTCCAAAGTTATCAAGAACAATCTCTGGCACCACTAAAAGGCCATTGTCTTTCAAATAGAACTGAAATTTAAGTTACGGCATTTAAAATATATTATTTAAACTGCGTTTTTCGGGCTTTTTTTTTTTTAATTTTTTTTATAGAAAGTCCGCGGTAGTTATACACTTACAGGACGCTTTCTATGCACAGGACATTTATCTTTACGCTTTCTAAATTTCTAAAACATATGCTATATATACAGTGTAACCCGGATATAAGATACTCGGATATAAGAGAAACCCGGATATAAGAGAAACCCCAAATATAAGAGACTTCTTCTCCGGTCCCGACAACTCTCTTACATCCGGGTTACACTGTACATTTATTTTGCTTATTAACTCTTTGTTGATTTTCTTTTAACCTTTGCATAAGTCCTTTGATATATGATTGGATTCAACAACGTAACCTTGGTTCACCCGCCAGAATTGTCGTATCAGTAATCCATGATTTTCTAAGACTTTTTTTGCGCTACTCCACATGCATGAATGATCTGAAACACTAAACAATGCCTAATTTCAATGTAGTTGGATTTTTCGTATCATTAAACATTTTTTAGATAAAGTTTTACATAAAAATTATAAAGGCAATAAAATTGAATATTTCTAGTTTAAAATAGGGTCATATTTCACAGGGTATGCTGAAAAATTATTCTCACCTAAATTTCACAAAGTTTAACCAAACGGAATATTTTTAAAACCCTTCTTGATCGAACTTAGAACTTTCCAGGCTCCCCTTCTACATAAATAACCTTGTATGTTATCTCAAATTCCACTTTACACCAAATACATAAAATATCTGAAACACTTAAAAAACACTGTGATTTATTGTCAATTTTATTAATCAAATTGCAGACGATTTTTTTCTTTCCTTTTTTTTTTTTCACGAGGAACAAATAATCGTTTACACCGGCTCCTATTTTTTTAGTCACGTTCGTATTTGCTTTTAAGTTTAACTCTTCTACTTTTATTTAAATCTTGCTGTTTTTCGTTGCCAGGATTTTTTCAAAAGGTATGTTGATTTTTTTTAACACTTCGTTAAGGATAAACTTCTGACTAAAGTAAATTTGTCATGTTACCCCGAACTTGATTCATTCAAATTTCTGCCTCGTGTAAAAAAAAGTTTTGTTTCGCTCGAAGGAAGAAGCTTTTTATTTTATAATAACATATAATATTTTACAATTTATTTGGGCATCTCTTCAGGATGTAAATTGTTAGGAAGCGAGCTTGTCTTGCGGAATATAATTGAGCGAGCCCGAATAGTGGCTTAATAAATAAATGACCCACTCTTGTACCTTAAAAAAAAAGTTTGTTGTTTCTCTCCGAAATTTAACTTAATCAATCCAACGCAAGTCTAAACATATCTGACGGACCTATGATTATAATTTGTAGGTACCACCAGAGACTTACTAACAAAAAAAAAAACAAAAAAACAAAAAACAGACGCATTTCAAATATTTAAAAAAAAACAAAAAACATTTTATTCCTCCTTTGAACTTAAATTTTCGGTTACTTTGAAAGATAATGACTTAAAAATGCTAATCCAAATTAAAAGAAATTAATTTCTGTATATAAATCAACTTTTTAAGCATTTGAAAAAGCATTGGTACTTTTCGTGACAACTGGAGCCTCCATTCAACGAAAAATGTAAATAAATTTAAAATTAGAATTTACTTTAAAATCCAATATTTGTCCAAGAGATGTGGGCACTATTACACTTTTTTTGACTTTTTCGTACCTCATCCCCAAAAAGTAAAAAACAACCAGATAAAATTTAAACAAACTTATTTTTTAAAAGTTTAATAATTGCAACAGCCCAACTGTTGTTATTTCAATTCAAATTAAATTTTGAAAATTTAATTTGAATTGAAATAACAGTTGGGCTGTTGCAATTATTAATAATTAAATTTAATTTACATTTATTTTACACTAGCTGAGCAATATGGTTTTAAATTTAATTTATTTTAAATTTTAAAAAGCTCCTGTAAAAATTTTACAGTGTTTCTGCTGTCAAAAGTTTCTAAAAAAAGTCAGAAAGAAATGAAATATATATTATTTAAAATTAAAATCCACAAATTATGAAACAAAAATTTTAAGAAAAAAAGGCAAAATGTATTTATATTTCTTTTTTAAAACTAAAAAAAGAATTGAAAACAAAAAAAAAAAACATCGCGTGCTTAACAATGTCATGGGGGGGGGTGAAATGTAATAGCGCCGAAGTCTAGTAAAAATTTGAGACAAATCACAAATGTTGTTTTGTTTTTTTGTTAGGTGTATGCTTACCTTCTTACTTTAAAGTTTAAACAGTGACAATAACGTTTTATTTACACACGATATCCTATGAGGTCAAAGGATAAGATAAAAATAAATTCTACCACTGTCCGAAAAAGTAAAAATAAAACCTAAAGAAATATGGAAAACCAGCTGTGCAATAAATAAGAATTTGTTATTTATGCATAAAAATAATTTTCTTTAACTTTACATAACCAATAGTTTAAGAACATAACTTTTTATTCTAGATAAGCTTAAACTTGGTATAATTATTATTTGAAGACATTATGCTACCAAAACAAAAATATAGTGTAAAAAAAATGTACTTACCTCCACAGAAACTCAATCAATTTCATTTAAAAAATGAAAAATCATTCTTGAAGGTTTTATTATTTTAGTTTTTAATTTCAAATTTAATATTTCCAATAAGCAAAATACATTCTCTTTATTAAAAAAATCTTTAAAAAATAAACTTTTCTGAAACTTTATTTGAAGTTCGAATTGACACAAATTTACTTTAAGTTTAAAAAAATGTCGCAAAAATGCACTTTTAACGTGGTGGTAAAAACTGTTTTTACCACCACGTTAAACAGATTGACTGACGGGTGGAAGTTTATCTAATATTTTTCTATGGTGTACTGTATATATTTGTAAAAATTGAGGAATATAACATGAGCGTCTTTTTTATATAATTGTTAACTAAGTAATCTTAAAAATTTAGGAAAATATTCTCTGTAGTTAAATGTTTTATTGAATTTTTTTGGTGTTAAATTTACTATTGCTCTTTATTTTCTGATAATGTTGTGTATGGTCATCTATATTTACAAAATATTGACACATTTATACATCTTTATTCAAAATTCTTTAAAATATTGAAGGTCAATGAATCATAAGCTTTTCGTTTTCCATTTATGAGTATTAATTATAATTTTTATTTAATAACGATTTAAACTATACAAATTAATACACAAATTTAAAGGATTTCAAACTTTATAAATTATTCTAATTTTTTTAAAAATGAAAACAATTCTTGTAAAAATTCATTATTCATCAAAAAATTTCTTAATAGTGTCCTTATATATCTTATTTATAAAAGCAATTAAAAGCTTTTCTAATTAAATAATGTCTTAGGTTATTGAATTATTTATTTTATGTTTGGAATTTCATAAAATTAAAGGGTTAACAGATGTAAAAAAAAAAAAAAAATTTATCCAAGATTCATTTGTGAATAAGTCCTGGGAGTTTCATTAATCTGACCATTATTTGATTTTTTTTTTTTTTTTTTTTTTTTTTTGCAAGAATTTCCAAATAAATGTGTTTTTCACCTTCCCCCCCCAAAAAAAACACTAAAATTTCCTATACTAATCTTTGACCCCCCCCCCCACCGGTTGACACAAAAAAAAAAAAGATTTTTAACCAAAATTTCAAATGTTCTAAAAAGGAATAATAAATACAATAATCAAAACATCCTTTTGTTTTTCCTCTTAATAACAAACATTTTGATGATAAAGGTTTGGAGCATTTTTTCATCATGATATGCTAATTTTTTACCGGATCAATGGAGGTACATAAATGTAATTTACATTGGTACCACCACTGATTCATTTTAAACCTTTTAGTTTTAAATCTTAAGTATTACATTTCTGTGGAGGTATCGACATTAGATTAATGTGAAAGAAAAAACATAAGTAAATTTTAGAAAAATTATAATTTGTTAAAGTATTCTTTTATGCAAATGAAATAGTTTCAATTCTGAAAATTTTCTTGGTGGCGAGGGGAGAAAATTATGCAGGGGAAATAGATCAAAGATTTGTTTTTAAAATCATAAAAACTTAGAATAACAACTTGAAGTAAAATATTGGTTATTCTTGTATCCGAGAATTTGTAAATGAATGCAGAAAAACAAACACCCATACAAATGAATCAGAAAACAAAAACTAACAGAATGGGGAGATATGAAATTAGATTAATTCATAATACTTCTGATATTGAATAGTAAGTCAAATCGAGATATCAAAAATTAAATTATGCCCTTTTTGTACATCCAAAATTTTTGCACTTGATATTTTTAGTAAAAAAAAAAAAAAAAAAACCTATTCTGTAAAAAAAAATTAAAAACTGAAAATTACCTTTGAATCAGAAAATTTCCTGATTTTTTGGTAAATATTTTGGAGCAGGGGGGTAGCGATTTTTCTTTTTATACTTATACAGTGTAACCCGGATATAAGAGAGTTGTCGGGACCGGAGAAGAAGTCTCTTATATCCGGGTTTGGTCTATTTTGTTTAGGTAAGTATAGCTCTAATTTGGGACCAGAGAAAATCTCTTATATCCGGATTACACTGTGTGTGTATAAATATATATATCTTTCAGGAAAAAAAGCATCCATTACATGAATTTTTTTAAGACATTGAACTGCTATTTTAAACCAAAAATGTAAACAACAAATTTAAAAAATCTCTTTAAAATCCAATATTTTTCCTCAAAATGTGTTTCAAAGTAAATTAGTAAAATTAATTAGATGTATTTTGTAATAATAATGCTTATTTATGGTTAAAACATCATGTAAATAATGTTTATTTGCGTACTGTAGCTTGTCATCAAGGCCATAGTTCAACAACAGTAGTTTTCTATTGTCATCCCTGACTATGAAAAAGCATGTTAAAAAATTAAAGAAACAGAATAACAATTATGCAATAATCAAGAAATTGGTATTTCTGTTTAAAAATAATCTTTAACCATATGTGCAATGTCCCCTCAGGACATAGGCGATCATGGCTCTCCACCATTTCCTGTCTCTTGTAGCTCTTAATAGATTTTGTCTTTCTGTTATTTCTCCTAAGCCCTGTTCCACCATTCATTCAGTCAAGCTCATTAAGTATGTTATGCATTGTTTTCCTCTGTCCCTCTTGCCTTCAATCTGTCCTGTGAGTATTAGATTTTCCAAGCCCTCTTTCCTCATTACGCACCCCAGAAATTTCAGCTGTCTCTTCCTGATGTTAAGTATTAGTTTCCTTTTTTTTGTTTCCATTTTCTCCAAAACTTCATTGTTGCTTACATGTTGAGTCCACGGTATCCTCCGCATCCTTCTGGAGAACCACATTTTTGTTGCTTCAAGTCTCCTCTTCATCTTTCCAGCACTCACTGCTATACAGGAGGACAGATATCACGTAGTAGTTTAGTAGTCTTTTCCTTGTTTCTAGCAAAATTTTTCTATTAGTACTTTGCTTAGCTTTTGGAATGCTTCCTTGTCTATCCCAATATGCTTTCGAATCTCAGTTTTGCTCTTTACATCTACTAGAACACTTGCCAGAAATTTCCGCACTTGTTTGATTTTGGTATCTCTAATTTACAATTCACACTTTAGGCCCATCCTTTTCTGTAGTGAAAAAAAAAAAAAAAAAATGGTGATGACGGGGGGGGGGGTCAAAAAGTGCAGTGCTCGTCAGCAGGCCAGCTGTTTATTTTTCTTCTTCGGTCACCTCAAGGAAATGGATTGTTTGTCTCCCTTTCTCGGCCGTTACACTGGTCAGTTGTGAAACTGACACCAACTCAGCCGCGCCTACTTCGGCTTCCTCTTTGTCCGTCTGCCAATTCGTACGTCCAGCTCTATTGCACGCAGTCCATCAAATGACTCCTGTTCTCCCTCATACTGCTGGCACCCCACTTTTTATGCTATGCCAATACGTCCAAAATTTGCATGTGTGCAAATATCGTATCGTTTTGGACAAGATCGGCGCACATAAATTGTGTCTTCAATAGTGGCCATATTTTTTGTCATTACTTTGCAGGCAAGACACGTTCGCACTTGTTTTGAATCCTGAGGTAAGTCGTGTCTTTCGTCACACATGCATTCTGCCTTCTTGTGGTTGATGTTTAATCCTTTTCTTCTCGTTCACTACCTTCCACAGGAGAGTTTCTAGCTTTCTTTCTCTGTCTGCTATCAATCTTATATAACCAATAATTTAAGAATATATATTATTCTATACTATTTTATGAAACTTAGAATCATTTTATTGTTTTATACTACATTTAGAAGTTATAAAATCTGACCACCTAATGAGTTTTTTTTTGTTTTTTTTGTTTTTTTTTTTAATTCTGAATTTCAGAAAATTTATTGAAATAATAAAATTTCTAAACAAAAAAAAAAAAATTTGATACTTTTTGAATAGGTGTTATTTTTTCACTTTGATTTCTTTTTAAGCATTTCACCACTAGCAAGGTGGGAAGCCACTAGCACACAAGGGGTTACAGAGGATTTGGAGTGTGAACAGATAGGAATGATAGAGGAAAGGATGAGGAGAAGGATAGTGGATAGATCAAGGTAACTGGAGATGTCGATTGACATTACACTTGAATAGTTGGAGATTATAGCTATCAGGGAAACAGGAATAGGGAAGGGCATTCCACGGGTGAGAGGTGTGAAATATGAAGCTATTGGAGTAGAACAGGCGGCTACATTTAACAGTGAAAGGGTGAGAGTGAGATGCCAACTTCGTAGGATTCTTGAATTCGTGAAGTTGGGGAACCAGCGAAAGCAGCTCATCGAAGCAATTACCATGAAAGTATTTGTAAAAAAGACAGGTGAGGACACATCTATGAGAGAGCGACTGCAGATGAGATGCCAGGTCAGGGCCAATTATATTGCATATCCGTCTCTGAATCTTATCAACAGAAAGGGCTCCAGACCATATATGGCAGCAATACTCCATGCAAGGACGAATGGTTGATTTGGCAAAAAAAATATAGTCACCTCCAAACATTGTGCAATTATTTTTTTAAAATAATGAAAATGCTACTGCCAGATTTAAAAACAAAAACTAAATCAATATTTGGCAAATTTGAACCTTTGTCTTAAAAGTATGTTTTTTCCCTTGACACCACTATTATTTTAACTACCTTCACTCCTCGTCCTGGGTAAGACGATAAACTACATCCAACAGCAACGCCTCTGATCAGGAGATTTTGAGGAGCATGGAACCACCTCTTAATTGCTGATGTTCCCAGATCCACCCAGACCTGGGGTGGTAGCACCTGTTAGGGTCCCAGCTATGGGCAAATAGTTAACCTCCAAATTAGGGTTAAAACACTATGAAAGTGTAAAAATAGGTTTTAATACCAGAAATACTTTGTAAAAAAAATTATTACCATCAATAAATTTTTGAAGAAAATGAAAAAACTATTAACAGCAATGTTTTTGAAAAAAAAATATTACCAGCAATACATTTTTGAAGGAAAAAACATTACCAGCAAAAAAGATTTTGTCGGCATTAAATAACTCATTGAGGTTGATATGCCATAAAACAAACCAAACCTTCACTCCCCGACAATATTTGTTTTAAAAAGAGGTAATTAGAACTCCAATAAAACCTAAACATATGATGAAAGTAAATTTATACATTTTTTGTTTTTGAGAATTTAAAATAAGAATCTTCACCCTGTGTTAATCACATGGGGTGTTTTGTTATCCCGAAATTTTTAAAGTACTCATAATTCCAAGTTGGTAACTTGTTTCTTTTGCTCCTTCTGATTACTCAACTGACTCTGTCACATGGTTGTAACTCAGTTGTCATGGAAGGCAGATGTTGTCTTGTCTTCTTCAGGTTGTTCTGTCCTTCCACCTAACAAAGGTAAATTTCATGATATAAATTTTTACACATATATACAAGGTTGGCCAGGAAATACTGACTCACTTAGGAAGCAAAAAGAAAACAAATCATGATCTCTGTCTGGTGGAATTTGCATTTTGACCTTATTCCACATGGTTGCACCATCAACGCTAAACTGTATTGCCAGCAGCTTGACTGCATCTATGACAAACTAAAAGACTATCCTGTTTTGGTTAATGGAGGTCAGGCTTTGTTTCAGCCAAACAATGCAAGGCCACAGACTGCCATGTTGACTAAGAAGTTCAAACAGATTGACAGTGTTGAGAGTCCATCATTTAGTCTCAATGCAGCTACAAGTGACTATCGCCTATTCTGGCTCAGTGGCATACTTCTTCTGTGACCAGCAATTCAACAATTTTGATGAAGGAATCTTGTTTACAGTTCTTTTAATTCAGACTAATTGACAAGACAATGCAAGGCCAGGTTGACTAAGAAGAAGTTCAAACAGATTGACGTTGTTGAGATTCTTCCAAATCCACCATTCAAGTCCGATGCTGCTCCCGGTGACTATAGCCTATTCCGCTCAATGGCACACTTCCTCCTCTACCTGCAATTCAACAATTTTGATAAGTGAAGGAAGCTTGTTTACAGTTCTTTTAATTCAAAGACTGGTACAGATTTGGTTACTGGCTGATCACAGATCGTCAAGAATGATGGACTTTATTTTGAAGAATAAATGTTGGTGTTGAATAAAAAAGACCTTTTTTTTTTTATCTGCATCTGGAAGAATTTTGAAATTGCAGAAATATTAAGTTGGTGCAAAAATAATGACGGTTTTTGACGTATTTTTTAACGTCAAAAACCGTCATTATTTTTGCACCAACCTAATACATGTTCATTGAAGATTCCAAAACTGCCAAATTTTAAAGGAAATGTTTTATTAAATTATGCAAGGCACCAACTCTCAACAAATAAATTGTTTTTTTAACTTTCTGGACAAATTTTAAAGATTTTCTGAGTTGATATTGCGAAAAATTTTCACTGATTTTTTTTAATTTTTTTTTTTTTTTTTATATAAAACTGATAAACACATTTGCCATCAGCAACTAATTTTAAAAGTATTCATGATGTCTTGCAATTGGGAGTGGGGGGGGTAACTGATTCCCCACCCCCCGACCCAATATTTCTACAAATTTCTCTAAGGAAATAACCTATTCAGTATATAATTCATTCATTAATAAATGCTGAAATTTTCGTTTAAATTGGGTAATGCTCTGATTTCCAGCAAACTTTCAAAAATAGCGGTGGTGGTGGTGGTGGGTGGGGGTGTATCCATTTTGGCAGTACCTATGAAACATATGTTCCTACCACATGATTTCTGAAAATGTGAAGAAAAAAAAATTTGAAATTCATAATCTGGCGTTCTTTTTACATATATTAACCATTTCAGCTTGTGAATTTCAAAAAAATAATATTTTTAAATTCAAAAATAAAAATAATGGAATAATATTTTAAAATATTAAAATAATATTTTTAAATTCAGAAATCACATTTACATAAGCATACTTGATGAAAATTTCTCCGAATTAATCAGTAGAGAGACAATATTTATGAATAAAAATGACAATATGAAAACTGGTAATTGCTGACGCGTTTCGTCCAATGTGGACTTTATCAAAGCAAAATACGAAAATGAAGTTAAATGAACAAAGTAACTAATAAAAAACAAAAACAGAATGTACCTAGCAACTGGAATGTAGAGAAATGCTATTTTCATATTTTTAACTGAAAAATAACGTCAGTAATTGTCACGTGTGGAGAATATTGTCATTATAACTGTGTTGATGTATTCAACCATTTTCTTTTCATTTTATGAATCTGTTGTGTATATTTGTTTGTAAGAGCATTAATTTTGTTAAGAAAGGTGAAATAGGGAAAAAACCTGGGCGTAGATTAATATTTGGGTAGTTTACTATGGCGGCACTCTCCAGAATTTTCCTTCTGAGTGAGTTATTTTCTCTTTTTATGAGTGTAGCATTTTTAAAATCATAAATAAGCATACTTGTTTCTGAGAGCCAAAGGCATATCGGGTTTGCCAAGTAAGCATTCCAAAAGCTAAGCAGGGTATGAAAAATATGAAATTTCACTAGAAACAAAGAAAAGACTGCTAACCTGTTATGTGATATCTATCCAGCACCCACTGCCATACAGGATGACAATCTCCTCAAAGATGAAGAGACTTGAAGCAACAGAAACACAGAAAAGATGACTGAACTGTTACATAATATCAGTCCTTCTATATGGCAGTGAATGCTGAACAATCTCCTCACAGATGAAGAAGAGGCTTGAAGCAATAGAAATGTGGTTCTACAGAAGGATACTGAGTATACTATGGACCGAACATGTAAATAACCACAAAGTTTTGGAGAAAATGGAAACAAAGCTAATACCTAACATCAGAAAAGGACATTTGAGGTTTCTAGGGCACATAATGAGGAAGGAGGGCATGGAAAATCTGATACTCAAAGGACAGATTGAAGCCAAAAGGAACAGAGGAAAACAATGAATAACATAGTTATTGAGCTTGAGTAAATGGATATTGGAACAGGACTGAGGAGGAATAACAGACAAAGTTTAATGAGCTACAAGGGTCAGGAAGCTGTGGAAGGCCATGACTGTCTATGTCCTGAGGGGACACAGCACATAAAGAAGGGGGATCAATTTACATTGAATTTACAGGTCAAACACCCTATTAACTTTTATGAATTTTTTTTTTTTTTTTAATTTGTTAATGTTTATTTCAAAGTACCAAATGTACAATTTCACCACCATTTTATTTTGTGAAATAATATTTTACAAAATAATTTAACAAAATTAAGGCACTTCATACAGATGTAAATTGTTAGCAAGTGAAATAGTCTTGCAGAATATGACTAAGCAAGTCCAAAATGTGGCTATGAGCCTTAACAAATGACCCTCTTTTGAGGCTTTGTACTAAAAAAAATTTTTTTTTTTTTTTTTTCTAAAAACAAGGTTAAACATGTGATGGACTCATGATTGGCAACAAATGTCTACTAACAGAATTTGGAGCACAAGTTAAATAGGTTGATCCATACATAAAAAATACGAAATAATTTGGGACAGAAATAATTTTTGCAAACTATCATTCAATACGTTAAATCACTTGTCAGAATTGAAAAATAATGATTTGTTATTACTTTTAGAATGGCGACCCTGTTTATAATACTAATACAGTGTCAAATTGATCACTGACTTTTACAGACTTATTGGTCTTAGTTGTTTTGCATCAATAAAAAAGACTTTTCGGTTTGGGGAGGCTGTTATAAAAGGATTATTTTAAAAATTATGAATAAACTAATATATACATTTTAATTAAAGGACCTAAATTAATAAACTTTTGTATTCTTCATTTAAGATTAATAATTATGATAATTGATTTTGTTTAGTGGCATATCAACCTCATTGGTCATTTTACTGTAAATATGTACGGGAAGAAAAAAATTGAGAGCTTTATCTGGGTTGTGCTCCAGCTCTTCAGACAGTGGTTTGGCAGATTTTGTCAGGCTGATGTTTCACCCAAACAATCAACTACACTCCAGGTGACCCCTCCGACATCAATGAAGAATAAACTGATTATTTCAACAGAAGAGATTGCTAAGAGTTTGAAAATCAATTTGTCTCTTCAAATGATGAAAGGCAGTTCGCCTTTCATCATTTGAAGAGACAAATTCAAGAAAAAGAGCCGATTTTTGGGAAATCAAAATGTGTCATTTTCTAACACAACATGACCACATGTTTCAAAATAGACATTGCAGAAGTTTAAAGATTTGAAATGGGGAAACCCTCCTGCACACATCATATTCTCCTGACTTAGCTCCTTCGAATTTTCATTTATTCATCTTCATGAAACAGTTTAAATATCAAAAGATTTGACTTTGTACAGTCAGTCAAAAACTACCTCACAACCTTCTCCCAACAAAAAACATGAGGTTTCTACAAAAATGGCATCAACGAGCTTGTAGAATGACGGGAGACGGTTGTACTTGACTAATAGATTTTTTTCTGCGAGTATGTAAAATTGTTTTTAATCAAATTTTTGCAATGATCTATTAGAATACAATGTTTTAATTATTTTTTTCTTTTCTTACAGGTTTCTCTGAGGATTGCCATGATTTGATGCCATCAAGCAGTTTGACATACAAGGCTAGTTCAGAATACAAGTCACAAAATTCAGTTACTTTAGAATTAAAAATAATTTTACTGCAGCAAATGACTGAAACAGTCTGCAGAATATTTTAAGACTGAGGAAAGTAACTGGAGACTCCCAAATATTCTTTGACTGCATTTTTGTTTTCTTTTTTGTTATTGTTTTTTTTAAATATGGACACAATCAAAATTTCTTGTGAGCAGAGTGGTTCCATTTTTGGTAGCAATTTGGAACAAGACTCTGAATCAAATAAGAAACCTTTTTGCTGCAATGTGTGCCAGAAAGAATTCCTTTCTAACTTCAGTCTAAATGAACATATGAGAACACACACTGGAGAAAAACCACTCGACTGCGAGGTTTGTGGTTCAAAATTCTCACACCGTTCTACTTTGAGAAATCACATGAGAACACACACTGGGGAGAAACCATTCATCTGTAAAATATGCAACTCAAAATTCCCTCGAATTTCAAATTTAAAATACCATCTGCAAACGCATAATGAAAAGAAATCATTTATTTGCGAAGTCTGTGGCTCAAAATATGCAGGTAAATTAAGTTTGAAAATGCATATGCGTATACACACTGTAGTAAAGCACTTCAATTGCAAAATATGTGGTTCAGTTTTTTCCACGGGTTCACTTTTGAAACGACACATGCAGACACACAGTGGAGAAAAACCTTTCCACTGCCAAGTATGTGGGTCAAAATTTTCACAGAGTGGTCACTTGCAGTCCCATATGCGGACACACACAGGAGAAAAACCATTTCACTGTAAATTATGTGGATTAAAATTTTCAGAGCCTACAATCCTTAAAAATCATATCCGAACACACACAGGAGAAAAACCATTTCATTGTGACATCTGTGAATCTAAATTTTCACAACCTACACAATTAAGGCGGCATATATGGATGCACACAGGAGAAAAACCATTCCGCTGTGAAACATGTGGATCCAGATATTCGGATAAGACCTCTTTAAAATATCACATGCGAAGACACACTGAAGAAAAGCCCTTTTCTTGCAAAACTTGTGGGACTGAATTTTCTCGGGCTTCACAACTACGGGTGCACATGTACGCACATGATGGAGGGAAACCTTTCTCTTGTGATACATGTGGGTCTAAGTTTTCAAAACCTTCTATTCTGAAAATTCACATGCAGACACATGTGGCTGAGAGACGATTTAAGTGTGATTTCTGGGATTCAGAGTTTTCATATGGTTCCAGTTTGAAAAGCCATTTGCAAAGACACACTGAGGAGCAAACAGTTTGCTTGTAATGTATGTGGTGCCAAATTTCCACAAAGTGGACATTTGCAGAAATATATACGAGCACATGGAGAAAAGTCATTCCTGTATGAAGTATGTAAATCCGGTTCTTCACAAGCTTACAACTGAAAATACATGGGTATACACCCCCTGGGAAAAAGACATTTTCACTACAAGATATAAAGAGCAACATTTTTGGCAAGCTCACTCAACTTGTATATTGATATGACCGTATGAGTCCCCAACATGAATGGAACTGCATAGAACTGGATGGTTAATGACTTTATCCAAGTCTGAAGTGTTTGGTATTTTTATGAACAGCAGTAAAATCTACAAAGTAGGCTTGTGAACCACAGGGGAATAAAATAAATGAAAACTGTTGGGAATAAGTGCCACTTGGCAGGAAGTTAGAAAATTCTGTTCAATGTCTTATAAAAACAGTCACAGTTTGAACTGAAAGCAGTTCCAATGCTGCCAGTTGAAAGACTCCTAGGCAGTCCATCTGAAAGGAATTGTGAACAGTGCAGCATGATATAGAGGTAGGAAGCAGTGCTAGGACAGTCCAAGTTCTTGCTGACCTAAGATCTCATCCATCAGCATGTCATGAGAGCAGTTGTCCCTGAATGTACACTCATTCTCCAAAGAAACAACTAAATATATGAGATAATATATAATAGCTTTATTCTCTTATTAGTACTTGCATTGATTCCCGACCACTGACAATCCCTTTTCTCTTGATTTTCAATTCATTTCTCTAGTAAAATCATTAGCAATGCATTTGCATTATACATATAATAGCTCTATCAGTAATGCTTGCATTCATTCCTGACCACTGACAGTCCTTTTCTTCCTGATTTTCAATGCATTTCTCTAGTAAAATCATTAGCAATGCATTTATATAACACATATATTAACCCTATTAAAATATGGATATGTATTATATGCTGATTAATCAATAATGCTTGCTTTAATTCTTGATCACTGACACAATTCCTTGATGATATCCAAAATATTCCTCTGGTAAGATCATATGTAATGCATTTACATTAGAATATAATCGCCTGATTCTGTCTGTAACACTTGCATTAATTCTTAGCCACTGACAATCCCTTCTTCCATGACTTTATATGTATTCTTCTTGAAAAGAAAATCGTTTGCAATTGATTTTTAATACATTTCTTTAATAAAATCATTTCCAATGCCTTCCTAAAATGAAATCATTTTCAATGCAAACATATAAACAGGTTTGTCTTCTGCAGGCTTCTTGGGTTAATGTGGTTTAGGTAACCTCCTTGAAAGACAAGCTCCCAAGTTGTGGATTATTAGTTCAAATCACATCAGAAACAATTTCTTTCTTTCTGATTTACATCTGACTAAACTAGAAATTAGTGTTGGTATAAAAAGCAACAATAATATGGAGTAAAACTACTAATAAAATAGTAGTAATAATGAAGAGTGTATAGAGCCAGAGTGTTCGAATAAAAAGTAACAATAACACAGATTTATACTAGTAATAAAATAAGATACCTCAAAAGAAAAAGTGATGCCTAAACTTAAAATGCATTTAAAAAATGAAAAATATTAAAGCTTGTAAATTAAATTTAATATTCCCAATAAGCAAAATCCTTTGATTTATTTCAAATTGAATTTAAACTGATTAGAATTTTTTTTTCCTTATCAGCAAAAGCTATAAATTTGTCTATATTGACAGATCTGTCAACACAAAATTCTTCTATTTATTGAAAAAATCTTTCAAAAATAAAATTGATTTAAAGGTGTATCAGAAATATATATATTTTTTTTAACGTGGAGGGTTTATTTTCTGATATGTTGAGTGATTTGACAGCCTGATATCTGGAAAGCTTAGATAAGAGGGACAGAATTAAAAGAAATTAATTGAATACATGAACACTTTCTTATATATATATATATATATATATTTTTTTTTTTTTTTTTTTTTTTTTTTTTTAACTACACAGTAATCTTAAAAATTCAAGAAAACATTTTTGGTACTTTGGCATATTTACTTACTTACAAATACACTTGTTGAGAAAATGTTAGTCAATTTCCAATAAATTTTAAATTTATTACAGGTACCATTCTTACTTTCTGATAAAGTCATATACGGACATTTGTATTTACAAAAATCAACACTTTATTTACACAGAAAAAAATTCAAGCTATAAATTAATACAGAATTTTAAAAGTTTATAAATTATTTCATTAAAAAATAACAATTCATATAAAGACTCATTATTCATTGTATTTTTTTTTTTTTTTTTTTAGACAATAGTGTCCATAATATATTTTATTCATAAAATTAATTAAAAGCTTTTCTTACTAAAAAATGTCTTAATTAATGCATTTTTTTTAATTTTATGATCAGGGTAGATTTTCAACTACAACTGTGGTCCTGTTTGACAAGAAAATTTTGATGGTTTAAATTATTTGAGGACTTGTTCTGATAACAAATATAAACATTATGTTATACAAAAAGCAGTTCTCAAAATTTAATAAAAATTGAGTTGGGAGCAATGACAGATTAAAAAAAGATTTTTACGAAGATTATCTAAAAAAAAGAACGTTTAAAAAAAAAATTATTCCATTCATTTCTAAATAATTCCTGAAAGTTTCATTAAATTCTGACAAATAAGTGATTTTTGAAAGAATTTCCACATCAATGTTTTTTACTGCAAAAAAAAAAAAAGAGGTTATTCAAACTGTCCGTACAAATTTAAAGTTCCACTTTGATGCCAAAAAAATAAAATTTTTAACCAAAACTTCCAGGGTTTTTTTTTTTTTTTTTTTTTTTTTTTTTTTGTAAAGAATAAAAAAAATTTTACATAAAAATTTTTTTGTATCTTTCTTCTTAATGACACAAAGATTTTAATGATAAAATTTTATTTTTTATTAAGGGAGCATTTTTTGATAATGTATGCATTTTTTAAGCAAATTTCTCCAGCTACCTAAATAAAATAGTAGTAATAATTAACGAGTAATTTTTATGGCTCCTACTAATATCTGTCCCGAACAATACACCACATATTGCCTTGAGTTGTTGAAAAAAAAAAAATGTCTATTTTGAGGATGACTTTAATATAAAGTTTATGTCAATCCTATCAATCCTCCTGATTTTTAATTCTTTTGATCCCAGTTTTTAACTTATGTTCTCCAGGTTAACTGTTTGAAGTGTTGGTCTTCTGCCTAGTCTACCAATTTTTACAAGATTCTCCCTTGTGGGTATACATATTTTGAAATTGGCTATTGAAACAGTTTTCCTGATTAAAGAGAGGATAGAGGTTCGATTCCTGTCAGAGGTGCAGTCTTTCTTTTTAGTCGGATTTCTCAATTTATTCCAGGAAAAAAAAAAAAACAAAAAAAACAACAATGTGTTTATTTTATAGTAATAAGATTCTCCATATAAATAAATTGAGCTTTTTTTACTAAAAGAGCGACTGAATGTCTATTGTCCTCATATTTATTACAACGTTTCGGCCTTTCAGTATCGGTCTATATTTCTGAGATGAGGTATTATGTACATTATTTACATTATTCAGACTATTGTCCTCATCTTTGCCGCCATATTTATTACGTTTCGACCTTCTTCAGGTGGTTGAAATGTCGAACTGAAACCTTTATATTGCTCGCTGGGGTAGACTGTTCTATTTCCATGTGCCATGTCTAATGGATGTCAGTTATCAGTTATCTCCTGTTAATTCCCCTCTCCAAGTTCTCCACTGCCTTAACCGGGTATTGAACTCACACACTTTGGGTCCTGTCACTGGATCTAACTAATGCCTTTATCCATTGTGCCATGTCTCCTTGAAATATGGCGACAAAGATGAGGACAATAGTCCGAATAATGTAAATAGTGTACATAATACCTCATCTCAGAAATATAGACAGATACTGAATGAAAATACTTCTTATTCAGTTCACATAGGTTTGTTCAAAAGCTGTTCCTGGCTATGGTTAAGGTAAATTATTGCAGAGATAACATTCTTCGGTAACAGATTTATTAAATCGTGGTTTGTTCGTATGTGAAACATTAGCTGATGAAATGGGTTAATGTTGGTCCAAAATCACACCTCTGTTGGAAATAACTGCCGTCAATTCAAAAAATTATGTTTTAAAGTTAACATTTGTAAGCTGTTTTTGAAATCTTCTACCTGTATCTCAATTTTTTTTTTTTTTTTTTTTTTTTTTTTTTTGAAGTTAGAGACTTAGATTTTATGATTTCTACAGGCTTATTTAGACCTAGAAGATAATCACGTCAGGATAGTCACCACTTTTGTTTGCAGGATTGGATTAATAATCATTTCTCCTGGTATTACCTATCCTGCAAATAATAACACAGACTCCTGTGAGTCCGGGTAAATAAAAACCCAAGGTGTAAGGAATGAAAATGGAGGACATTGTGATAAGGACAAATTCAGCTGCCTATTTTGGTACCTCCAAAGAAAAGTGAAATTTAAGGTTTAAAATGCATTTTTAAAAATTAGAAATCTTTTTTTATTTTAGTTTTAATTTCAAGCTAATAGGTTAAATTTAATATTTTCCCATGAGAAAAATACTTTGCTGTATTTCAAAATTAATTTAAATTTATTGGAATTATTTTTTTTTTTTTTATTTCTAAAAAACTGCTAAAATCGTCTATATTCACAAAATACTATTCTCTTTATTAAGAAATCTTTCAAAAATAAAATATACTTTTTTGAAAGTTTTAATCCACTAATTTTCCTCAAATAAAGTTTGAAACATTACTTTTAGTTTAAAAATATTGCAGAAAAGCATTTTTTTAACACAGTGTTTTTTTATGAGATGTTGGCAAGTCTCGCAGTAGACTTATGTTTGTGATTTTTTTTTTTTTTTTTTCAAAGGAGAAAAATTACTTGATGAATATAACATGAACGTCTTTTTAAGTAATCTCCTGACTACATAGTAATCTTTAAAATTTTGGAAAATATTCTAAGCAATCTAATATTTCATAGATACTTTTGTTTTTATAATCTTACTTACGAAGACTCTTGTCAATACAAGTTAAAAACTACCAGTAAATTTTAAATTTATTATATAGTTACAATTCTTATTTTTTTGATAATGTATGGATATCTGTATTTACAAAAATCATCATGTTTATATGCACACAAAATAAATTCAAAATTCTTTTTAAAATACTGGGTGGTCGCTGAATTGTAGTAAGCTTTTCCATTTATGATTAGTAAATATAATTTTTATTTAATAACAATATCGCATAACCACTACCAATTACAGAATTTGAAGATTTAAAACTTAAATTATTATAATTAAAAAAGAAAAATAGTGTCCATAATTTATTTTCTATATATAAAATTCTGTGACTTCTGTTAGTTCATCCATCACACCTTCTAAAATAGCCATACTTAGACAAAATAAATTATATAAATAAATCAATAATCAAAACAAATTTTGGGGGAGAATTGCAAACAGGGAAGTGGGTACAAAATGCAGTCAATTATACTAGGGTGACTAGCACAGTATAATAAATTTTCATTAAGTTTTTTGAAAAAAATAAAAAAAAAATTGAACGAAACGTACAGTTTGTTAATCTCAACAGAAATGTTAGCAATGACTTCAACAATACTAAATACTGTGATGAGTTAAACCTGCATCAGCATGTAGCAAAAAAAAAAAAGTTCTGGTATTCATAAAAAATTAAAAGTTTTTCTAATTAAATAATTTTTTTTTTTTTTTAAACAAAAATATTGATTTAAATTCTCCAAGGACTTGTGCTTATAATTAATATAAACTTTGAGCCCTGCAAAAATGAATTTCTCAAAATTTTTATAAAATTAAGTACATGGATGTGGGTAACAGATATAAAAAAAATTTGCCAAGATTTTCTAAAAAAAAAAAAAAAAAAAATTTCTAAAATAATTTCATTTGTCCTGAAAATTTCATTAAAATCTGACAATTTTATTTTTGCAAGAATTCTTAAATCAATGTTTTTCAGCATAAAAAGATGCTAAAATTCCGCATACTAATTTATGGTTACCTGCTGAAGTAAAAAAAAAAATTATGGTCTAAAAAGGATAAAAAATATAATTTAATAAGAAAAAAAAAATTCTTCAGTCTTTCCTCTTAATAATAAAACTTTGTTTTTATTCAATTTGGGCCATTTGTTTTTCATCATATATTATACCTAATTATATTTGAGAATGAAAAGACTAAGTTCGGTACCTAGACAGATAACCACTTGGAAATAACAGATGCTATAAGCTTGGATATGCGGATAGTGTAACAAATAATGGCTTGGAATTTGTTAATCGGAGAGTTGAGTTCCAATCGTAGATTGTTTTGCGATATTTACTTATGTGCAAATACCCTTGGGAAAGATAGGACTTTACCTGTTCCACCGAATATATTGGTTAACTAATAAGACTTGTATCACTAAAACCATTATTATCTCCAAAAAATAATAATTACATACAAAATATTTAAATTTCAGCATTAAATAACCCAGAGGTGTTGACATGCCATTAAACAAAAACTACCAAACTAATGTGCATCACTTTTGTTCAAACAATTTTTTATACAAATTATATTGCACACACTTTTTCAGTCTGTTCATACCAGTGACTCTTAAATGTAGTTTATAACCCCTACCCCCCCAACAAGGGACGCTTTGAACTCTCAAGGGAACAGTAAGTGTATGGGGATGTTAGGGAGAGTGCTATAATTTTAAAATGTTCAGTAAGATGATCGAACCTTTTCCAAGCCATTATTGGGTCAATATCGAGTATTTTTATTTCATATTTGTCTGAATTTCTAGGATGAGAATTGGCTATTTCGTCGCCCATAATGAAGTCACAATTATGTTAAATATTTATATTTACGTGTATATTCAATGTTTTTAATGCCGATGATTAAGACAAATATTTGTAGCCAAAGCCATGAAGAAACTGCCCACACTTTTGTGCTCCTCCCGTTGAACAAAACACAAGTTGCAAAGGTGTTCTTGTAGTTGCACGTAGCCTCAGTAAACTCTTCTTTAAGAAAGGGTGGGAGAGTTGCCAACAGCAGGTCGATGTTACCCCCAATTATAATAAGATATGTTTTTGTTCTGTTTTACAATTTTAAAGCAAAACTCATAATTTACCATCAGTTCTGCATATTCCCTTTAACTGAAACTGATAGACATTAACCTAAAAAAATGTGAGGATTCCACGGTTAACCTTTCTTTTACAGAAAGATGCAGAAACAGTCTTAACATTGTCCTGCTTTTTTTTTTTTTTTCTGTGATTTTTTTTTCTTTTTACCTATATTTGATTATTTACACCTGAACTATTGTCCCCATCTTTATTGTTTTTTGCCCCCATATTTAACTTTTTTTTGCCTCTAAAGTTTTAAATAATATGAGTTCAGTGCTCATTACATTACTGATGATAACACTTAAATATGATCACATTTAAAATCTAAATTAACAGTAATTCTTAACGTGGGCTCTTAAGCCTATAAGTGGGCGTGAGAAATTTTAAAAATGGGCCTGGAGTTGGACCAAGGTAAATAAGTAATTGATTGCAGACTGAAAAGAAACAAAATTTACACCCAAAACTGAACCAAGACTTAGAAGTTCAACTCGACAAGCTGATAGATAAACACCAAGTGCAGTATAGTCATTGGTCAGGATTTATATTTTCCACTACATTTTGCTTTTGTAAATAAGTATTTCCTGTTACATGGAATTTCTGTTTGTGCTTATGTGGGCCTGAAATTTTTTTTTTTTCAGACCCAAAAATGGGCCATAGAGAAAAGGTGGAGAAACACTGATTTAAAATCCAATATTTTTGTGAGGAGGTAGGCCGATCTGTCTTTCCTGACCAGACAAATCACCCCCCTCCCGGACATTGTGTTTTGCTTCTCATTCATGCAGGTGTATACAAAGATTGGAAAAATCTCTGCTGTAGATTCACCAGAACTAGAAGATGAAATAGACATCAAGAAATGAAGACAGGAATCTGGTTCTTAATAATTTGGTATTTACTTCAACGAGTATTCTCTCCAGTAGTAGATAGATGGCATATAGGTAGCTTTGACTCTTCTACTTACTTGAGCTGAGCAACTGCCAACAGTGTGAGACTTCTCCTCTCCTCATCTAGCCCTAACTGGCTCTCTACTTATATAAGGCTGCAAACGGAAACATCTCGCTTCCGACCAAGCGTCACTTGATCTTTTACATTTATTTGTTTACTGTATAATTTCCTGCCATTTTGAACACTTCACTTCCCTTGACTATCTTCCAACCATTTAAAAAAAAAAAAAAAAAAAAAAAAATGACGACATATCTGACCCTAATAACATCAGTTAGGGCCCACTCCAACATACAGGGGTTTGGTGATGCCCGGGGCCACCGCACCATCTGCCCCACCCCCTTTTGCACCTACTAAGCCCACTTGACTTACTGCATGTTCAGCCAGTCATACAGAGGATCCATTGTGCCACAATTTATTAGAAAATATATCCAATTTAAATAGTTCTAAAAATTACTTCAGACCACACATTTCTTTTCATGTTTTTGCAAAACAGAAAGGATAATTCGACCTTGCGACACAAGTCTGTTTTAATTTCATTCGTATTATACACACACATCCTATATATATATATATATATTTTAAGACATTTTTATGTTTATACATGCGACACAAGTACATTTTAATTTCATTCATATTATGCACATATACACATCCTATATATATATATATATATATATATATATATATATATATTTTAAGACATTTTTTATGCTTATACATTCTTTTTATAGATAGATATATTTAAGTAAATGCTCTGTTTATAATAAACAGTATTAATAACATTTACCGGCCTGAATGTCTGAGAAATTTTCATGGGAAATATTCGTCTGCCAACATGAATCGAACCTGTATCCTATACGGAACCGTCACACAGCCTGACGTGCTTTTACCGATTTCACCACAGAGGATCGATCAGTTAGCAAGGCCGAATTTACTGCTTTTAAACTTCAATCATCTGTGAATCTCTCACGTACATTTATGGCATATCAAATGTAAACAAATGACGTCACACATTATGAAATGGACAAAGTCCGACAATTATTTTAAGACATTTTTATGTTTAACATTCTTTTTATAGATACAAATATTTAAGTAAATGCTGTTCATAATAAACAGTTTTAAATAACATTTACCGGCCTGAATGCCCGAGAAATTTTCATAGAAAATATTCGTCCACCAACAGTAATCAAACCTGTATCCTATATGGAACCGTCATATAGCCTGACGTGCCTTAACCAATTGGGCCACAGAGGATCATTCGGCCAGCAATCTGTGAATATACAATGGGGTTCCTTACCCAGTCTTTCAACGACCTGAACAAATCATTCCCCATGTTGTGTTATGTTTCTTGCATTGCTGTGTACAACAAACTGGAAAAAACTCTCTACTGTTAACAGGAAACAGATGAAGTCAATATCAAGGAATAAATACATGAATCTGGTTCTCAATAATTTGATTATTTCAATGGAGTTACCAACTGGACTTGGCATTCTCTCTGGTAGTGGGTGGGTGATACTTAGGTCCCTTCAACTAATCTTCTTACTTCAGCCAATTCACTGTCGGCCACCTTCTCTCTCTGTCTACCCCTAACTAGTACTCTGCTTATACAAGGTCTGATCAAAAAGTACCAGAGCTGTTGCTATGGTAATGGAGTACACAGTGTGAAGCCTCTTGTCACAGATTGACCATGAGCTCTGTTGTGCATGTACACATAACATTCTTGTCTGCTTCTGTTTATAGCAGTGCTCGGAAAGAAAGTGTGTAGAGTGTGGTTGTCTTACCACACTGCAGAGGGTTCAATTAGTGACTATGCCTTGTGCAGCAGATTTTAGCCAAGCAAAACATTCCCCAGCTCCAAAAGTCACCATATTTACTCGGTGCAATTTTCTCCTCTTTCCAAAAATCAAATGCCACTTGAAAGGAACAAGATTTCAAAGACGTCAAGGCAATCCAAGAGAATGATGAGGCAGCTGCTCTTTATCCCAAAACGTATTTCCAGAAATGCTTCCATCAATGCAAACAATATTGGATAAAGTGTGTAGCTTCAGAAGAGAATCAGGCCAAATTGATAAGTGTTGTAGTTTTATTTTTACAGCACCAATCTGGCACTTTTTGATCAGCCCTCACATAAGACTGTAAACGGAAGCATCTGGTTTCCAACTAAGTGTCACTTGATGTCTTTTTTTCATTTACAGTGTAACCCAGATATAAGAGAGTTGTCGGGACCGGAGAAGAAGTCTCTTATATCCGGGTTTCTCTTATATCCGGGTTTTGTCTATTTTGTTTAGGTAAGTATGGCTCTAATTTGGGACCAGATAAAATCTCTCTTATATTCGGGTTTCTCTTTTATCAGGGTTACACTGTATTATATTATTTTCTTTCCCTCTCGCCCTAGTTGCTGTTTTGGACCCTAGACGCCACTTGACTTCAAAGACTTTATATTCCAACCAATAAGAAACAAACCAACCTGGCACTTCTAACTTCAATAATATCATTTAAGATCCAGTTGTCCTTGTGTTGAGTAGGTTATATGGGGGACCCACTGTGCCACAATTTCCATTAATGTGGACATTCTTATATGTCTTTACAAAACTTAGATCACTGGCTGTTAACATGTATGTTTGTTTTCTTGATACTATACATCGGTTCCTACCATTTGTGCTATAAACTAACTAGTTGCATTGTATGCTACTGTAATAGTAGCATACAATGCAACCTGATTTTGGTCACATTAAGTTGAAACACTGTTTGCCGTACGATCAGCAAAATTAAGCAACGGCGAGCCTGGTCAGTATCTAGATGGGTGAGCACTTGGGAATACCTGGTGCTATAAGCTTGGGTGTGTGGGTGGTGTAATGGATAATGGCTTGGAATTGCGAACTGGAGAGCCGTGTTCCAATTCATGTTGGGTTTGTTATATTCACGTATGTACCCTTGAATCCACCTCTCCACCGCCCTAGTGATGAGTTAATTAGCAAGACTTGTATCACTAAACCATTAAGAAAAAAAAAATATCTTACAATCTAAAAATATTACCTGGCTTTAAATAACCTGCAAAGAGTTTATAAGCTGTAGAAAACGAATCAATCAATGAAAAACTGATTAGCTACGCAGGCATGACTTTTAGATTTATTTACATTCTCTGGAATATAAATGTATAGAAACTAGTGGCCACAAAGTGAGGGATCAGTTTATATATCGATTGTAACGTAGAATTGATCCCCAATTTTATATCCATATTTGTTTATCAAATTCTGATGAGGTATGAATCCACTTCTCCCTCCAGCTGTGGGTTAATTAGTAAGACTTGTATCACTAAATCAAAAAAAAAAAAAAAAAAAAATCTTACAATCTGAAAATATTTTTTGGCTTTAAATAACCAGCAAATGGTTGATAAGCTGTAGAAAATAAATCAATCAAGCAAGCAACTGTTTCCGGGTGTATTTTTATTGTGTATTCAGGGTGTCATTTGGCTTAATCAGTACTGCAGAATATCTGATCAAAACAAAACTGGCAGTGCCTATGAGAAATTATTGTCAGTGTCTTTAAGATCATTTATTTTACAAATCCAGTTCTCAATAATTTGGTGCTTATTTCAGTTAGGTTCTCAATGAGACTGAGTATTCTTTCTGGTAATAGGTAGGTGGCATATAGGTCCCCCCCCCCCAACTCGTCAAACAATTGCCACCAGTGTGAGACGCCTCCTCTCTCTCTCTCTCTCTCCATCTAGCCCTAACAGGAACTTATATAAGGCTGCAAATGGGAAACATCTGGTTTCCGACCAAGTGTCACTTGATCCCCTTTTTAATCTATTTGTTGATTACATTATTTTCCTCCACTTTGCTCAAGCGGGTCGCCACTTTGAACACTAGATTTCACTCAACATCAAAAACTATCTTCCAGCCATTAGAAAGAAAGAAAACAACACTTCTGACTCTGATAACACCATTTTGGGCCCACTTGACTTTGTGTGTGTTCAGCCAGTCACATGGTGGGACCCACTGTGTTACAATTTATTAAAAAAATATATTCAATTTAAAAATTGCTTCAGTCAGCCAAATATTTTGGCTAAAACTGTTTTCATGCTTTTGCCAAACAGAAAGGAAAATTTGACCTCACAACACAGAAGTCCCTTTCAATTTCATTCATATTATGCATGTACATTTGCATGTGTGTAAATGGATATTTTAGTAAATTTGGACCTTTGTACCCACATAAAAACAAATGCTCAAAAGGACGTTTTTTCCCCTTGACACCAAGTCCTTGGCAATGTTTATCGTTTTAAAAATTACAATTGAAATAAACCCTAAACATATGAAAGTGAATTTATACATTTTCTTTGTTCTTGAGAATTTACAAAAGAATTATTAAATACTGTTTATTTTTAAGAACAATTTTATATTTGATATGTTTTCTATAGCTTATCAACCCTTTGCAGGTTATTTAAAGCCAGAAAATATTTTATATTTATGGTATTCTTCGAACTAATACAATTGTAAAAAAAAAAAAAAATTAATGCAATATTTATCATTTATAATGAAAGAAATATGAAAAAAAATTTTTATTTTATAAAAATTTACTAAATTATTAAAATATATGAACCATCTATAATCAACAAACCCTTATTTTATAAAGTGTGAATCCATTGGCAATTAGCCGATATTTTGCTAACCATCACAATAAACAACAAAATAGTGTTTAATATTTTTGTTGTAAATTCTCAAGAACAAAAGAAATGTATAAATTCACTTTCATGTTTAGGTTGTATTCCAACTCTAATCATCAGTTTTTAAAACAATAAACATTGCTGAGGAGCAAAGGTAGTGCTGTTAAGGGAAAAACCATCCTTTTGATACTTCACTTTTTTTGCAGGCATAAGGGTCCAAAATTACCAATATTTTAATCCAATGACAGATCTGAAATATTTCTGTAAAATAAAATAAAAATAAAAAAAAAATAACTTTAAAAATAATTCTATTTATTACCAAAAACTTCAGTAAAATCTTATTATTTGATTTAAAAAAAATTATCGTTTTTTTTTTCTTGTCTCCAACTTTGTGATATTATTGCTCAACCCAGGATAAGGGTTGTTCAGACTCAGTGGGAGTGGAATGTATTACTCCAATGACTTATTTCAAATTGCATATTGTTGCTACATCTGGTCTGGTGCTTCTGCTATGTACTTAGAGATTCTTGATAAAATCCAAAGAATCTGCAATATTATTAGTCCTGACCTGACATCTCAGTATAAGTGAATTTTTCGCCATCATAATGTAGTTTTCCTTTGCCCTTTCTATAAATATTTTCTGATGAGCTTTATTGACACCTCAGCATTATGAATTTTAGTTCTGTACTAGATTGGCTGCTAATTCTCATCATTTTATAGCTGAAATGGCTATATGTAAGTTCTATGCTAACAGTTTCTTCTTTCACACTTATGAAACTCTCTTCTGGCTTCTTACTTTCCAGCCAACTTTGATCTTCAAAAATTTAAATGTCTTCTATATTCTTTAAATATTATTATCTTCTATCTTAATTCCTGTTTTTTATTGTTCTCTCTCCTTAATAATATTTTCTTTTTCTCATATTCTCTCACACTGAGTCACCCCTTGTGTCTCAGTGGCTTTATTGCCTTGCTTTGGAGGAGGTAAAATGATTAAAAAATATATTTCCAAAGACTTAGAGTAGATTGTCCAAACTGAGATATTTTTTCTGTCTCCAACTTTGATTTTATTACTCAACCCAGGGTAGGTGTTGTTCAGACTGAGTTGGAGGGGAATATAATTATTGCGATATCCTATTTCAAATTCAGACAAATTGTGCATGTGTGTACATGCACATGTAAGAAACTTACATGCAACACATACGTACACATATCCATTACATACGTGCGTGCAAAGTCACGCACATTGTGCGATGGTCAGATAATTTAGTTCTTCTTTACAACAGAGTTAGAGGTAGTTCCACTGTTAGTATGGAGAAAAACACCTGCAGGCCAAGTCAAGTAACTTCTATGGTTTGACCCAGTGACTGCTGCTTGGCTATTCCTGTCACATTTTATTTCTGGTAATTGCTGCTGTTATATCGCAACAAAACCAGGGGCACATGACATTAATTTTGTTGCACTAACTCTGCTCCATTTACCAGTGCAATGTTAACATAGGGAGTATCTGCACATGAAAATATATGAAAAAGGAGCACCGGGATGAAAAGATTAAGAATCACTGGTTCATTCCATAGAATTTTTAGAGATCAAAATATAACTTACAAAAACTGGTTCTTAAATAACATGAGTTTTCAAGTGTCTTTTCAAGATGCCATTTTCTGAAAATGCCCTGCCACAAATCTCACAATGAAATGGTTTTTCTCCTGTGTGAGATCTCATATGAGTTTTCAAGTGACTATTTTGAGAAAAAGCTTTACCACAAACTTCACATGAATAAGGAGTTTCTCCTGTATGAGTTCTCATGTGTGGCTTCAAGGCAGTTTGAAAAGGAAATGCTTTGCCACAGATTTTACATTGATATGGAGTCTCTCCTGTATGAGTAACCATGTGCTTTTTCAAGCTACGTCTTTCAGTAAAAGCTCTGCCACAAATTTCACAATGAAATGGTGTTTCTCCTGTATGAACTCTCACATGCCTATTTAAAGTCCCCTTTTCTCGAAAGGATTTACCACAAACATCACAAGAAAATGGAGTCTCCCCAGTGTGAGAAGTCATGTGTCTTTTCAGATTGCCCTCTTGAGAAAAAGATTTCCCACAAACTTCACAAGGAAATGGAGTCTCCCCTGTATGAATTATTAAATGTTTTTTTAAGTTACCTTTTTCAGAAAATAATTTGTTACAAATGCCACACTGAAATGGAGTTTCCCCAGTATGAGTTCTGATATGTCTATTCAATGTACCTTTTTCAGAAAAAGATTTACCACAGATATCACAATTGAATGGAGTCTCCCCTGAATGACTTATCAAGTGTCTTTTCAGAGTACCTTTTAGAGCAAAGGATTTGCCACACACTTCACAAGGAAAGGGAGTTTCTCCAGTGTGACTCCTCATGTGATTTCTCAGCTTGCTATATACAGAATATGCTTTGTTACATAGTTGACACCGAAATGGAGCTTCTCCTGTATGAGTTATCATATGTTTTTTCAAATTACCTTTTTCCGAAAAAGATTTACCACAAACATCACAATTAAATGGTGTCTCTCCAGTATGAGTTCTCATATGACTTTTTAATTTGCTGTTAACAAAAAATGATTTCCCACACACTTCACAATCAAAGAGTCTCTCTTTAGTATGGATGTTCATGTGTCTTTTCATCTTGTCATTTGCAGAAAAAGCTTTGCCACATACTCCACAAGAAAACTGTGTCTCTTCAGAAACAGATGTTAAATTAATATCCATGACTTCTCAGGAAAACAACTGGTTTTAGTGAAAAGACTTAAGTAGTATATTTGAGTCGGTAATCCATCACTTTCTCAAGGAAATGCATTCAAAACTTGGGGATAAATCTTTAAACTGATCCATCGTTTTCTCCAAGTTATAGCTTTTGTTCTGTTGACCTTTATTAACCTGGGGGAAAAAGCAAAAAAATAATTAATTAATCAGAAACCAATTAGGAGCTACTAATTAGGAATCCAGTATGAGATTTATAGTTCCAAACATCTACTAAGTATCCACTGGTACATAGCCAAGGTCCTAGCCTAAGGCAGAGATTTCTCAACTGTTTGCATTGATAAAACATTAAAAAAAAATTTGCAACACATTAAAGTTTGTTAGCCAAAAATATAATTCAAAATGCATATAGAAAATAATTCAATGAAAAATATTATTAATACTTTTGCTATTGTGGATGTACTTATACATCTTTATAGAACTTACATTGCCTGCTGTTGACATATATATATACATTTTCAAAACACTATGAAATGTTAATTCCTAGTATTTGTACTATAAACTAACTAGCATTTTCAAACCAATGTAGACGTATAATAGCATATGATACAAATTGTTTTGTGATATATTTTTTATTATATTGCATGTTGTGGTACCATTTAGCTTAGTCTATACTGTAGGGTATCTGACTGAAACCAAAATAGTGGCATCCATGAGAAATTATTGTCATTGTTTTTATAGTCATTTATTCCCAGTAAATGGCAAATCCCTATACCCAACCCCACAAAAAAACAGGACAGCACAACCAGACAACAATGTTATAACAATGCAGCAGTGCAAGTCTTAACAACTAAAGTAAAAATGGTTAATAATTATACCAAAATGTTATGATACACCAATTTGAAAAGCTCTGTCTTAGAGGTAAAAATGCCAGTGTGTCTAGAATGGAGTGCAGTCTGTTTGTCTAGATGCATATCAACTCCTTATGGGTTATTTAAAGCCAAAATTTAATTTTCTTGGGAACATTAGTAATTTCATTTACAAAAATATTTTCCTGGTAATTTTTTTTTTTTACTATGAAAATGTGTTGCTGGTATTTTTATACTTTCATATTATTTTGACCCCAGTTTGGGAGTTAACTATTTGCCCATATCTGGGACCCTAAAAGGTGCTACCACCCAAGATCAGAGTGGACCTGAGAACAACAGCAATTTGCTTCTCAAAATAAAAATAAAAAACTCACAGAGCAACATCAACCACAGGGGTCTTATTGAATAAATCTGCACTTTTTTTAAATTTATTAATTACCCACATATTTTAAAATGGTTTATTATGAATTATTTTACTAGTGTACATAAATGTTCCATAGAATTTAGTTGTTAAATACAAGTTTATTTAAACCAGTTTTACTTCAAAATAAAGCATACACATTTACAATAATACAATTCCTAAACTTATTTATTAGATCAGATTCAGAACTGATTATCAGGAGATCTGAGTGAATTCCTACATTCCTTGCTCCACCAGTTCTAACCTACATGACTAACATCTACCACGTAGACTGGGATAAACCATCCCCTTTGTATTCCATTAGTAAAAAGTAACACTTGGAACACTCTTTTCTACAAACTGCTACTTTGTGGAACAGACTCCTGAGAGGATGCTATCCCATTCACTACAATCTTAACTTCTTCAAGTCAAGGGATTGCCATTATCTTTCACACATATCCTTATAAACTGCACATACAACAACCTCATTCAATAACCCTTTGCCTTGAGTGGGCCTTGTAAAAAAAAAACATTACAAAAATCAAGGCTTACAGCCATATCACTTTGAAATACCAGTTCCTGTACGATCATTGAAATTGGTCACTATCTAGATAGGTGACTGCTTGGGAATTCCAGGTGCTGTAAGCTTGGATTTGCAGGTAATGTCATGGATAATGGCTCAAAATTGTCAAAACTGGTCAAGATCCGGGTCTTTGTAATATGTCTCATGCTAATAAAAGCAAAGGGGAAACCAGCCGTCAGCTAGACAGTGTCTTGTGAAGTCAGTCCTGTGGGCATTTTTGTTCCGAAAGTTGCTGTGGTTTCTGAGGCAGTGTTAATTTTGTTACCTCCAGTCTCTTTGACCTCTCTGCCTTTTAACCCCATGATTGCTTGAGGTGTTTCCTCCAATCTCAACACACTCTTGCTATACATTACAACAGTTTAATAACTAGTGTACTCATGCCATAAAAAATGATGGCTTATCTTTTATTGAATCCAGGTAAAAAATAAAAAGTCACAGGAAAAAAAGAAACAGGACAAAGTTAACAACTGGTGGATAAAATTCCAGTCTCTTATCTCAAAAATGGTGGGTCACCTTGAGACGGTGTAATGGTTAGCAAGCTTGTCTCACTGAAACAATTATGACTGAGTAATGAGTTTGATCCTCACTGGGTACCCCTACTTTTGGCCTTGTGCCACATCTAAGCTACACTTGGAAAATCTCTATCCCAAAAGTGGTCAAAAGTCCAGTCTCATAAATAGATTGAAAATTCAAAGGAACTTTTAATTCAAATTTTAACGTCAAATTAAAACTTTCTTCATATAAAGTCAGTCATATGGGATACCAGGACTCCCTAAATATGAAATCAAATATGTGACCATAGTATTTTTAGAAAAACCTTTTTATGGCTTAAGCTATCTTCATATACAATCTATGAGATTTGTTTAAAGTTTTGCGGCAAACTTTAAAAAACACCCTTATGACTTTTTTCACATGAAGTCAGGTCTTATCAGATACTAGGATTCCCTCAATATGAAATACATCGAATTTGTGACCGTAGCATTGTTAGAAAACACTTTGTTAGAAGTTTGATCGATTTACTTAACTATGGAATTTCTGTTGCAACTCATAAACTCGTGAAGTACCTGACAGAAATTGATGGTTTTATTACCAGCCACCATACATTAATTGTGACATTTTTCACTAGCCAAATTTTTTTTTTTTTTTTTGTAAGTTTTTCCTGTGATAATAAACCAGCCATGTTTCTATCATTGAAATATGTGGTAGAAAAATCTTTAATTATATATCTTTTTTTTTTTTTGTTGGATACAGTACTTTATCATATGTGTTTTAATTACTACTTGGTATCATTTTACAGACACTTGTAAAATACAGACAATTACATTTGATTTGCAAATTCCTGTTGAAAAAAAAAAATCAGATTGCCAAAATCATAAGAGATAAGCATAATTCACATTGCAGGAGAACTTGTTTTGATACACAAATCCCTTCTTTTTAAAATGATATGGTAATTTACAGCATGAAAGAGCAGATGTACATTTCAGCCTCAAATGGGACAGGAAATATATAAATAAATACACATCAATAATTATTATATGGTTTGGTGATTATTATTTATAATTTTAGACAGGGCGGTCACAACCTAACCTGCCTACTCAGATGGTATGACTATGTGAACAACATATCCCAGTGGACCAATAAAAGCATTCCATTCAACATTATTAGGAGTCTATCTGCTACTTTGTGGAACAAACACACACATAGATGCATTCCTGAACATTACGATCTTAACCTTTTCAATTCAAGGGTCAATCAGTATCTATTGTCCTTATCCTCATAATCTTCATTTCTTTCAAATTCCCATATTCATATCACTACCTTATTCAGTAACCCTCTACCTTCAGTGGCTCTTGGGCCTTGTTTGGGGTGAACATTAGTACAAAAAAGTAATAAATATATGTAATTTTTTTCCTTTATCTTTACTTCAAGTGCTTTGGGTTGAAATATTTGGTAATTGAATGATAAAATTGAAAAAGAAATCCTATGTCGCACATTTTGCCCTTCATATGAAATTCTTCAGATCTTTATTAATGGAATCGTATATGTGTATTGGGAAGGAGTGAAAATATAAACAAGCTTTGGTTAGAATTAAACATCAAGAAAAACAATGGAGATGCAATGACGTTTAAGTTTAAATTTTTAGCATCCAATATGTCTAGATACACAGCCTAGCTAACTTCATTCAGTTTTTTTTACCACTTTTATTTTTATTGTTTTTAAATTATTTATTATGATGACTAGTATACCCTTGTTGTCAAAACCAACAACAAATGTTAGAAAGTTTTAATAGCGAGATGCAGTGAAGCAAAAGTCTTGAGACAATGTATTGAGATTCAATAAGTGGAGATAAATAATTCACAACTAAAATAGAAGCCAATGAACCGTTTAATTGATCTGTTCACTTTATATTCTTTTGACATTCAATGATATTTGTGATTCATTGATTACTCCTGGTATTATATAAATTGCTTTTTGCTCAATATCTTTTCGTGTTAAAAATCTTATGGGTTTAATATAACAGTGAAATGGAAAATATCTCTTGGAATTAAAAGATTAGCGACAAAATGACAAAGATGCTGACGACAAAGTCTATTTCAAAACCAAGTTGAAGCAAGACGATCACTTAAGTTTGTTTTCAAATCAATTCACTCCAAGCAAGGCAACAATACAACTAAGAAGCAATGGGAAAGTGAAAGTGAAAGTGAAAGAAAAAGACTTTAGAACTCCAGTTGAATCCATTACATTCACTTATGTGCTAATACCCTTGGGAAAGGTATAATTCCTCTTCTTCTCCTCCCCAGCTATGGGTAAATAGCAGGACAGACTGGGTTCTATAGCTTTGGGTGGCAACTGGTTTAGAAGGAAAAACACTGAATTCAAAACTGGTCTCAACTCCATCAGACTATGGGGTTCACTTCTTATTAGTTAACCTACTTCAGGAACACTACCTTTCTGCACTTTTTACCTCTCTACTGGAAGCCCAATCCTAAATAAGAAACAAAGAATAAACCTCTACTCCTCAAAGGAGGAATGTGAATTGCATGATAGGTGAACATATCTACTTCGATAGAGGAACAAAAATAAATGAATAGTAAATAGAATTTCAGAGTTTAGGCAGAGACATTGGGAGTATAGAGTTGAAGTATAATTTATAAATACCAGAAACCCAATCCTAAACAGATAAAAGGTATCCGAGTGCCTCATATGAAAAGCTTGAGCAAATAAGACTGCAATCTAAGAAACGTAGGAATAAAGGAATTGATTAATAAAATGCTTCATTTTGCTCAGTAACTAATTTTATCCAAATGAAGATAAATATTATATTTGTAGAGATTATTAAAATGACTAAGGGAAGTAATCACTCATAAATATAACTTACCTCCCTTCTCATTACAGATGGGACAGGAAATATATAAATAAATTGACACTGATAATTATTATATGGTTTGATTATTATAATCATTATTATTTAATATGAAAAAATCCAGGCAAAGTTTAACAAATGTAGCCACAAAAAAGGTGTGTTAAAAGAATAGTTTCCCTCTTGGCGGTGCTATTACTCTTTTGTACTTCTTTGGCGCTTGTTTATTGTTTTAAAAAGCTACTTGTAGAATTTTAATAAATCCAAAGCATATGAAACTGGATTTAGACATTTTTTTTTTCTTGAGAATTAGTTTAATAAATAATGTTTAATATTTTTGTTGTCAATTCTCAAGAAAAAAAATGTCTAAATTCAAACGTTCCCAACCTATTATAGCATAGATTTATAATTACAGAGGCTCATTTTTATGTGTTTATTTAAATTTTTTTTTCTCTTTTCCAGACATAAAAAACGTTTGCATATTTATTTCTTTGTAATATGATGGTACATAAATAAATATTGCATTGTAGTTACTTCATATATTTTTATAATCTTGTAAATAAACAATGTAATAGCGTTTAACATTTTTGTGAACAATTTTCAGGGGAAATGGGGTTGACATAAATCCAGTTTCATGTGTTTCGGTTTTAAAAGGCTAAAAGATAGCTTTTTAAAACAATAAAATTGTTACAGAAGTAATATAGCAGTATTAAAAGAAAAGCTGACCTTTTGACACACCAGTTTTTTTTTTAGTATGTTTGACGGACGCATGGTCGGTAATAATAAAGATGCAAGGAAAAAGTCACAGAAAAAAGTCACAACTTGGTTTGTGCATAATATGTTTGGTAACATACATGAATCCATTGTAGCAGATTTTTGAACCACACTTACTGTCAATAATTTCCGTGGCAGTAAGCATAAAAATTATTTTTCACTAAATCCAAGTATTGTTATCCTCAATAGCCCTGACATCCGAGAATTCCACTTCACTCTATCTTTACTTTAGGTTTAGGGGTTAAGGTAGGTACCTTTATGAAATCGCTAAAAAGCAGAGCATCATGATCTAAAAGACGCCAAACTTGACGAAAACAAAATTTTATCGTCTCTAAAATGTTTATGCTATTATTAAGAGGAAAGAACAAAGCATTTTTTAATTATTAAAAAAAAAAAAAAAGTTCCTTCTTAGAACATTCTCTAACTTTTGATTTAAAAAAAAAAAAAAAAGTTCCTTCTTAGAACATTCTCTAACTTTTAAAAAAACCTTGTGTCAGCAGAAGTATAATAAAGTTAAGAACTTTATAGTTCTGCTGACACAAAAAAAAAAACTAGCATTTACAGTTACTGTTAAAGAATGCTAGGTTTTAGAGTATTTAAAAAAAAGTCTACTAAAGAAAGACGCAGAAACAGTGCTATGTCCCGATTCTTTTTTCCTGTGACTCTTTTTAGTCTTTTTTACCTTCAAAACATTTTTTATTATCATTTATTAAAAATTTATGAAAATTAAAATATTAAAAATGATTTTTTATGAATTAAAATTTAATTTATTAAAATCATTTTTAATATTTTAATTTAATTTTTACTTAGAATCATTTAAATTAAAATGATTCTATGAATTCTAGAAACTAAACACTATTGTAATACTGGTAAATGCTTCTTTTGCAGCCCCTGTATACACATTTTTTATATAAAAAAAAAAAAAAAAAAAAAATTACATAGATTAATAAAATTATATATCCGTTTTTTACCAGGTACCACCAAATTGGATGCGTTTTTTTTGTTTTTTTTCTACATGGGAAGCAAAAGATCGCAACCGCTGTTTAAAAATATTTGTCAAAAATCAGAGGATTATCAATTTCAAGCTAAATTTTCGGTACTTTTTAAGTTTTTATTATTCATTATGAATGGTTATTTTATAAAAGCAAAAAAAAAAATAACTTTGGAAAAATATTAGGGGGTGGGGTCTGTTTTTGACTTTTTGTGTTGGTGATTATTTTCTTTACAGTTACAAAGAAAAAAAATCTCTGGAAATGTTATATTTCTTCATTATGCAATATATTGTCAACATACGGAAATTTAGCCCGATCCTTACCAAAAAGTAATTCAATAAAAACTCAAAAAATAAATTTTTTTTGATAGTTGGTGATGTATATAATTTCATTAAAAACAAAAATAAAATAAAACATTAAAATATTTATTAAAAAAATTATTCTAACAATGTAATTTCTCAGTGCGATTTTGAAATTTATTTCGTTGCTTTTCGTAAGAGTATTATTATTATTAATAAAAAAAAGTTTGATGAATCGAAAAATGTATAATTTATTCCATTTTCGAATGTGAACTTTTTTTAAAATAATTTTAATTTATTTTTTTAGCAACTCTAAGAATATCGCTTATGGATGTTCAAAAAGGAAATAATTTTTAAAATTACCGCTTTGACTACTACTTAAGTTATGCCTATCGGAAGAGCAATAATTCAATAACTCTTAAATTCAGAATAAAAAAAAATGACCACATTAGAAAAATGCAATTAGATATTTTAACATTAAATAAGTAAAAAAATAAAAATAAAATAAAAGATGTATTTTAAACTCAAAGTCAAAACTCAAAACTCAAAAGTCTCATTTAAATTTTAATTTTTAATGTAGCATAAAAAATAAACATTATTCATTCAATAACTTTCATAAAATCACATAGAAATAAAATAAATGTAAAAAAAAAAACAAAAAAAACTATTGGTTAAATAAGGTTAAAGATAATTTATTTTAAAAATTATATATACCAATTTCTTGATCATTGTACTGCTAGTGTTCCGTAATTTTTTTTAAAAAAATGTCGCTCACTTTTTAAGAGAGAGATTGAAAAGAAAATGTTTGTTTAACCTCTGACCTCACAGTTCACAGGCTACCAGGCGTAAATAAACGTTATTTTCATTATGTTGTAAGCAAAAAGTAAGCATCATGTTGATAAAATCCAGTTAAAAATTATTAAATTTAGTGACTTCGAAATACATCTCTAGGACAAATCATTTATTTTTAAAGTTTGTTGTTTACTTTGCTTTGCCTCTTTCGCTTAGCGGTCGATAAGTGCAGCAGAGTGAACGTTCGAATGTTTTAAAAATGGTTAAAATTCAAAACATTATCTACACACGGAAATTAATTTTTTTTTTTTAAATTCAGATTAGCTTTATGTTATTATATTTCAAATAAAACCAAAATTTAAGTTCAAGGAAAGTATGTAAAATTAAAATATTTAAAATACGTTCGGTTTTTTTGCTTAAGAAGTACGTGGGGTGGTCCCTCTCTAGTTTGTTTATTGGTCCATTGATTTATTATTCTTCATTTCTGATAAATAAACCCGAAATGTTTGCACTTACACCCCCGAAAAAATCTTATACAAAAAAAAAAAAAAAAAAAAAAAAAAAAGAAAAAAAGAGTTCTTAATTTTTTTTTTTTTTTAAATATAGTGACTATATACACACTGGTAATTGTTTTTTTTTTTAGCACATTTTCAAACTTGACATTTGTAAATAACAGCTCATGGACTTTAAACCTCTAAGAAGAGTAAGACCAATAAAGTCAGGGATCGATTTGTTTTGTTGACACTGTAGTCACTGTAGTAGTGTAAAGTTAACCGTTTCCCCTCTTCCTTTTAACTAAAAATCGATAACAAATCAATTTTTGATTTTTTTTTTAACAAATGCTGCAGTCTAGGGAATGTCTACTAATGCTTGCTAATAATCTTCAAAAATTTCCTCCCTGCATAATTTTTTTTTTTTTTTTTTTTTTAATGAGTGGACCAGTATAGTGCCGTTTTAAAACTAGTTGTAATTTTTGAAAATTGAATTTTGCTTTAGAAAGTGTTTTTTGTTGTTACTCTTCGAATGCCTTTCTAGTTTCTTATAACAATCCTTAATCTGGGATGCTAGAGTCTTGGCATCTGTAGAGACAGATGCTGGACAGAAAGTTTTTTTTAGCATTCAAGACAAATGCACAAAATTATTATTTGCATTTAAAAAAAAAAATTAAATTAAAATAAAATTTTTAAAACTGATTGTCTAGGTACAGTTACACTAAAGTTTAAAATCCGTGTTTGTCGCACAAATGTTATTTTAAAATAATAAAAATATATTTTTTAATTTTTAGTGTTTATGGAATTTTAAATAAAATACGTCTGTAAAAAATACATAAAATTTCTGTAACGTTCTAACCAAAATGAAACCTCAATTTTCTTTTTGTTACAAAAACTTTAAAAAACCTTTTTAATTTTATTTCTTCAAAATAACGCTTTTTTTTATAGTTATGTTGTGCAGTAATTTCATTTCATTTTTAAAGATTATTTTTTTTTAGTACTCACCACGGCATCTGGTGTCCCCGAGTCTTGATTTCTGTAATTTTAAAAATGATCAAAAAGTATTTTTCTTCTCAAAAGCAAATTTGATTTTTTTGTTGAAGAGAGGGGATCATTTTTCCTTTCTTTTTTTTTTTTTCTTTTTTCAATTTTTGTTTTTATCTGTCCAAAATTGGTTGAAAGCGTTAAACGGAAACACAGAAATTAACTGGACGGTGACAAGTGAAAATAATCCCTCGTAAAAAAAAAAAAAATACATCCAATTATTAAATCTCGGTGCCTTGCCTAACCCAACCAATGCGGTTAAAAAAAAAAATTATCCTCGACCAGAGCCGATGCATACTACCCACAGAACTCCAACCGAGGGGACCCGGGCAGTGCTTTTGTTACTCTTGCTAACAGAACTTATTAATTTGCTTTTTTCTCTACCTACATTTATTTGTTACATAAGTTACAAATTAAACTAGGCACTGACTACTGATTATGAAAAAAATTCGCGGATTTTGACATCATTTTTTTTTTTTTTCCTTTGTCCAAATCCGTTGATTTGTTTTTTTGCTCATGCTAAGTCTTGGAAAATACTCTATTCGCTATTTTTGTATCCATAATGTTGTATCTTTTAGATTCAACTTTTTAACAAGAAAAATCTCAAGTTGATTTTAAAAATTGCCGCAAAACATTGTTGATTTATTAAAATGTCGGCTGATAGGGAGCGGCTTTTAACCTCTGCGGAGAGCTCTTGATTAGACTTTCATCACAAGATGCGACAGGCAACAATAAACTACACTACAGAGAACTAAAAACTGATCGCTGCATTTTTATTTTTAAAAGTTCAATATTGCCAATTAATTTAAAAAAGACAATTTGATGTACGCAGGTCCTTACTTTCCAAACAAATAATTATTTTTATTTCATGGGAGACTTTCGCTGGATTTTGCAATTAATTTCGATTATTTCCAAGTTATAACAATTGTTACCGTACAAAAAAAAAAAAAAAAAAAAAAAAAATTCGACGCAAAATATCGCCGAAAACAATCGCCGTAAAGCTTGGAATTCAAAATTTCAGAATTGCGGGTCCGGATCCGGCCCCGAATGTTTTTAATTGGCTCATGGAGTCGACCTGATTCCCAAATGGTATAATGTTGGGATACTGCTTCTATGAATTGAAAAAGTGTGACACACTGACATTCGCATTTATTAGATGGAATGATCTATTGTAAAAGGTCTCTAATTTTTATTTAGATATGTGATTTTGGTGCTGTAGATATTCTTGGTGTTTATCAAAAACATAAAACGAATTGGAGCAAGGGTATAAAATAAATAATATATCATTTATTTGCTTTCAGTGAGTCCTTTGATATTCGGAGGGTAGATATTGGTAGTAATTTGGAGAAAGACTAGTAGTGGTAGTTTTGAAGTCAGATCGTGCTAGGAGTAGTAGGTCAGTGTTAATCTACTGTGTTTTTCTCGGCCCTAAGCAGGGCAGAAACACTATTAGCAGATGACCTAACTACTTCTTCACACGTCGCGCATGGTGGTTTCTCCGGGCTAGCGTTTTTTGTCGTAGCTTATATCCTTTTGACCAGGCTCCAAGAATTCTGGTGGGATTTTGGTTTCGGCTAACATCAAAAGTCTCTTTGTGTTAATTGTTTCGATTGGCCCAAATTATTTTATTTTATAACGTTCCTTTTCTTATTATATTATAACTGAAGTTGTGCGTGGAGCTCCAAATGATTTTTTTGATAATTTTCTTCAGTCACAAATCGATAGGCAAAACTTCCCGCGTTTTTCGGTCGGGTTCATTCTTTTCTTCCTCTTTTTATTTGAGAGTTGCCTTCTCGTTAGATGAGAAGTATAGAAGGATAAATTTAGAGAAAAAGAGAGACAAATAAGGCCAAGGGTTTTAAAGAAAAGCGAAAATGTCTTATTTTTATTCTTTTTTTGTTTATATATTTTATTTTATTTGTTTTTTTTTATTTTTATTACAGACATTGTATTTCAATTTTTCTAGTTGAATTGTTCACCTATATTGCATATGATCCATTATTGTACATGATTAGATTGCAATAAGAATTTGTATTTTATATTACTACTTTTTATGAAAATTTAGATGTAGTGTGTGATGTGAGGAGCGTATGTGCCGGCCCTGTCTCGACTTTCTGGATGGGGGTTATCCCCTGTGTCAGAGGCACCACAAAAAAATAGAGTACCGAGTAGTCTTAAGCAATTTTTGTCCCTCGTCTCACTCAGAGCAAATTATTCACTGAATTGGAAAAACTAGTTGATTTTTATTTTGTACTACAGTCTATCACACACAGGCTAACAGCTTAATCGAACGATCACACAGGATAATAAAAAGTAAAAACTGTTATATGGCATGTAAGGAGACCTTGTTGTCAGCTTTGCCAATAGTTGTTAGGAATTTGCAGTATGCCTAAATCTGGAAACTTTTCCCCTTTTCAGGCCGTAACATCTACACAAATTCTGTTAACGCAGCTTCTAGTAGATAAATACTAATGATACAAATTTAAATTAACAGTTTAGCAGAGAGCTACGCAAAACAATAACAAATATCCAAGTTTAATTTAGATAGTTTCACTAATAAATATACAAAAAGCATATATTCCAGACAAACTTTCAGCAAAGTTTACGCTTATGCTGCGGATGTGTGTTGGAGAGGAATAGACGGTTTGGAATTATCAAAAGGCTTAAAATTGTGTGTGTTCAATAATCTTCCATCCACAACAATTAATACAAGATAGAGAATAAAGATTCATACACATCTTGTTTCAAAACGTAACAATTGAATTTATCAATATTTGATATACATGCATGCGAAGTGAAAAGTTAGACAGAGTTGTGTCTCTTAGATTAGGTAATATTTGTACCTAGGCTCATAAAGTGAAAGTAATTATTAAACTGTAGTTTAGAAGAATAAAGTTTCTTTAGCATGTTTGGGATTGTGTATTGTACAAGTTGGTAAAAGTTCAGAAGAGATTTCAGAGTTCGTACTTGCGTGAATGTTGGTAATGGTCTTTAACGTCTGACTGCTTTAGTTAAGACGGGAGTTCTTGAAGATTACATCTTGGCAAATGAGACGAGAAAAGAAAAGAAACTCGAGGGAGTTTACACGTGTTCTGTTTATATATCATCATGAATCACGTGACTGGCTCAGATGGAAAACGCGGTAAAACAGATTGGTCGCGTGCAGGTGGTTTGATTGGTCGGAACTGAGCAATCAACGAGCTAGTTTGGAGGTGATTAACTAATGGATGCTTGTTATATATTTGTAAGATTGTGATGGTGAAAATTACAAGAGGAATGTACCACAATTAGGGCTGTGGGGGGTTTTACTACTAACAATATTTTTGTTTTGTTTCTTGTATATAGATTTGTATTCATTGTAAATATTCATTGGGGTTTTTAGATGTTATTTTATTCCCCTCCCCCCACAGACAATGATTTGTATATATGGGGACTAGTTAGAACTTCATAGAGTCTCTGAGGAATTTTGGTGGATGTAGTAAGAAAGGTATGTAATGGATGTGTTGTTTTGGTGAAAGGAACATTGTTTGTATGTTTGGGTCTGTGATTGAGGCTAGCTAAGTTTTAAATTTAAGACAGAAGATGACCATCCTTACCCCCTTTCCCCATTTTTTGGCCTTGTGCCACATTTGTACATTAGTACAATAAATAATTACAAGAGGAATGTCCAAGTTTCCATTTTATAGTTTACTCGGATCATAGGCTTGTCCGGGTTCGGGTAAACTTAGATAAGCCTAGGGTTAAGATGGCTGGTTACTGGAAATTAAACTCATCATTATTTAGTGAGCAAGATTTCCGGGACCAGCTTTTACTAATGTTACAGCGGGAATTGTCGGGGGCAGTAGTTGGGAATAAGTGGTGGGGCTCTTTGAAATCCAAACTTAGGTCTTTTGCTGCTGATTTTAGTCGACGACTCAATCTAGCAGGGCTAGCAGCGCAAAAGTCTATTGAGGCCAAGGTAGATCGGGCGATAAAATCCCGTGATAGTGGGGACGTAGCCTTAGCTAAGGCGGGGCTGGCCTCCTTGCTTATCAAGAAGGATCAAGCTCTAGTAGTTAGGGCTAGTATAAAAAGAATGTCTTGTGAGGCCACGAATATGGCCGCTTCATTGCGTTCAGAGGAAGCTCGTAGGGCATCTAGTCGGCATATCGCGAGCATCACATTGCCGGACAAGCGGACTGTGACTACAGACGCGGGCATTTGCGAGGATTTTCGTGACTACTTTCAGGAGCTTTTTACCAGGGAGCCCGGTCTGAGCCCTGCTCAGTTCGACGCCTATTTAGCCGACTTTCCCAGCCTTAAGGCGGCTGAAGCGGCTGGGTGCGAGGGTCCCATAACAGAGTCTGAGATCTGGGATGCACTGAAGCAAGTTGGCCTGGACAAGACTCCGGGATTAGATGGTCTTCCCTATGTAATGTACTTGAGGCAGTCGCCCGTCTTTGTCCCCTTGCTGGCACTGATTTTCAACAACTGGATGAGGCAGGGGTCTATTCCTCAACGCTTCACCAGGGGTGTGATCAAGTTGCTTCGCAAGAAGAAAGACGGAGGGGATGGGGTGGATAATTATCGGCCTTTGACGATGTTAAATACAGAGTTGAAGATTTTAGCCAAGGTCTTAGCTGACCGTTTGCAGGTTGTCCTCTCTCGTCTGATTGGCCCCGAGCAGACTTGTGCTGTGAAGGGCAGGACTATTCAGGACAACCTTCATTTGGTACGCTTGATCATCGAGAAAGTCGACAGTGATGCCGCGCTGATCAATTTAGATCAGTCCAAGGCTTTCGATAGGGTTGACCATCGGTTTCTGGAGGCTGTCCTTTCGGCCGCCGGTTTCGGACCGCACTTTCGCACTTGGATCCGACTGCTGTATGCGTCCCCCGGTGCGCTGGTAGAAGTGAATGGGGTAAGATCGAAACCTTTCATTTTGTCTCGCTCCATTCGTCAAGGTTGTCCGCTGTCTCCATTGCTTTACGTTCTTGCGTTGGAACCTTTCCTGCGTAAGTTGAAGACGAATCCGGTCCTTCGCGGAATTTCTTTACCTGGTGCTACCACCTCGGCCAGGTACTCCGCCTATGCTGATGACGTTTAGGTTTTGGTGTCGAGTAGGGCCGAAATTAACGAAGTCGGCAAAGAAATCAAGGGTTATGAGATGGTGACAGGGGCCAGGATCAACCGCGATAAGTCTGTCGGCTTGCGGTTGGGTTCGTGGAGGGGAGTTTCTCTTCCCGGACCTTTCCTCTGGACGGACGTGCCGGTCAAGATACTCGGCGTCTGGTTCGGTCCCGACCTCTTGTTGGAAATGAATTGGTCGGAGGTGCAAGAGAAGGCAGAGCTCGCAGTGCGTCTGTGGACTCGGAGGAATCTTTCCTTGAAGGGGAGGGCGGAAGTATGTGCCTCGCACATCTACCCGATTCTCCGTGCTTCCACTCCCGTCTAACACTTTATTGGCTTTAGTAAGGCTCTTGTTCTCCTTCTTGTGGGGAGGCAGGGCCGCCATGGTTAGTCGCGAGATCTGTTACCACCATCCCTCTGATGGCGGTCTGGAGGTGTCTTGCGTTGAGACTCGTCGACATACGCTTCGCATTACTTATCTAGACCGGATGTGTATGCAACTGGATGAGAACGGCGAATTCTGGAAGGAAGACATCCATAAACATTTTCCATCCTTGAGAAATGTGCGCTCGTGTGAGGAGGAGGCCGGCCGTAATCCTCGAGGCATGGGCTCTTTCTATCGTGAATGTCGGATGGCCCTCAAGCAACTCTTACGGGCGAAGGATGGCCTCTCCGACGTCCAGCCGTTGTCTCGTAAGGCATTATATCAGGTGTTAGTTAGGGGAAACGTTCAAGATGACCTGATTGACGAGCTCGGTCTGACGAAGCGGGAGGCTCGCTGCATATGGCCTTGGGCGCCCGGTTTGAAATGTCTCACTAACCTCTGAGGCATCACTCACCTGGCTGGTGATTCGAGGGGCCCTCTGGGTCGCCAAAAGACTTCGCGCAGCGGGTTTGGCAAAGTCGCCAAACTGCGTTCGCTGCAGTGGGGAGGTGGAGACCCTAGGTCACGCCTTCTTTCATTGTAGTGTCGTAGCTCCGTTGTGCAAGTTCGTTGAAGATCTCATGGTTCGCATGCTGCGCGGAAAGTTCTTTGTCCTCGAGGCCAGTTCCGTCTGTAGCAATATAGTACCGCCGTTGACTAAGGCTGAGCACTATGTGTTCCTTTGCTTACTGGGGGTTATGTGAGTCGTGATATGGACGACGCGGCAGAAGGAATTTCATGGGGACGAGAAGTTTACCTCTTCCCAACTGATCTTGTCCTTTAAGCATCAGCTTAAAGTCAAGATCAGGACGGAAAGGAAGCGACTCCATCCATTGGAATTTTGCGAAAGGTGGGTGAGTCTTGCGCGTCTCTGCAGAGTGAAAGGTGCTGACTTGGAGTGGCTTTTTGATGCCGGTTAGGCTTTAAGGATTTTGGGATTGCTGGGGTGAACATTGGCAAACGCTCCCATGTATAGGCTAGTTTAGGTCGGTTTTGTTTTAGTTACCTTTTTCTTTTTTTTTCCAATGTTAACTTAGCTAGGGTATGTATGCTCATTGGCCCCCTTTTATTTCTGGCCCTATTTTTTTTTCCTTTGTTTAATTCCCCATCCCTCCCATCGTTAGGTGGTTAGTGATATCAGTTCTCTGGTGGGTGCGGGGCGCCTTTCGTTTCGAGTGTGTCTTTCGTATTTGTCGTTGTGTCTGATTGAGTGTGTGTTTGTAGCGAGTGCACGGATTGTACGAATGTTTTATATATTTTTTTTCAAGTCTCGCATCGATTTCGTCCAGTTAACTGATGTTTCTACCACAGTTAGGGCTGTGGGGGTTTTACTACTAACAAAATTTTTGTTTAGTTTCTTGTATATAGATTTGTATTCATTGTAAATATTCATTGGGGTTTTTAGATGTTATTTTATTCCCCCCCCCACAGACAATGAATTGTATATATGGGGACTAGTTAGAACTTCATAGAGTCTCTGAGGCATTTTGGTGGATGTAGTAAGAATGGTATGTAATGGATGTGTTGTTTTGGTGAAAGGAACATTGTTTGTATGTTTGGGTCAGTGATTGCGGCTAGCTAAGTTTAAAGTTAAGACAAAAGATGACCATCCTTACCCCCTTTCTCCATTTCAGCCTTGTGCCACATTTGTACATAGTACAATAAATAATTACAAGAGGAATAGTGCATTTCCTAGCAGGGGATGCTAGCTTGTTGTAGAAGAGTCCACATTAGAACAGATAGATTCTGTAAACCATTAGAAGCGCCATCTATAAGGTGCGATTGATAAATTGTCGTCTAAATGAGGCAAAACGAAAATAACACATATCTCATTTTACACAGGGTGCGATGGGTAAATTGTCATCTAAATGACGTAGGAATGAAAATAACACTGACCTCATTTTAACAGATATACGATGTGCGATGGGTAAATTGTCGTCTACATGACGCAACAATGAAAATAATATTGGCATCTCATCTCAACAGATATAACGGTTGCGATAGGTAAATTGTCGTCTAAATGACGCAAACATAAAAATAACAGTGACATCGCATTTTAACAGATATATTTAGCAAAATTACACAAAAATATCTTGATATACTAGTAAATTTATTCAATAAAATCGACATTGTGCTTCAAACCACGGCCTCCAGGCGATTTCTGAACCTCCTGTAACTCTCCCGGACGGTCTCCTTGTTTAAGTTAGTGAATGCTGTCATAATCCTAGTGTAATGGTAAGTTGATATTTCTGACCATTTGTAGATGTCTGTTTATTAACATGACCACACAATTTATATTTAACGCAAAATACCACAAAATATGAAACACAAGAAGGAACAAAAAAAACGGTTTTATAACAACAACATTTATATTTATTTTTTGTGTAATGATGTACATGCGTAGAGGTTACTAATTTGTTGGTGTTATGTCCCTTTGATTGAATTAAAGTTTTACTGAGGAAATTGAAATATTTTTATCTGAACTCACAAAAGTTGAATGAATTATAAAACTGAGAAATACTGAAAACCTTTAGCTTTAGAAGAGTATTTCAAAGAGAAAAGTTCTTGTTGTTTGTTTGGAAATGTTTTGTATGCTTGTAATATAGTTTGGAAAATTTCGTACGTACGTGTATGCGTGAATATGTTTTTCATAGGTGTCTGACCGCACATGGTCGAGACGCAAATCCTTTTTACAACTACATCTTGTAGCGAGAGAAATCAAGGAAGAAGAAGAATGAGCAAACTCGTGTCTACTATTTTTAATTAATTTAATCACGTGGTAGACTCCCAGGATTATGGCGGGAAAACTTAACTTGGTCACGCGCTGGAAAAATATATTATACGTGGGTGAATTGCAACGCCCACTTGTCTATTTATTGACCAATTAGAAGCTGATATTTCCCGAAAATCTATATGAAGCTGGGTAAGCTGTTGATCCTCTTTTTGCACAGATATGTACAAAATTCAACATTGATAAGAAAGTGGTAACGTGATGCTAAACTAGCCTTCAGTTCATCTTTGGTGTTACAAGGAAGGAGTTTTGTTGGTCTCTCACTTAAATGCGCCTCACAACAAGGGGGTTGCAGTCTGGGAAGTTGACCCAGGGCAGCACTAACTCCTCAAGGCACTTGATGTAGGTCTCCGTGTTGTGTCTTATCTCTGTGGGAAGACGAATAGAGGCATAACGTTGTCATCACTAGTGATCACTCCAAACACCCCTATTTCCGAATCCTCCCCACTGTCCCCAAATTGACACCCAAACACTGGAATGTTCGTATTGGAGCTTTCGTCGCGAATGCTAAGCAGTTCGGCATGCCGTTTCCAAATTTCTGGCATAGTGAATTGTGTCATGGTGCTCTTTTTCTCATAGACGGTGCACAACTGATCCTACTGTATGTAGAAGTCAAGTGACTTACCTGCCAACATGGCTGCCTCCTTCTATTTCCTTGTAAAAGCTGATTTTACCTTATTTTATAGGAGAGCGCCTAATACACCAGTTGGGTTGGTCCATTTTGCTAGAATGGACCTTCCCAATACATTTGCATGAGGGGTCTTTGTTCAGCTATATATTTCTCCATAAATGACTCAAGTCAGTTTTGGCTTTGGCTACATTTGCCTACTTGTGTGCTAAACCTCTGGCAAACTAGCTAATATTCAACACTGTACAACATTTGACATTAAAAAAAAAAAAAAAAAAGCAACGCACATGTGCAAAATTAAAAATATAAAATGCTGACAATTTACCCATCGCATCCTGTACAGGTTCTTAAACGGATGCCAATATATTATCTGATAAAATTAAATGACGACATGTAAACCCAAGTATCCATTGATAGATTTGTAGTGAGTCCCGATAAAAATAAAATAAAATATATAAGCAAAAAAAGAATTCAAATTAAAATAAGGCATTTGCACTTTCCTTTAAAAAACCCTTATCTGCTTCTCTCTCTCTCTCTCTCTCTCTCTCTGAATTTCTTTTTCTATATTTCTCTCAACTGACGAGAAAGCAACCCTCAAATAAAAAGAGGAAGAAGAAAAAAAGAATGAACCCAGCCGAAAAACACCGGAATGAACAGATCCTACATATTTATGACTGCAAACTGCCAAAAATTAGGGGAACTTCAAGCATAACCCCGATTATAAAATTACGAAAAAAAAGTAACTTCGGAAAATAAAATAATTTTGGGTTTTGACCAATCAAAAACATTAAATTAATACAAAGAGACATTTGATGTTAGTTAAAACCAACATCCCGCCAGAATCTTGGAGCCTGGTCAAAAGGATAAAGCGACTCCGGAGAAGCCAGCCATGCATAACGCGTGAAGTAGTAGTTAACAGGTTATCTGTTAATGGTATTTCTGCCCTACTTAGGACCGAGAAAAACACAGTAGATTAACATTGACCTAATTCTAACGTTACTACTACCCCTAGCACGGTCTGACTTCAAAACGACCACCTCCGGACATTCTCCAGGCTACTACTTTTATCCGTCTTATAAACTAACATTTTGCTACACCGAATACTACAGGACTCACTCTAAAGAAAATAAATAAAAATATATTTATTTTACACCCTTGCGTCAGTTCGTCTTATTCCAAAGTTCCCGGTAATGAAAATCTTACCACCTATTCACAGATTAAGACCATTCATAGAAACACAGAAACAAAACACTAAATACCAGAAAAGGATATTAGATAGCAATAGGATTAACCAAAAAATCCACCCCACACCAAGCAAAGTAGAGAATGTGGAAGATCACACTTCCAGTAGTAAACATAAAACTACATCAGGTAGGACGATTTCATGGAAAAAGCAACGACTATTTTTATTACTGATATACTCTGCATTTTACAGGGGAATTTGTGTAGTGATTCATAAATAAGAAGCAGGAGTTGCTTGTTAGGTTATAGTAAAGGGGACAGTTTTGACGCGAAAATACAAGGTCTCCACCTCCACTCCCCCTCTCTCTCTCTCCGCCAGCTGTTAGACCAAAAAGACGTGTTTTTTTTAAATAAGCTCATAAGATACAGATAAGCCTTAAACCATTTCTTTCTTTACATTAATACATGCAAATCAATATATATATATATATAAATATATATATATATATATATATATTCTGTGAATAATAGGAATCAAGTACTTGCCAAACAATCACGATATTTGTTTATAAAAGAAGTTCTAATGTAGTGTAGTGATTTGTATGTTATGTATATTTAAATTTATTTAATAATGTTGTTATGTATTATACATTTTTATTATTTTTCACACACATAATAGTTGGAATATAATACGCAAATATTTGTTTATAAACACAGATTGAATTTGTATTGAAAACAAATAATGAATTTCTTATTAAAGATGCTAGAAAAACGGGCCTAGCTCAAGAACCACTTGTATAATTTTAATGAAATTTGGCAATGCACTTGGCAGAGGTTCAAGGTACAATATGCCCCTAAATTGGTTGGGACATTATGTATTGTTTAAGCTGTATCTCAAGAATATATACATACAATATCAGAGCTTTAGTATTATATAGATAGATACTAAATTTAATAAAAGTGTATAAAATAAAATTAACCATATATAACCAATAGTTTAAGAAGATAAAGAAAATTTATTGATTATTGCGCAGCTGCTCTTCCATATTCCCTTTCCTTTTTCGCATGCTTTTTTAGGCAGTGACTTTTTAGTCTTTTTATTTTATCCTTTTACCTTTAACCTCAAATATTTGCTTTCTTTGTCTTTGTAAATTTGCCATTTTAATTCCAATACATTTTTTTTAATCGTTTTTAACCAAGCAAAGCAATAAAGCCACTAAGACGCAAAAGGTTACTGAGCGTTAGAGAATATGAGATAAAAGAGAAGACTTAAGAAGAGAGAACAATAAAAGGACAAGAATTAAAGAGACAGAAGATAACAATTGACATTGCATTTAAATTTTTGCAGAGAAAAATTGACTGGGAAGCAACAAGCCGGAAGAGAGTTCCACAAGCGAGAAGTGTGATAGAAACTGTTAGCACAGAACTTGCAGTCACATCTAGCCATTCCAACTATAAAATGATAAGACCTTACCGCCAATCTAGTACTGCACTTAAATTCATAAAGTTACAGTTTCTTTCTGCGGTAGACTGGTTTCCAACCAAGGCTATAGTACTCAACCTGTCTCCCCACCATGACTAGGGATGGAGAGAAGAGAGGGATTCATCATACCATTCCCAAAAAGGGTATTTTTACATAAGTGAATGTAACAAACCCGACCGGAATTCAAACTCCAATTTCTCATTCTGAGTGATATCCATTAGTGTATCTTAGATTTGATGCAAGGCTGCAAGTATAGAGCACCCAGTGAGCATATAATTCACTACCCAGTGATAATTGATTGCAGCAAAAACAAGCTTGCTGGTCATTACACCAAGTCAAAGTGTGAGGCACATTTATGTGGATGCGTATGTCTGTGTTTTATGAGAGTGACTTACAATTGTTCCAGCACTCACACCTACACTCACACCCACACAATTTGACTAAGATGTTGGAATAAGATATTCCCCTGCTACTCATTCTGGACAACCCCTACCACAGGGTGAACAATATGATCGTTAAATTGGAGAAAAACCTATTAATATTTAAAACCATAAGCAAAAGAAATCAGATAATTATGAGACTTTATTAAACTTTTCAGAAATTCTTCTGTAATAAATACAATGGCACAAAATAATTCATCAGCTCTCTCAAAATATCCTTAACTTTTCAGGTATCTATCTCAAACAATATGTGTGTAAAAATAAGAAGTAAAAATGTTGTTAATTTTTCAAAATTGTTAAAATTAAGAACATTCAAAAATATCCATCAAATTAACTGAAAATGAAAGTAAATTATGGAAGATGCTAAGTAATGTAATTTAATGTCTAATAAAATCTAGGTAAATTATGGAAGATGCTAAGTAATGTAATTTAATGTCTAATAAAATCTAGGTAAATTATGGAGGATGCTAAGTAATGTAATTTAATGTCTAATAAAATCTAGGTAAATTATGGAAGATGCTAAGTAATGTAATTTAAATGTCTAATAAAATCTAGGTAAATTATGGAGGATGCTAAGTAATGTAATTTAATGTCTAATAAAATCTAGGTAAATTATGGAGGATGCTAAGTAATGTAATTTAATGTCTAATAAAATCTAGGTAAATTATGGAAGATGCTAAGTAATGTAATTTAATGTCTAATAAAATCTAGGTAAATTATGGAGGATGCTAAGTAATGTAATTTAATGTCTAATAAAATCTAGGTAAATTATGGAAGATGCTAAGTAATGTAATTTAATGTCTAATAAAATCTAGGTAAATTATGGAGGATGCTAAGTAATGTAATTTAATGTCTAATAAAATCTAGGTAAATTATGGAAGATGCTAAGTAATGTAATTTAAATGTCTAATAAAATCTAGGTAAATTATGGAAGATGCTAAGTAATGTAATTTAATGTCTAATAAAATCTAGGTAAATTATGGAGGATGCTAAGTAATGTAATTTAATGTCTAATAAAATCTAGGTAAATTATGGAAGATGCTAAGTAATGTAATTTAATGTCTAATAAAATCTAGGTAAATTATGGAGGATGCTAAGTAATGTAATTTAATGTCTAATAAAATCTAGGTAAATTATGGAAGATGCTAAGTAATGTAATTTAAATGTCTAATAAAATCTAGGTAAATTATGGAAGATGCTAAGTAATGTAATTTAATGTCTAATAAAATCTAGGTAAATTATGGAGGATGCTAAGTAATGTAATTTAATGTCTAATAAAATCTAGGTAAATTATGGAAGATGCTAAGTAATGTAATTTAAATGTCTAATAAAATCTAGGTAAATTATGGAAGATGCTAAGTAATGTAATTTAAATGTCTAATAAAATCTAGGTAAATTATGGAAGATGCTAAGTAATGTAATTTAATGTCTAATAAAATCTAGGTAAATTATGGAGGATGCTAAGTAATGTAATTTAATGTCTAATAAAATCTAGGTAAATTATGGAAGATGCTAAGTAATGTAATTTAATGTCTAATAAAATCTAGGTAAATTATGGAGGATGCTAAGTAATGTAATTTAATGTCTAATAAAATCTAGGTAAATTATGGAAGATGCTAAGTAATGTAATTTAAATGTCTAATAAAATCTAGGTAAATTATGGAGGATGCTAAGTAATGTAATTTAATGTCTAATAAAATCTAGGTAAATTATGGAGGATGCTAAGTAATGTAATTTAATGTCTAATAAAATCTAGGTAAATTATGGAAGATGCTAAGTAATGTAATTTAATGTCTAATAAAATCTAGGTAAATTATGGAGGATGCTAAGTAATGTAATTTAATGTCTAATAAAATCTAGGTAAATTATGGAAGATGCTAAGTAATGTAATTTAAATGTCTAATAAAATCTAGGTAAATTATGGAAGATGCTAAGTAATGTAATTTAATGTCTAATAAAATCTAGGTAAATTATGGAGGATGCTAAGTAATGTAATTTAATGTCTAATAAAATCTAGGTAAATTATGGAAGATGCTAAGTAATGTAATTTAAATGTCTAATAAAATCTAGGTAAATTATGGAAGATGCTAAGTAATGTAATTTAAATGTCTAATAAAATCTAGGTAAATTATGGAAGATGCTAAGTAATGTAATTTAATGTCTAATAAAATCTAGGTAAATTATGGAGGATGCTAAGTAATGTAATTTAATGTCTAATAAAATCTAGGTAAATTATGGAAGATGCTAAGTAATGTAATTTAATGTCTAATAAAATCTAGGTAAATTATGGAGGATGCTAAGTAATGTAATTTAATGTCTAATAAAATCTAGGTAAATTATGGAAGATGCTAAGTAATGTAATTTAAATGTCTAATAAAATCTAGGTAAATTATGGAGGATGCTAAGTAATGTAATTTAATGTCTAATAAAATCTAGGTAAATTATGGAGGATGCTAAGTAATGTAATTTAATGTCTAATAAAATCTAGGTAAATTATGGAAGATGCTAAGTAATGTAATTTAATGTCTAATAAAATCTAGGTAAATTATGGAGGATGCTAAGTAATGTAATTTAATGTCTAATAAAATCTAGGTAAATTATGGAAGATGCTAAGTAATGTAATTTAAATGTCTAATAAAATCTAGGTAAATTATGGAAGATGCTAAGTAATGTAATTTAAATGTCTAATAAAATCTAGGTAAATTATGGAAGATGCTAAGTAATGTAATTTAAATGTCTAATAAAATCTAGGTAAATTATGGAAGATGCTAAGTAATGTAATTTAAATGTCTAATAAAATCTAGGTAAATTATGGAGGATGCTAAGTAATGTAATTTAATGTCTAATAAAATCTAGGTAAATTATGGAAGATGCTAAGTAATGTAATTTAATGTCTAATAAAATCTAGGTAAATTATGGAAGATGCTAAGTAATGTAATTTAATGTCTAATAAAATCTAGGTAAATTATGGAAGATGCTAAGTAATGTAATTTAAATGTCTAATAAAATCTAGGTAAATTATGGAAGATGCTAAGTAATGTAATTTAAATGTCTAATAAAATCTAGGTAAATTATGGAAGATGCTAAGTAATGTAATTTAAATGTCTAATAAAATCTAGGTAAATTATGGAAGATGCTAAGTAATGTAATTTAATGTCTAATAAAATCTAGGTAAATTATGGAGGATGCTAAGTAATGTAATTTAAATGTCTAATAAAATCTAGGTAAATTATGGAAGATGCTAAGTAATGTAATTTAATGTCTAATAAAATCTAGGTAAATTATGGAGGATGCTAAGTAATGTAATTTAATGTCTAATAAAATCTAGGTAAATTATGGAAGATGCTAAGTAATGTAATTTAATGTCTAATAAAATCTAGGTAAATTATGGAGGATGCTAAGTAATGTAATTTAATGTCTAATAAAATCTAGGTAAATTATGGAAGATGCTAAGTAATGTAATTTAAATGTCTAATAAAATCTAGGTAAATTATGGAAGATGCTAAGTAATGTAATTTAAATGTCTAATAAAATCTAGGTAAATTATGGAAGATGCTAAGTAATGTAATTTAAATGTCTAATAAAATCTAGGTAAATTATGGAAGATGCTAAGTAATGTAATTTAAATGTCTAATAAAATCTAGGTAAATTATGGAAGATGCTAAGTAATGTAATTTAATGTCTAATAAAATCTAGGTAAATTATGGAGGATGCTAAGTAATGTAATTTAATGTCTAATAAAATCTAGGTAAATTATGGAAGATGCTAAGTAATGTAATTTAATGTCTAATAAAATCTAGGTAAATTATGGAAGATGCTAAGTAATGTAATTTAAATGTCTAATAAAATCTAGGTAAATTATGGAGGATGCTAAGTGATGTATTTTAATGCCTAATAAATAAAAATGAGTAAATGTTGTTGGTTTTTTTAATAATGTAATTATTATTTATATTATTTTAGTTTGAGGAATTAGTTTATGCATTACATATTTAAAAAAATAGGTTTTGAATTTAACTGCTTTCTTTTAATTTTCATAGTCATGTATGTTGACTTAAGAAAAAAATTATGAAAAACTAAAAATGTTTTTGTTTCTACTTATAATTACAGTGCAACCTCGGTTCTCAAACATCTCACATGTCGAACAAATTCAAACAGAAAATTCAAGATGAAAATGCCTCGGTTATTGAACAAAATTTTGGTTTTCAAACAATATTGCCGAACCGAGTTAACCCGAATGGAATAATTTCTGAGTCGATCGCCATGTTGTATAAATTTGTGTGTTGTGCTAAGCTTTTCTTTTCCAATTTTATTTTACTGTGATTTTTTTTTCTTTACATTGATTCTTATTGGAAAAATAGTTTCAATTTACAAACCTTTTAGGTTATGAATGGCCTTCAGGAATGAATTAAATTCATGAATCAAGGTTCCACTGTAAATGTTGCAAAATAAAATCCTTACATTTGTCGTGATAAAATCCATCAGAGGATGAAACACATTGGTTAAGATAAGTTTTCTCTCCGTCTTTTTTCATATTGTCTTTTACAGATATATTTTTAATTATATCTGAATTTTTAAATCTATATATATTGTTTAAAGTGTGCTTAAAAGTCAGATAGAACCTTGCTTGATCATGAAGCTCCTCGCAGCTAAGTGGTCAAAAGCACATTGAATCAAATGAAGGTTGCTCCTGCAAAGAGAATGCGGGTTCGAATCCTGTCACAGGGTGTATTTTTCTTTAAGAAAATTTCTTGACCGTTCAGGCCAGTAGATGGAATAAAATACTGTTTAAAATAAATGAAGCGTCTACTCCAATATGGGTATCTCATAAAATTAACGTTTAAAGTAATATATATATATATATATATATATATATATATATATATATATATAAAGATACAAGCATCATTTTTGTTTTGCTTTTATAACATTTCCACTGAAAGAAATTCTTCTCCAACAGTATGCATCTGGAAAAATATTGCATACCTTCAAAAATCTCAACTAGAAATGGTGGATATTATTTTTTAAGGTGAAGATATCATGGAACTGCTGTAGGAAAACAAAAAAAAAAACCTCTGGCATTTGATAATTTGGTCACATTCAGAAAAGAGGTTTCAACTGAGAACATTTCAACACCTCTTTGTTCACTCTTACATTGTGTGTGTGTGTGTGTGTGTGTGTGTGTGTGTGTGTGTATACACGTTTCTTTATATTCAATTTTATTCCATCTAAATACATTTTTATTCCTCTATTAAATTTGAACATATTTCTATTCCTTCCGTATTAAATTTGGATAGGACATTTTCAGTATACACATTTCTTTTTCTTTTGTTTTTATAATATTTCAATTAAAATAATTTCTTCAATTGTATGCGATTGGAAGAATGTTGCATGACTTCAAAAATATTAGCAACTGACAGTGGAGAATATTGTTCTAGAATCAAGTTATCATTGGTCTGCTTGATATTGCTTCAGCCATCTGAGCCGTTTCATCCATGAAATTCAATTGAAAACACAAACAGTTGATTTGGTTACAGCCGGGGTCACAACCACAGTCACATTTGCAATTGCCAAACTAGAAAAGTTCAAAAAAAAAAAAAAAAAAAAAAAAAAAAAAAAAAAAAAAAAGAGAGAGAAAGGAAAACATTTGTCATAATCAGATCAATAAAAAATTAGGTATAGATAAAAAAAAAAAAAAAGTTCTCAGCTTGATGAGGAGGAGACGTAAAAATAAAACACTTCACTGTTTAGTTATTTAGTCAGATTTTAGAAAAAGTGTTGAGCTATTTTTCAAATACTACCTTTGACACTCTCACTTTGTGTGTATGGGTGTGCTTGTGCAACTAGGTATTTGGGAGGAGTTTGTGCATGTGCGTGAATTTGTGTGTGTGCACATTTGTGCATATTTGAAAGTGTGTATTTGTGTATGTGCATATTTGCATGCATATGAATTTTGTGTGTGTGTGTGCGCGCATAGGCATTTTGTGTGCGTGCATGTGTGTGCACGTGTGCTTGCTACATTATCATTGTGCCCGCTAATGAAAAAACAAGATGAAATCTCTTGTACGTAAAATCCCATTTTATTCAACATACATACTTCTTACTTAGGAGCGTAAATGCAGATGTTTATTTTTATGGAAGAAATTTTACAACTACTGCCCAAATCCTGCAAGTTTATTAAGACAATTAATAATCTATTAATTTCACATTTATCCACAGAGCTCAAAAACGAAAACAGTAATTATTATAGTTCCTTCAAGGTTTTACTTGTATCTTTTTAGGCTGAATTGTTTTTTATTATTACCAAAATTACCCTCCAGTCTGATCAGTATCTAAATGAGTGACTGCTTGGGAATACCAGGTGCTGTAAGCTTGGATGTATGGGTCCACTAAATCCGCTTACATGCAAATACCCTTGGGAAAGGTATGAATCCACCTCTTCTCCCCCCAGTTATGCGTTAGTAAGGATTGTATCACTAAACCATTATTATACTGTTATATACCATACCCATGAACACTAATGGGTATGTCCCAATCCTCATAAATATGTTGGGCTCTACTGTAAGTGGGGGTAATAAGTATTGGAGTAATAAGTAGTCCACCACTAGCAGTGGTTTACCTACTTCATGCTGCTGGCGAGTATTGTACTGTTGATGTTATAAAGATTACCATTTCATTTCTAACCTCTGTTTTGGTTATTCCTCATTCAGTAAGGTTACAACATATATATAAAAAAAAACAAAATTCTTACAATCTAAAAATATTTTCTGGCTTTAAATAACATGCAAAGCCGTAGAAAATTAACTAATCAATCAATAAAATTAACATGTTCCATTCTTTGATAATTTTTTAAAAAGAAAATAAAACACAAAAAAAAAAAAAAAAAAAGAAAAGAAGTTCCTTTACTTAAATTCAAAGTTATTGACCCTTTAAACAATTTTATGGCTCCCACTTTTAAGACACCCTTGTTATTATATACTGATAAAAATTCTGACCCCCATCATAATTAGTAAGATCTCCCCACCACTTTGTGTGACAGGCCTTAGGGACATCTCCAAATTTGGACTACATTCTTGCATGGATGTAAGAGACTGTCCTCTCTGGGGTGGATGTTTATATATCTGTCACATTGTTCTTTCCTTACCAAGTCCTCACAAGTTGCAAAACAACCAGTTCAATTTTTCTCAGTTCTTTAATAGCAAAAAACGTAATAAAAGTGAAAAAGGAAAAACAAAACCTGACACTTACATTGCATATGTTACCATAATCAGCCCCAGCACAGCATTGACACAAAATGATATCCACACAATCCATTTGCTGGGGAAAAAGAAAAGAAAAGGGATCACACATTTTTCTTATATCTTACTTCTCAATGAAAATTTAAAGCAAATCAAATTTTAGACATGGAAAATATAGTGTCTGCTGCTAAGAAAGTTGTTCACTATGTTGTCCTAGACAATTTCTCTGGCCAGTGTCAATCTTGCACATATATAAGCCTACCATTTGTCCATGCATTGAATATAGCTGTTACATCTGTTCTGGTGCTTCTGCTATGTGTTTTGAGATTCTTGATAAAATACAAAGAAGAATCTGCAATGTTACAGGTGCTGACCTAGCACTTCAGTTTCGGTCACTTTCCAACTGGCATAATGTAGCTTCCTTGTGCCTTTTCTATAAATATTTTCATCGTAATGAGTTTTCCACTTTTGTGCCTTGACTTTACAAATTTAAGCACAATATTAGATTGGCAGCTAGGTCTCATTATTTTATAGTTGAATTGGCTAAATGTAACCATTCTTTGCAAACAGTTTCTCTCTCATAATTCTTGCTTATGGAACTCTCTCCCATTTTCTTACTTTCTAATCAACTTCGATATTCAGAAATTTAAATGCAGTGTCAATCATTATTTTCTGTCTCCTTAATTCTTGTTCTTTTATTGTACTCTCTCTCTCTCTCTCCTTAATAATGTTTTTCTTTGTTTCTATTCTCTTACACCTAGGCCTTGTGTTTTAGTGGCTTTATGGCCTTGCTTGGGGTAAGATGGTTGAAATAAAAATAAAAAAAGGTGGACTTTATATCAGTCGTAGGAGTCTATACAAAACAACAAGGCCCCAAATCATAGAAACAGCACAGAATTCAACAAAAAGATTAATGGAACATAAAAAGAGACTTGAAATTAAATAAATATCTTATGAACTGAAATGAATAAAATCTAATTTAAAAAAGAGCACAGTTGAAGTAACAAAACTATACAATAAAATAAATCAAGCATACATATAATTAACATGAACCATGTTTCTGTGGATTTCACTATCGATTTTGCATCTGTCAGCCTCGAGAGAACATAGATCTGTGCCCGAAAAGTTATGCCCTCTCCAGGGTGCAGTTTTTTGTTTTTTCTGAGAGATCAGCAGCTGCCTGTACAGCACATCTTCCCTCTCCATGCCACTGCTGTTGTCCAAGGGAAAACAAGAGACCAATACACAGCTTTGACACTGGTGTCATTGCAGGAGTTGCCAGAACAAAATTGAACATGGCATTTGACTGTCCTAAGGACTCTGGATTGGAATTCCAAATTGTCCTTATCCTAGTTTGGTTACCAACCAAGGCTACAGAACCTTGTCTTTCCTGTACACACACATTAATGCAAACATCATTTTTAGTGGGTTTATATTAATAAATAAAATCAGATTAAAAATCTTTTTTAAATGTGGATTTAGTTGAAATAAAATGTGTTTATCAGATGACGCTGTTTGATTGATGTGACATTAATTTTATCTTAACACTTGTCTAGGCTTGTGCTTGTGTATATATGTTTGCAAGTATGTGAACATAACTGCATAAGGTACTAGCACATTATTTACTGTCAATTCTCGATACTACATTTTAATAGGAGTCCATCCTGTGTGTGTAACTGAGTGGGGATAACAGTCTCCAAATAAAGTGGATATTTGGACTTACACTATATTATAACTTAAAAAACTCAAACTTGCATTTTAATTTGCTTCATTCAATTGTGTGTCCATATATATATATATATATATATATATATATATATATATATATATCATCTTCTCTCTCTCATCTTCTCTTTTCTTGTATGCATAAGGTTAGTAATGCAAAGCAGACAGAAAATTTTCACATATGCATCGGCAGTATGAATTGGCTGGATTTTAAGTTTAGATCATATCGTTTTTTATTGTACGTAGTGTCACCACAAATGTATCCACACGTTTCCGGTGTCAGTTTTTTAATTTTAGGTCAGCGATTTGGTAGTGAGTTATACATCTGAAAATAATTCCTATTTATCTGTATCTCACTTATTTAAACCGTTATTTAACTCCTTTCTTTAAAACTTCTCTCTGTTAAATTTTAATCCCCACCTTCACCTTTAAGCCTTTCTTGTTCTTCTTTCTTCCATTACACCCTCTCTCTAAAGCTTTCATACATTTCCCTCTCACACTTGTTTCCCACTCCCACACATACACTCTCACTAAAATTTTGTTTTTTATACCTGGAGTTATATTTTCCAATTTCTTTTTGAATTTGTAGGTCTGATGATTTGAATCGTGATTACGATTCCAATGTAATAAACTATAACCATGGAATATTAGTGTTTGAGCCTTTTATATTATATTCTTACTCTGTCCTGGACATTGAGTTCTACCTGGATTCTATCCTCTTGGAAATTTATATATATATATATATGTATATATATATATAGATATAGATATATATGTATGTATGTATGTATGTACTGACCACTAATTTTATATATATATATATTACATATATTAGGTTGGTGCAAAAATAATGACGTAATAATGTCGTTTTTTGACTTTATTTTTTAACGTCAAAAAACAACATTATTACGTCATTATTACCTAATATATATATATCATATCAAGTTTTACTCGTCTGTGGTTGATTCGTTGTTCTTGGTATCCTAAGAACTCAAATTCCTTTGATGGAAGCTGAAAGAAAAGTAGGTTGATTAAGTAAAGCAGTTCTTCACACCCACCCACCAGCCATCACCTCCCATCATCCCAAGTGAAAGATAGTCATATTCACTTCAAAGTGTATCCATAATTGTATGAAAGCCCCCCCTTGAACTGATGTCCGTCTACTATGTCCATATAGTGTCAAATCTAAATAATTGAAAAGAAGCAATTGATGTGTCATCTCCTGTAAGATTCTATAGACAGACCCCTACTTCCTATTCCGTCCTCTCCTCCCTAATATACTAAAATGTCAGTTAAACATTGCATGGTCAAAAGTTCTATGGTCGCTGATTGACTCTCCAAAATTAGTTATCTGAATGTTCATTCCTCAAAATAACTGGAAATCAAAACCAGGACTCTTTTGTTTGTTTTTTTTTTTTTTTGTTAGTCGTAGATAGGCTTTCCTATCGCCCAGTTCATACTTCTCCCCTTTCTCTTGAACAGGAATAGAGGCTCATATCTTGTTTCCTGTTTAGGAAGCAGTTCCCAGTTTATTTCCTTTTCTCAGGCTTTAATAGTGGTGCTGTTATGAATTTTTTGTGATATATGTGGATGGTGGTAATATCACTTCATACTGAGGCTACCAGGTTGGCAGTTTTCTGGTTGCTGTTCCTGACTTGGAGTTAGTATCCTGAACTCTTGTGTTGTGTCTTGAGAGGCTGCTCTCATCAACAGTTTCATTAATATCAGGGTTTTTGCAGTGACATGTCACACATGGAAAGGTGCCCTGGCAAGCACCTCTGTTAGGCAACTCTAAGGCCACACTATGTTGCAGTCTCTGCCAGTTCTCTTCCTGCACATGTTACTATGCAGCTCTGCCCTCTTGGCAACTCTGATCATGCAGTCATGTCTATAAACATCTCTTTTTACTCCCCTACCAGCTAAGAACCTCCTACAAACATAATGTTTTTCTGTTATCAACATGCGGATTGGGACTCATTCTATGACTTCCTTTGTGATGTCCCTTGCTGCTTCCTGCTTGTTAGAAGTCCTCCTCTGTAGTTCCTGTTTGTAACTATCACCTATTAATCTCCTACCACATTTTGGCAAAGTAGTCGAGGCTTTAATCAATGCTGAAATCGTTAAGCATCTTACCTCTCACAACCTAGTCTCTGACAAACAATATGGCTTCTGTTTTGCCAGGTCTACCGCTGATGTGCTAACAACCATCACTGAATATGTATATCAAGCTCTTGATGATATCGGTGAAGGTTGAACTGTGGTTCTATATATCTCAAAGGCATTTGGCAGGGTTTCGCATAATGGTCTTCTATATAAGCTCCAGGGCTACAGTATTACTGGACAATTGTTTGATTTAATCCAGCCATTCCTATCAAATCAAGGAAATGAAGGTTGTTTTGAACGGTCTCGCTTCCTAGTCCTTTCACATGAATGCAGGTGTCCTCCAAGTCTTTATCCTGATTCCTATGCTGTTTCTGATCTTCATCAATGATCTTCATGATGTCATCACTTCCCAAGTAGGCATTTATACTGATGACACTACCATTTACTCCTCTCTCAATAGTAAATCCATCAGAGCTGACAGCTAAGTTGGCTGTTGTTCTTGAAAGGGACCTCCAATCTGTGGTTAACTGGGGCAGGAAATGGCTTGTAAATTTTAATGCCTCCAAAACGAAACTGCTCTCATTTAACCACCGTAGAGAAACTTTCCTGCCCACCATCAGCATGGCTGATGTTAGACTCATGAAGAGCAGCACACTGTGCTTTCTTGGCATCACGTTTTCAACTGACTTGAAGATTAATGACTACATCGAATCAATAGCTGCATCTACTGCAAGGAAAGTGTGTCACTGTGTCATGCCAGAAGGTTTTTCTTGTCAGAGTCCATCTTTCACATTTACAAATCTACCATTCACCCATGCATTAAATACTCTTGCCATATCTGGTCTGTTGCTCCTGTTACTCATCTTGAAGTTCTTGACAAAATCCAAAGAAGGATCTGCAATGTAATTGACCCTGACTTGGCATCTCAACTTCAGTCACTTTCTCACCAACGTGACATGGCTTCCGTCTGTCTTTTCTAGAAATATTTTCATGGCTACTGTGCTGACAAGCTTTTTTTCCCTGGTGCCCAGACTACATGAGTTTAAGCAGGGTACTAGATTGATATCCAGACCCCACACTTTTTACTCTTGAATTAGTTAAATGTAACTGCCACTTTGACTCCAACAGTTTTCTTTTCTTGCACTTCCCACCTTCCTTCCATTTACCTACTTAATAAATAAATCTTCTGATAAATACAATCTTCAAAAATTTAAATGCAACATCAATTGCCATCTTCTATCTTCTTGAACCCCATTTAATTTTTATCCTTTCCTCAGTCCCTCCTATACACAATATTTTCTCTCACCTTCACTCTCTGTAACTCTCTGCATATTAGTGGCTTTCCCCACCTTGCTTGGGGGTGGAAAAAAAAAAAGAAAGGGGACATTCTCTCTTTTCCCATTTCCTCCCAGAAAAAAAAAGAAATTCTTTTAATTTACACAAAAAAATTAGTAATTGTAAATTAATTTTGCATAAAAATTAAGTTATTGTAAACTGAAATTACAATGTACTTTCTGAAAGAAAACAGAAACACCTAAGACTCATGTTACCCTAACACCTTCCACCCACAAATAAGAATAATGACTGGGGGAAATTAAAATAAATAGCAACATTTTATAAATTCTTTTATTGCTTTGTATTTGAGTAGAATGGACTGCAGCTTAGATTGAGGAATTGGTGAGCCGATTTCTAATTCTTGTTGAGTTCAATACATTCACTTACTTGCTAATACCCTTGGGAAAGATATGAATCCATTTCTTCTCCCCCCAGCGATGGGTAAATAACAGGACAGACTGGGTTCTATAGCCTTGGATGGAAACTGGTCTAGGAGGAGGAGGAAAACTCTGAATTCAAAACTGTTTGTAGCCCCAGTGAAGCAGCTAAAGAAAGGATCATTTGCATTGGCTCAATGATTCCAACTACAGTCTATTCCTTTTTTTTTTTTTGTTTGGAATCATTTAGAGAAAGACAGATGACAGCCAGAAATTAAGCCATGGTGTAGAAAAACATGTAGAATCTAGGAATTAGCTAAGCAAATTGTAACTTTATTTTAATTTTGGTTTTTGAATGTTTTATTTTAAATAAGAATTTTTTGCAATAATCATTCAAAAATGTATTGTTTTTCAAAACATCTAAATTTTTTAAATCTTTTTTTTTTTTTCATAAAGCATTGTTTTCTTCTAAGTATGCCAACGTAATTCACCAAGAAACTTATTTGAGTTTGGGAGGGGGCTATAACTTTCTGTTTTTATCATTTTTTAAAGATATTTCCTTATTCTTGCTTTGCAAATATTGAAAAAAAAAAAAAAAATTGTAAGTCTTGGAAAGGGGTCACTCTTTATCCATTTTTGTAAATTTTAAACACTTTCGACTTCTGGAGAGGTTAAAAAGTTACTCGTGGATTTGGAGTTCATGATCATTTTATGCCCGAGTCACTCACGAACATCAAAGGAGAACTGTAAATATCCTTTAAGCTTACTACATCCTGACACAGAGCCAATATGGAAATTATGGAGGAGGAGGAGGAGGAGGATCATACTGGGCCAATCTTCATTGTGGAGAGAGTTTAGCAACTTTAAAACAAATCATAATTTATAAATTTTGACCAGAAGACTGACAACGGACATACTAAGTAAACATGTAAATATCCTGTTAACAAGGTAAATCCAAAGAGAACGGCTTAGTAGATTTTGTTTTCCATATCAAGACTTGCTTGTCTAAATGCCGACATCTGTTTCTTCTTTATTACAATAGAGTCTATATGTGTGTTCGTAGGATGTATAATACTAATATTATCCAAAACAAAAGTGGAGATGAGACAAAGTGGAAAAACTATAAAGGATGCATTTTGCCTAATGTCTGTTGCTTTCAGCTTCTTCAGATCAAAATGAAAAACAAAACTGTTAAGTAAGTAAAATGTGTTAAGATTTTTGAGGATAACAGAGGCTCATAGATTTGTTTCGTTCTAATCTGAAGAAGCCAAAAGTAATAGACATTCAGCAAAACACATCGTCTAGAATCTATAGATAATCATTGGTCGGGATTACGCTCGCATCTATAGGTAATCATTGGTCGGGATTACGCTAACATCTATAGATAATCAATCATTGGTCGGGATTACGCTAACGTCTATAGGTAATCATTGGTCGGGATTACGCTAACATCTATAGATAATCAATCATTGGTCGGGATTACGCTAACGTCTATAGGTAATCATTGGTCGGGATTACGCTAGCGTCTATAGATAATCGTTGGTCGGGATTACGCTCGCGTCTACAGATAATCATTGGTCAGGATTACGCTCGCCTCTATAGATAATAATTGGTTAGGATTACGCTAACGTCTATAGATAATTATTGGTTGGGATTACGCTAGCGTCTATAGACAATCATTGGTAGGGATTACACTCGTGTCTATAGATAATCATTCAAAATGATGATAATGATGAGCATAATGTGGGCCTTGTAGAGCGGGGGGAGAAGCAAAAAAACATTTCTTACTTTTTTCAAGCAACTCCTTTAAGATCATAATGACAAAGTACTTAGTGAGGATTAATCAAACAAAGAAAACTCTTGATAATTGGTCGGGATTACACTCGCGTCTATAGATAACCATTGGTCGGGATTATGCTCCAGACTATAGATAAATATTGGTTAGATTTATACTTGAGTCAATAGACAAGCATGAGGCAGGTTTATACTTTCGTGTATAAGCAAACATTGGTTTTATTTATGCTTGAGTCTTTAGGTAAATATCAGTCAAGTCTGTACTTGAGTCAAAAAGCAAATATTGACCAGGTTTATACTGGAGTATGTAAGCAAATGTCGGTCAGGTTTATACTTGAGTCCATCAGTAAACATTGGTCGGTTTTATACTTGAGTCTATAGGTAAACATTGCTTGGGTTTATACTGGTGTCTGTTGGCAAACAATGATTATACTTATACACAACTCTATAGGTAAATATTACATGTGTGTGTACTTGAGTCTGTAGTTAAACATTAGTCATATTTATCTCAACCTGTAATTGGCTGTGTTTATATTTATCCCAGTAGGTAATCATTGGTTGTGTTTATACTTGACTCTATAATCATGTGTGGGGTTTATACTTGTCTGTAGGTAAACATTAGTTGGGTTTATAATTGTGACTATGGGTAAACGTTGTTCAGGTTTATACCTGAGTCTGTATATAAATATTCGTTGTGTCTATATTTGAATCTAAAATATATGTATAACAATTTTGTACAACATATCTGTATATTCTAGTGCTGTATATAAAATGTTTTCATACACAATTCATTTTTAGAATTAATTTCTTAGAATTATTCCAGTCTTTCCTTCCATTGTGTTAAGGTGTTTGTATATAAGGATATACTAACACCTAATGTGGGCCTTGTAGAGTGGGGGAAGCAAAAAAACATTTCTTACTTTTTTCAAGCAACTCCTTTAAGATTATAATGACAAAGTACTTAGTGAGGATTAATCAAACAAAGAAAACTCTTGATACTTACCTTCCTCTTTGGACAGCATGTATCTAAACAGGATTCAATTGAGGGAATATTACATTGACAAGACTCAGAAAGGATAGCACAGCAGTTCAAACAGGTTGGCTCATTTTCTTTCCCACACAAGAAACACTCAGCACAAAAGCCACGTTGCTAAAAGACAAAAAAAAAAAAAAAAATTGATAGTAATTTAAACATTAAAGGGTTTACTAAGGGATTATTAGCAAATTTTTATCACCTAAATTTTTAATCATCAGTGTGCACAAAATGCTCATCATTATCATCATCCGCAGTTCCATGACCTGATGTGGCCCTAGCACCTGACCAGCTCCCTCCATAGGTCTCTGTTGCATGTCAATGTCTGAGTCTCTGTGAATGATCTTCCAGTCCAATCCATTCATGTTGTCAGCCCATTTTTCCCTCTTGTTGTATAGTAGGACTCAGTGTGTTTCCTGCTCTTCCCTATTACTGTAACAATGGACAGCTCCTACTTATAAATATGGCAAGTAGACACATTAGAGTAGGATTTGAGGAGTAGTTGATTTACTCAAGTTTTTCCATTCTATGTATGAGTATTTAATAAACCTCTTCTTCTTTGTTTTCCCTACATAGTCTTCTGTTCCTTCTCACTAACTACTGCCTTCCTAATTCTCGGCTATTTTGAACAAACACTTCAACTGTTGCTTTCATATTTTGGATATTTCATTCTTCAAAAAGGAAATTGCAAATATATATATATATATATATATATATATATATACACACATCAAAGAAGTCACCAGTTAGTGGCCAGCTGCAGAGAGACCAAAAGTTTAAGCGAAAATTCTCCCATAGTTAGACAGCCAAGATCAGAAGGAATTCTAAGAAATTTTCCCAAGCACCAACTGTATGAAGTTAAAGGGGACTTTTAAAAAAAAATTACTCTATGTCCCAAAGATGTTTGTGGGGCAAGTAAAAGTAGGTTCTTTCATTCTTTCTCAAAGGCTGTTTGCATCTGGGTTTTTTTACTGCCTACTTGTATCATTTTCTCTTTTATTCATTTTCAAAATTCTTGTCTTTTCCCAGACTGGGATTTTTTTTCCATTTTTCACTGGTAATCCTTTTATCTGAAATTGCTATCCTGCTTTAATAGGCACATGAAAGTAAATTTTAGTACAAGTTTTGTATTTGTACCATTTTTCGTAAATGTGTTTTCCCTTTTAAAATTTTATGCAGTGACTGTCTTGGTTTGTAATTTTGCACCTGTTATGCTTTACTATTCCTACTGGACTAAGTTTTTGTTTCTGGCACAAGAACTTGGAATTGGTAGGAAATAAAATTTTTATAAAACAAAGGAAGCCATCCTACTGGCGAGAAATCTAGAACCCTTCCTCTTTTCAGCTGGCTTCTTACAAGGAGAGCATGTGGAATTAAGCAGCTGCAGACATGAAGACCACAGGTAAGTCAACTTACCCAAATATCACTTTCTCTTGTTAAATATCATTTCCAAAAAATCTATTCGTTCCCCAACATAAACACAAACTAGAAATATTCTACTTGGAACCACATTACAGGAACTTTTTTACTCCACCAAACATGTACAACAGAATCCTTCAGATAATAAAGCCTTGTGACTATATATTATAAATATCTCAATTTGTTGTGATGAATATATGCTGTATTTTACTAACTAAAGCAAGAATCAAGCAAGGCACATCATATTATATATATATATATATATATATATATATATATATATATACACTGATCTGTTTGCAAAGAGAAAAACTGAAGGCATCAGGACGTTTCTGATGCAAGCTCAATTGCAATGAACTGGTCATGCATGTCATCAGAATGAGCGACAATCGAATACCAAATGTTCTCATGAACAGCCAGCTACACGACAACAAAAGAAATGCAGGCAGATCATGACTCAGGTACAAAGACAAGTTGAAAAGAAATATTGAAACTGTCGGGGTACCACTTAAGACCTTTGATCAGATGGCCCAGGACAGAAAAGAGTGGAGAGTATGCTATCACAATGTCATTAAAGCATTTACATTACACATCTCCAACATACATCTAAGGAAGTCAAAAGCAAAGACTAAACAATTTGCATTAAGACAAGCAGCATTGTCTCATAACCCACAATCACATACCCAGTGTGGTCTTGTCTGTGAGTATCTTGTCAGAGTGAAGTGTTATATTCAACAGAAACATCTCTCAACTAACCTATAAGCTGCTGGATACTCATACATCAAAACTGACAAGAGAATCCATTACATATATAGATATATAGAAAAAGAGGGATCATCATTTCAACTTAGAGCTAAAGAGATCAATAAGAAAAGATCCATCTCAATCCATAAGACGTTTGACATGTGAGAGGATTTTTACTTATGACAGTCCAAAGAACAGTGAAAAAAAGACTTGAAATTGAAATCATATGTGAAACATGTGAGGCACCTTGTTACTCCTGAACAGAAAGAAGATTAGAGAGGGCAAAGATCACCTTGAATATGTTTGAAAATGATCCTGGAATAATATATACATATTTGAACTTTATTTCAATCTTTCATGAGCTTTCGATCCTTCAGTTATGTGCCATGGGTGATACACACTTAGGTGATCATGTATCTTTTGATACATGACTGACAAGGCAGAATTTTTTTTCCCGCAGTAGGCCAATTGCTATCCAAGGCTATAGAACCCATTCTGTCCTACTATTTACCCATAGCTGGGGTGAGAAGAACAGGATTCAGACCTTTCCCAAGGGTATTAGCACAGAAGTGAATGTCATGGATTCAAATGAAATTCGAACTTGGCTCTCTGATTCCTCAATCTGAGCTGCATCCATTACTCTACCATGCCTTTTGATCCTTAGCTATGATTAATTAATGATGAACATGTCATTTTCATTTATAATCAATTTCATCACAATTCTTCTGTTAAGCTTGAAGAGTAATTATACATTCTTATTGTTCAAAGCAGAGTCCAATAGTGTTATAAAAACCTTGGAGAATTCCAGTAAGATATCTTTAATCATTTCTAAGATACAACAGTTCAAAGCTTAATCTAACAATTGGACAATTTTGCTGTCATACCCGGTATATATATATATATATATATATATATATATATATATATATATATATGAAATTCTGTGACTTATGTTAGTCTGCCCGTCCATCACACCCTCTAAAATAGCCATAAATTGACCGATCAAAACCAAATTTTAAGGAGAAACGCAAACAGGTAAGGGGTAACAAAGTACAGATGGTTTTAGCAGGGTGTGTAAAAAATGTGAAGTAGGTTTTTTATCAAAGTATTGTCCAAACAAATTTCATTGATTAGTTTGTGAAATTGAACAAAACATAGAGCTTGTAAATCTCAACAAAAAATGTTACAATAACTTCAACAATACTAAATACTGGGAAGATTCTAAAATGCATCAGAATGTTGCAAAAAATTCTAGTCCCTATAAAAAAAAATAATACATATATATATATATATATATATATATATATATATATATATATATATAAACATGAAATACAATTTTCATAACTCAAGAATTAGCAACAGTATATGTCTAGAAAATTGGAAGTCTAAATGGCTACAATTGAAAGAAAAGAGGAAAAAGTGAGAAAAGGTTAAGGAGTGAATGTAAACTGAAAAAAAAAAATGAAAAGAACAACAACATTCTACATCTATGCATATACGGGTGTATGGGCATACGTATGCATACACATATAAAAAAAAAAAAACCTTGCACCAATGAAAAGTACATTATAAAGAAAAATTGAGAAGTATGAGCAGTCAATTGATACCCCCTGATAAGTGGACAGTGATTCCCAGAGAGTTTATCTCTGAAACTCTGGAGTTGTGATGCTGAAGGTAACATCAATCAGCTAAGTGAAAAACCTTTTACTTATATATAGGTTTGGTTTATTTTGTTTAACACCATATCAACTTCAATGGGTTATTTAATGCCGACAACATTTTTAGGATAGATTCGTATGAATAGAGTATGTATTCTTTGGTTTAGATTGGCTTGGTTTATTTTGTTTTATGGCATATCAACCTCAATGGGTTATTTAATGCCGACAACATTTTTAGGATAGATTCGTATGAATAGAATATGTATTCTTTGGTTTAGATTGGTTTGGTTTATTTTGTTTTATGGCATATCAACCTCAATGGGTTATTTAATGCTGACAAAAATTTTTATTGCTGGTAATATTTTGTTTTGTCAAAAATCTGTTTCTGGTAATATATTTCCCTCTAAATTGTATTGCTGGTAATAATTTTTTTCAAAAAAGTATTGCTGGTAATAGTTAACTATTTGCCCATAGCTGGGACCCTAACAGGTGCTACCACCCCGGGTCGGGATGGACCTGGGAACACCAGCAATTAAAAGTTGTTTCCACACTCCTCAAAACCTCCTGATCAGAGGCCTTGCTGCCCACTCATACACCTTTTGTTAATTCCTTGCATGTCCTCCCCACTATAGTGATAGATTTCAACATGTTCAACTCCCTCTGCACACTATGGTACATTGTTCCTCAAAGTTGCAGTCATTGAATGGAGTGTTGATACGTTTAATGTTTATATATATATATATCTGCGACAGATCTTTATTACTTAAACATTATTTTTAGTGGATACTCACATTTGAGTAAATATAAATATTCTGTTTAATAAATAAACGAAGCTTCTACTCAAATGCAAGTATCCACAGCATGGTGGCAGGAGGCATAGTGGAGTAATGGATAGCGGCTCAGATTGAGGAATCAGAGAACCGAGTTCGAATTCAAGTCAAATCCATTACATTCACTTATGTGCTAATACCCTTGGAAAAGGTATGAATCCTCTTCTTCCAGCTATGGGGAAATAGCAGGACAGACCGGGTTTGATAGCCTTGGATGGCAACCAGTCTACCTCAGAAAGAAATGGCAACCTACTGCAGGAAAAAATCTGCCTCATCAGTCATGTATCGAACGATGCACGATCGCCTACATGTGTAGGACACATGGCACATAACTGACTGAAGTATCCATTAAAAATAACTTTTAAGTAATAAAAATCTGTTGGATTAATAAATAAAATATCATTCTTATATATATATATATATATATATATATATATATATATATATATTATTATTATTAATCCAATAGATTTTTTATGTTCAAGCTGAGGGGTATATAAGTTTTGATCAAAAAACGTATGCTACAGTAACAGAGCTAAAGTACACATAGTGGCGCTGCTTGGCACAGGCTGACCTTGAACTCTGTCACACATAGTCATTAAGTTATAACATTCTGTTGTTTATTGCAGTGCTTGGAAGGAAAGTGTGTAGAGTGTGGTCGCCCAGCCACACTACAGAGGTTCCATCAGGGACCATGGCTTGGGAAGTAGTTTTTGGTTAAGTACAACATTATCCAGGTTCAACAACCACCATACTCCTCAGAATTTGATGCTTGTGACTTTCTCCTTCAAAAATCAAATCCCACTTGAAAGGAACAAGATGTCAAAGAATTCCATGAGAATGTGATGAGGCAGCTGCTCATTATCCCAAAAATGGAGTTCCAGGAATGCTTCCATCAATGGAAGCAATGTCAGATAAAGTATGTAGCTTCAGAAGGAGGCTACTTTGAAGGAGATTAAATGCTTAGTATTCTTTTTATTATATGCTTATTTTTTGAGTATTCTTTTTATCGTATGCTGACTTTTCTTTTTATAGCACTGGACCTGATACTTTTTGATCAAACCTTGTATAACGTTTGAAGTTAAATTCTGAATGAGATTGATATAAAGTTAACAAAGAGGACACTGTAATCATTACAAATGAGTAATTTATTTTTGTGCAACTATTATAAGAATATATTAGGACATAATTTAAATGTTTATTCTAAAATTGGACATTATTTTCCAAATGGCCTAATACAGCAAAAGCAAATAAGAAGAGATATTGATACATACAAGTAAGCACTGGCGTACCATGACAATGATGACAAACAGCACCAAATACACTGCAATGGATATGGTCAGGATTATGATAGGCTGGGAAATAAGAGATTCGTCTGATGATGGGGCAGAAGGAAATACTGGAGCACCCTGAGGAAAACAAGATGGAGAAATAAATTTAGAAAAATCACATCTGTGGAATTATTAATGGAAAAACTTATTAATGACATAGAGATAACTTTTTTTTTTCTTTTCTTCAATTGTTGAAAAATATACAAAAATCTGGTAGAATCTTCACAATTATCAAGTTGTCCCTATTGGAATCCATGAAGTTTGATCTTAATCTCCAGTCATATGAAGCCCATGAGCTCATTGCAAGCGTCATCCAAGCTTCTCTCCTCAGTCCTACCCTCTTTTTGCTTTATATTAATAGCTTACATAGGATCATCAAAGTTAAGCAACATTGAGGCTGGTCAGTAACTAGATGGATGATTGCTTAGAAATACCAGATGCTGTAAGCTTGGATGTGCAGGTGGTGTAATAGATAACGACTCAGGATTGTTAATCAAAGAGCAGGGATCCAATTCCTGTTGGATTCATTATATTCATTTACACACACAAATACCCTTGGGAAAAGTATGAATCCACCTCTTCTCCCCCTATGGGTTAATTAGTAAAACTTGTATCACTATTGCCAAATAAATTCTTACAATCAAATATATTTTCTGGCTTTAAATAACCTGCAAAAAAAGCTGATAAGCCATAGAAAACAGATCAATCAAACTATGATGTTTTTCTAATTTTTATTCAGATACATTGGATTTATTTTCAATTTTCTACTTGAATTGTTCACCTATATTGCATATGATAAATTATTGTACATAATTAGGTTACAATATCATTTCTATTTTATATGAATACCACCTCATGAAAAGTGAGATGTAGTAGAGTCAGTGGGGGGTATCATAGATTTTGTTTTGGAGGAATGTGACCCTTTCACCAACCCTGCATTTCATATATCTATGGGAGGATTGAAGAAAAAAAAAAAAAAGTAAAAATCAAGACAAAAAATACAAAATAAAAATGGAAGAAAATAATTTGGGCTCTTACTTCTGACATTGTTACTCATCTGTATAATTTTTACATAAATCTACGTTCCTCTTCAATCTTTGGTAGTAGTAGTAGTAGAAACTTGTGAATTGCTTTTATTCCAAGAATCCCTTTCTTTTTCAATTCTGCTGAGAAGGAGAAAAAAAAAAATCAATAAATTATATTGAATCAATCTGCTAAGAAAGTTGGTTCACATCATGCTAGACAATTTTTTGCACCCAAATCTATCAAACATATTTATAAATCTACCATTCATCCATACTTAGTATATTGCTATATATTTAGAAATTCCTGATAATATCCACAGAAGAATCTGCAATGTTATTGGTACTGAATTGGCATCACCATAATATAATTTCCCAGTGCCTTTTCTATACTTTCATGGTAACTGTTCTGATGACCTTTCCTTTATGGTACATAGTTGAAAGTCGTTAGTTTTATTCTCCCCTCCCAGACAAATTGTACATAGCTAGGATTTCATAGAGACTTTGAGGTATTATGGTGACTGTAGTAAAAATGATAAGTAAGAATGTATTGTTTTGGCATAAGGAATACTGTGGTATGTTTGGGTCAGAAATTGTGGCAAGTTAAGTTTAAGATAAGACAGATGGAAGATCAGCCTTCCCTCATCTCCCCTATTAGCCTTGTACCACATTTTTGTATTTTCAAAATAAATATTACTTTTCTCTATGGTATCTAGACTTTATGAATTTAAATGCAGTACTAGATTGACAGCATTTTACAGGTGAAATGGCTAGCCATAACTAAGTTCTATGCTAACAGTTTTTTCTATTGCACTCATGGTTAGGATAACAAAAAAAAAATCTTTGCTGATGTTTAAAACAGTTTGAAAATAAGTACCAGAACTGGTTCCACAGACAGTTGCCTTCCATTAGGCTATAAGACACTCCTGAATAAAAAAGGTTTCAGATAGTTAATTTAATGACATATCAAAGCTTGTTGAGTTATTTAATATCGAATGTAAGTCTTATAGAAGAAAAGTCATAATGAATTGATAGATAGACAAAGGATTTGTTTACCCTAGAATCAAAAAGGGTAGACATCAATCTAGTTTACATTAACCAATCTAACAGCATTTGAAATGTAAATATAATAAAGTTACCCCACCACTCTACACACACATACATACACACTCTCTCTGTCCTTTTTATCAAGTAGACATAAGTACAGTTTACTGTAAGTATCATAAAAGTAGATTTCATCTTAATTCCTACTAGAGTCAAAACCTATATATAGGTCTAGTATACACAAGCGTAAACAGAAAATAGACACCAATCTGGTTTACACTAGAGTTCAAAAGCAGACATCAGTACAGTTTACACTCGAGTTCAAAAGTAGACATCAGTACAGTTTGCACTAGAGTTCAAAAGTAGATATCAATACCATTTCCATTAAATCAAAAAGGGAGACATAGACCTGGTATACAACAGAATAAAATAAAAAAGAGATATCAGTTCAGTTTACAGTGGTGTCAAACTAGAATAGCACTATGCAAACATCAATCTGGCTTGAACTAGAGTCAAAATGGCAGACATCAGTCTGGCTTGAACAAGAGTGAAAAATATATGCGAATGTGTATGTATGTGTGTGTTTGTAGTACTGGATTATCCTTTTGCCTCATATAGACTGCAGCCAAGTTCCAAGCTTTTGTAACACAATGATTTTACTCTTCTAGATGTTATAAATGTAGTTCTAAAAAATGTTGTTTTTTTTTTTTACTACAGTTGTGATGAAATATTTGCTAATTTGTTTGCAATAAATCGTAAAATAGTGGTATTTCTTAAAGAATATTTTTATTGACAAACAAAAGATTGCTATTCTTGTTTATTTAAAGAATTTGCAATAAGTTTACTTCAAACTATGTAAATGGTGCCCAAAAACATCTCAAGTAAAAATATTTAAAATGGCTGCGGGTAAGTTAGAGGGTGTCTCCATAATTTCATTAGCCTAGTGGTTACAAAATGTCATAATCTGGTCCTGTATACATGTTTGTGTGTGTGCGTGTACATATATATATATATATATATATATATATATGTATATGTGTATATATATATATATACATATATATATGTATATGTGTATATATATATATATATATACACTCACACAAGTACAGGATTGGTGTATATGGAATAATTTCCAATAACCAACAATTACTATTCTTAAAAGAGTGCTCAATACACAGTAGAGCAGATATAATTATTTATTCAAAAATTATAACAAATATGTTATAAATATAATGTGATTTTATAACATATTTATGTTATAATTTTTAAATAAATAATTATATATATATATATATATATATATATATATATATATATATATATATATATAAAGACATGTCTTATTGAATAAGTGCAGCACTAGACTGGTGTTGAAATCTCATCAAGTTATAGTTGAACTAGCTAGATGTAGCCATAAATTCTATGCTGACAATTTCTTTTCTTGCACTTCTTGCTTGTGGAACTCCCTTTTGGCTCCATGCTTTCCTGCCAACATTAATCTGCAAAAATTAAAATGCAATGTCAATTACTATCTACTATTCACCTGATTACTCTCTTCTCTTTCTGTTCATCATTAATATTTCTGTTCCTAATTCTTCCACACCCTGTAACCCCTTGCGTTTTAATAGCATTACTACTTTGCTTGGGGTGATTCTGACTAAAAAAAGAAACAAAAAAAAATCACCCCGAATAATGTAAAGTTACTTATCACAAATATTAATTCACCCCAAGAGATTATTAATTTTAAATCAAAATTTGTTTAGCTTGCCTTGCTACAACTCCAACCCTCAGAATGAAAAATTACCAAAAATCAGGGAGTTATTCACATTTTGTAAGTGCGGATAATATTTGAGGTACTTACAAGGTAGGTTTTTACAGTTTTAAAAAAAATCTGTTTTTGGCTTGTTTATCAGGACGAGTGTGACCATAGATCCCCACACTTAGGAACAGCACACCCAAGTTGCCCACATTTGGGGCGATCACTAAGGTCAACCCAATCAGAGTGCAATGGAAGGGCATCATTCAGGGAGAATTTGGTGTGAATTTTAGTAAATATAAAAATATCTTAATATTTTGGTGTGAATTAATATTTAAAAAAGTTAACTGATTTTTTTTTTTATTCATTTAACTCAAATTATTATTTTTTTTTTTTAATTTCTTGTCTAATGACATGACAGAATGTGAGAATTGTAGAGACATTTTAATAGGTGGGTAGGTAAACAAATTAAGAAGTTAGGGGTGTACAATATCCAACCAAATAATTTGATCACCAGTTTCCAGAGAAAGACAAATATTTACCCATGTACATCCAACATGTTTTAACTTCCAGCCAAATAAGTTCCGCTGATGCCAAAACTGTACGACTGGATAATCTACAAAAGAACTTATGTGTATAAATTTGTAAAAAAATAAATAAATCCACATGAAATAACAATATTTCAAATGATACATTATTTACATTATTCGGACTATTGTCCTCATCTTTGTCACCATATTTATTACAACGTTTCGGCCATTGTACACTCCAACCTTCTTCAGGTGGTTGGAATGTTGAACTGAACCCTTTATTTCACTCACTGGGGTAGACTGTTCTAGTTCCACATGCTATGTTTAATGGATGTCAGTAATCTCCTGTTAATTTTCCCTCTGAAAGTTCTCCACTGCCTTAACTGGGTATTGAACAAAGACCCAAAGAGGGTGAGTTCAATACCCGGTTAAGGCAGTGGAGAACTTTCAGAGGGAAATTAACAGGAGATAACTGATAACTGACATCCATTAAAACATGGCACGTGGAACTAGAACAGTCTACCCCAGCGAGCAAAATAAAGGGTTCAGTTCGACATTCCAACCACCTGAAGAAGGCTGGAGCGTACAACGGCCAAGACGTTGTGATAAATATGGCGACAAAGATTAGGACAATAGTCCGAATAATGTAAATAATGTACATAATACCTCATCTCAGAAATATAGACAGATATTTCAAATGATATTATTACTTTTTTAGTCAGACAGTTCAGAATATAAGGCTAGTTTTTTTTTTTTTTTTTAGGGATTCGTAGCAGGAAGACACACAGAAAAAAGAAATTAGGAACTTCAAGAGGTTGTAAATAAAGGAAAGCAAAAATAAAGGATTAAGCAACAATTGTAAGAAAACAGAAGATATAGCAAAAAAGAAGAACCTTAAAAAGAGAAGGAAGTTGTGGAGAGCGATGATCGCCCACATCCTGAAGTGACACGGCACGAAGACGAAATGTAAGGGAGGTAAATCAATGTCCGGTATTCGGAAATCGTTTGAAACCAACAGACTGTAGCCGTCGTTCTTTAAAAAAAAAACAACTAAGCAAAACATTTACTTACTTACACAAGTTTGGTAAATTTGCAGATAATGCCTCAGTGACAAATTTAAAAAAGAAAATAATAATTCCTGGTGTAAAATCGCCTGGTTATTTCAAAAAGCATTTAAAAAAAATTGGCAGAAATCTACCGTTTTTAGGAGATATTGACAATTGTTACTTGGGTGCCGGTTACCCTCTGGATGGTATCGATTTAAAGACTTACACAGATAATGCCGCATCAGTGACAAATTATCGAGCCAATAAACTAAATAATCAGGCTTTTTTACAAGTATGATACTTTTCCTTTTTTTTCTTTTTTTTCAAATTTTTCACCGGGACGGCATTTAAATCGAGACCAGAAGTAAACTTTTTTTTTTTGCGCAATAATCGAGGGTAACTGGGACCCAAAAAATTATCAATATCCCAAAAAATGGTAGATTTCCGCCATATTTTTGAAATAGATTTTTTACACCAGGAATGATAGATTTTTTTTAAAATTCTCACTGAGGCATTATTTGAAAATTTACCAATAGATTTTTAAAAGATTTAGAAAAAAAAAAAAAGCTGTTATATTTTCTTTTTAAAATTCTCGAGATGAAATAAATAAAAATGAAAAGAAAGTTATGCTAAAAAAAAAACACTACTTTTTTAAACAATAAAAAAAAAAAAGATTTTCATCATAGAGTTAAAATAAAAAGAAATCTTTTTGAAAAAGAAATAACAACATTTAAAACAACGTGTTTCGTGTATATATAGTAAGTAAAAAAAAAACAAGCAGGATGATTTAAAAAAAAATTAGTTTGTACTACAGCAAATTAAGGCGAAACAAAGATGGATGTCAGATAAAATTTAAATAATAATCAATTACGCAAAAAAAAGAGCATACCCGGTCAATGGGTTTTAAAATTTAAAAAGACTGGAGTTTTTCTTTTTTTTTTTTTCAAAAGTGGCGGAAGTTTTTTTTTCACTTTTAGTCTCCACCTTGGAAACGGGCAACAAATGTTGATATCACGTGACCAAACAACAGGTGCCACGTGACTAACTGTTTCCGGTTTTTTCTTTTAAATTTCTCTAATTATATTCAAAATATTTGTATACGAATGTGTGTGTGTGTGTGTGTGTATATATATATATATATAATGTTCTGTGCCTTGTGTACAAAACTCAATTTTAACAAATAGTGAGGAACAAAAAAATGCATATTTATTTATAAATATTTTCTTTTTTAAAAATATGATTCCATTGCAACACAGAATTTTCTGTTTCAAAACTGAAACTAAAAAGTTATATAAAATTATTATAAAATTAAACTTAAAATCTAGAATTTTGTTCTATATTGGAATGAATCTCTGGATTATAATATTTTGCTCTACTGTTTTTGTTTGCATCGAGCACTTTTTTCTTTTCTTTTTTTTCTTATAAATAATGATAACTGCTAACACCGGATTATAAATCTTACTGTTCTTTCTTATTATATTTTGAATATAATTAATTACAAATTTAAAAAGAAATATCTATCAGTGATAGAACTGAAATTTTTAATATTGGAAAGCGCTCATTATCAGTTATTTAAATTGGCCTTGTAAAGTATTTTGCTTATTGAAAAATGAAAATATTAAATTTAATCTATTTAAGACTAAAAAAATAAAAGCTTAAAGTAAGATTCTTTCATTTTTAAAAAATCATTTGAAACCTCAAGTATCGCGTTTCTTTGACGATACCCCCTGAAAGTAATAAAAACGACAAATGAATGAAAACGTCAAACTCATATACTGTACTTTTCTTCCCTTTTGTTTTTCAGTATCACAGAATTAGGATACCCCTTCGAAAGAGTATAAGTGCAAAATCATTTACAATTATTTTACATTTAATTTACAACAACATAAACTTTTGTAGGAATTTTTCCCGGTTGTGTGTGCGTGTGTGTGTGTGTGTGTGTGTGTGTGTGTGTGTGCATGCGTGCGTGCGTGCGTGTGTGTGTGAACGAAACGTATTTCGGTTAATATTTTGAGGCACAAAAAACAAATAATTTTGGATCCAGCTGAAGTCAAGAATGAAAACGACGCACTAGGAATTATTTTTGTTGCTTTGTTTGAAATATACTCGAATGTTGGCTCACTCAAGCTAAGTTCGACAGCCAGAGTCGCCACTAGCATTACAGAGAGAGAGAGAGAGAGAGAGAGAGAGAGAGAGAGAGAGAGAGAGAGAGAGAGAGAGAGAGTATAACCAGAAATGTCGGGAAACTGAAAGAAAAGACATTTTTAAGGCAGGCAGACTTTACAATAAAGTGCTTGATATCAAAGACAGAGCATTAATAGAATTAATAAGTAAAAAAAAGGTTTGTCACTTTGATTGATGTTACCTTCAGCATCCTTACTCTAGATTTTTATGCACGGGCCTTCCAGCAATTCCTCCGTCCACTCGTCATGGGATATTCCCTGGCGTGTGGATATATATATTTTTTGTATTAGGTTGGTGCAAAAATAATGTCGTTTTCTCACATAATATAAGAGAGGCTTTATATTAGGCTGGTTCAAAAATAATGTCGTTTTCTTACATATGTTACTATGTGAGAAAACGACATTATTTTTGCACCAACCTAATACAAATATATCCCCAGTTTGGGGGGTAGGGGTAGATGTTTTCCCTTGTTTCCTGAACTCTGAACATTTTAATCACTATCTATTTCTTTCACTCCTCCACCGATCGGAATAGACATGTTTGCTTATCGTCCGGTTCACACTCCTCCCTGGTATTTTGAACAGGAGTAGTGTTTTTTTCCCCCTGTTTTCTGTTTAGGATTTGGTTGCCGATTCCTTCTACAATCTGCTTCAGCTCTATATCCCTAACGCTTGTCCTTTCCTACGCTAATATAAGTCCACACAATAACACTACCTTGAGTGACACTTGGGCTTTGCATTAGCTGATCATTTATAATATACATATGCATATACGAGGGTAAATAATAATGTAAAGGCAATAAATTGTAAGATATTATAATATGGATTAATGTCATGAAAGAGTTCTTTTATAGTGGTTGTTTGATTCTGTTTGACGGTATATCAACCTCTGTGGGTTATTTAATGCAGAAATATTTGGAACAGGATTTTATTCTTTCAAGTAAATATATACTAAATAGAGATTGTTGGCAATTTTAGTATAAATAGGTATTTTTGGTCATTTCTTATAAAAAATGTATTTTTATACTTTCAAAGCGTTATTTTTTTTTTTTTTTTTTTGTTTGTTTTTTTTTTGTTTTGTTTTTCAGTCGGCGTTTCTATTTGTTCATAGCTGGGACTTTAACAGGTGCTACCAGTCCGGATCAGCAATTAAGGGGTTGTTCCAGGCTCCTCAAAACCTCCAATTTCCTGATAAGAGTCCTTACTACTGGATGTGGTTTATCATTATACCGAAGACTAGTGGGGAATAAGTCATTTGAGAAATTGGGCGTAATAATTATTGTTCCAAGCACCTTCGGCCAATTCATTAGCCATTTCCAAGGGGTACATTGTTCATATATTTTCAATATGTGTGTTTTAAGTTGTATTGTGTGTATATTTTAAGCTATGTGTGAGAAATATGGTTGTGATTCCATATCTGTTTGTGTGTGTGTATGTGCGCGCGCGCGCGTGTGTGTGTGCAAATATATAGAAAAATAGGAAAGAACCGTTACGTTAATAATCCGAAGTTCTTTAGTATTTTTGTCTTTATTTTTAAAAAAACTGTGCTCCATACACAAGTAAAGCCTAAATTATAATTATTTAAAAAAAAATATCATCTCATCGCTACATAAGAGTTCTCATGTTTTTCAAAAACAGAAGTTAAAAACCTCCAATTTAATTATAGAAATTAAATTAAATTAAAGTACCTAGTTCTGTTTCATCCTCAAGCGAATTTTGGAGTTTCGAAATTCGCTTGAGGATGAAACAGAACTAGATGTACAAAAAAAAATACGCGGTCGCTTCATAAGAAATTTATGGAGCTAACACGCATGTGCGGGATCCCATAAGAACATTTAAAAAATGAGAATATTTTCATGCCGCTTCAGAAAATTTCACTTGCTCGGCAAAATGAATACAACTGTGTATCACTGCAGCCTGCTCCTTTGACCGCTGAACGAACAGTATCAAAATTACGGCACTCGACTCGGCGATAATACTTTTGACACCTTGCTTGCTGCTGATATTCTATTCTATAACTCTCAGAGACCTTAAAGAAAAACAAAATACGAACGATTAATTTCTGTTTTCAAACTTTTTCAGAAGTTCTTGTGTTGTAAAAGAAAAGGTAAATAAAAACTTCTTTATTTTGTAGCACTCATGTTAATCGTTTTCTGTTAACATCAGTACCCTACAGTACATGTGATAAAAGGGAGAAATTTAGTCTGTAGTATTACAGGCCATATCACAGAGAAAAGTCGGACACGTGTTGCCCGTACCAAGGTTCGTAGTGAAGTGATTGTATTTAACATCTTTTGGCGGGATGTTCGTATTTCCGGCAGGAATAGTTTTAGTTGTATACTGGAAGTATTTTTATTATTTTTAATTTATTTTATACAACGTTTTATGTTATTGTTTTATTTTATTTATAATTTTCATTATTATTATTTTATTTATAGTAATAATAATATTCTTACATTGTCTTTGTTCTGCTCCATTTTTGAAAGAAGTCGAGTGCGAGCATCAGCATGAGTAGATTTTAATCCCTGAGTGACGTGACCAGCAAATGTTATATAATCGTTTCGTTTAATCTCCATGTAATGTAAAATGTTTTTTAGTCTAACATACTGTATCATCATTGAATATTAAATTGATATCAATACAGTACAGTAAAAAAAATGTAAAAAATATAAAGTTTAATTAGAATAAAAAAAATGTATAAAATGCAGGTACAAAACGTAAACCATACAGTTAAATAAACTACGCATCCAGTTCAAGTTGATGCATACGGTACATTTCATCATTGTAATTTGTTCCTTTAAATTTTGTATAGTTACTGTATTGTACAGTTTTTTTAGCATCCCGCTACCACTTTCTTATTAATGTTAAATTTTATTCAGCTTCATACAAATTTTCAGGAAATATCAACTTCTAATTGGTCAGCTAACACACAAGTGGGCGTTGCAATCCACACATGTTTCCAGCGGGTGACCAAGTCAAGTTTTCCCGCCAAGTTTTTTCGATCCTGTCACGTGATTACATTAATTATAAATAGCAGGCACGAGCTTGCGCTCTCTCTCTCTCTCTCTCTCTCTCTCTCTCTCTCTCACTTTCATTTCTTCATTCGCCTAAGAAGATGTAATCTCGAAGGATTCTCGTCTCGACCATGGGTGGTCAGTCGTTAAAAGCATATTCACGCATGTACGTAGGTACGAAATTCTCCAAACTACATTACAAACATACGAAGCATTTCCAAACAAGCAACAAGAACTTTTCTCTTTGAAATACCTTTCTAAAGCTACAGTTTATTCAGCATTTCTCAGATCTATGATTCATTCAACTTTTGGGAGCTCAGATAAAAATATTACAGTGTAACCCGGATATAAGAGAAACCCGGATATAAGAGACTTATTCTCTGGTCCCGACAACTCTCTTATATCCGGGTTACACTGTAAATTAGTCTCAGGGACATGACACCAAAATATTAACTTCTACGCTTGTACATCATTACACAAAAATAAATATAAATGTTTTTTGTTATAAAAACCATTTTTATTCCTTCTTGTGTTTCATGTTTTGTGGTATTTTACGTTAAATATAAATCGTCTAGTCATGTTAATCACAGACATTCTTATTAACATACAGCTACACTTTAATATGTTACTGTGTAAATATTACTGTACGTGTACAATAAATTTTAAATTTTAGTTGATAATTTGTTTATAATTTTTGTAGCCCACAGTGTCACCTTAGAAGCTGCTACTAAGATGAAAAAATATCCGTGTAAATGAAGAAGGAGATCATTCAGAAGCATGAAGATAGTACCCGTGTTTCTGACTTTGCCAATCTATACGTACGTTCAGCATTAACAATTTACACTTTCCTAAAGAACAAGATAGAAATAAAAAATTAAAAAAAAGTTTGATGTATCCAAGGGAGTTAGCATAATTACCAAGCATCGTCCAAAAGCCCCAGAAGATACTGAGAAGCTATTGTTGATGTGGATGAATGAGAGGCAGCTACGAGGTGATTCTGTGTCTAAAGATATTACATGTGCAAAGGTAAGGGTACTATATATGGATCTTATCGGAAAAATACCAGGCATGTCTTTTGAAGATGAAAATGCATTTAAGACAAGCCAAGGATGGTTTGAAAAATTTAAAAAGAGAACCGGCATTCACAGTTTAGTGAGACATGGAGAGGCTTCGAGCTCTGATAAAGCTGCCTTGTGTCAGAGGTGTTTTGAAGTGACCGAAAATACATACCTGAACTTAAGAGAATTTTGGATCACTTCGATATCCTAAATTGTTAAATAAATCTCATTGATAAAGCCTGGGAAGTAGTCACAGTGATATACAGTGGAATTTAATTCACGAATTTAAGTCGTTCCTGAAGGCCGTTCGTAACCCGAAATGTTCGTAAGCCGAAACTATTTTTCCAATAGGAATCAATGTAGAGAAAAAAGTCACAGTACAATAAAATTGGAAAAAAGTAGCATTTTGAGTTGGCGCCCTTTCCTACGTCCACCTTCAACTAAGCCTTGCATGATGGTCTTTCACGAGCTGTCGTGTCTTGCAACGTGTCCAAATCACGGCATTTTTCTTCGTTTGACAGTGGCCCACAAAACCTTCAGCCCTTTTCCCTACAAACAAATTGGTTTTATGTTCCCAGGAGAAGATGCCAAGGAGTTTGTCCTCAAACGCTTGTGTGGAATCTTCCACAACAAGCCAATTAACCTCTGCTGGGAAATGCACTATTCCTGTTGTAATTATTTATTGTACTAATGTACAAATGTGGCACAAGGCCAAAAAATGGGGAAAGGGGGTAAGGATGGTCATCTTCTGTCTTAAATTTAAAACTTAGCTAGCCACAATCACTGACCCAAACATACAAACAATGTTCCTTTCACCAAAACAACACATCCATTACATACCATTCTTACTACATCCACCAAAATTCCTCAGAGACTCTATGAAGTTCTAACTAGTTCCCATATATACAATTCGTTGTCTGTATTCCTGTTGTAATTTTCACCCTCACCATCTTACAAAATATATAACAAGCATTCATTGGTTAATCACCTTCAATCTCGCTTGCTGATTGGTCAGTTCCGACCAATCAAACCGCCTGCATGCGACAAATCTGTTTTACCGCGTTTACCATCTGAGCCAGTCACGTGATTCACGATCATATATAAACAAAACACGTATAAACTCTCTCTCTCTCTCTCTCTCGCGTCTCATTCCTTGTTACAAAGATTAAATCTTCAAGAACTCCCATCTTAACTAATGCAGTCAGACGTTAAAGACCATTACCAACATTCACGCAAGTACGAACTCTGAAATCTCTTCTGAACTTTTACCAACTTGTACAATACACAATTCCAAACATGCTAAAGAAACTTTATTCTTCTAAACTACAGTTTAATAATTACTTTCACGTTATGAGCTTAGGTACAAATATTACCTAATCTAAGAGACACAACTCTGTCTAACTTTTCACTTCTCATGCATGTATATCAAATATTGATAAATTCAATTGTTACGTTTTGAAACAAGATGTGTATGAATCTTTATTCTCTATCTTGTATTAATTGTTGTGGGTGGAAGATTATTGAACACACACAATTTTAAGCTTTCTCATCATTCAAACCTTCTATTCCTTTCCAACACACATCACACATCCGCAACACTTGAATCCTTCTCTCCTTTTCATCCAACAGTGTCCATGTTTCACACGCTTATATATTTACGCAGAATCAAACGCAGACAGTGCATCACTGTATATTTATTGTACTTTAAATACAATTGTGGCACAAGGCTGAAGGTGAAGTGGGGTGAGGCTAGTCGTCACTGAATATCTTAATCCTAACCCTAATCTAATTGGCAAGCTATTCATTCATTACAATTTAATCATTCACCACAAAACACATCCCTCTTCACCCAATCCTACAGTTACCAAAATACTCATACTTACATGGGGAAACTACTGTTATAAAATAAAATAAGACATATCTCGGCTGATTTACAGGCAAATACTCAAGAGCGAGAGCCGGATGTGAACGGGACAAAGCCCCGTCACAAAATGACCATTATCTTCGTTTACAAATGTTCCCAACACACGAGTTCCGGTCGAAAAATAAAATAATATTTAAAGTGTTCTATTTTTCGTCCAATAGAAATGCTTCCCTCCTAATTATACTCGCTTCGTTTTTCGAGCCTGTTAAGCTATAAAAAAACGCTATAAAAGGGGTCACACGGAAGTTCAACGGGCAGTCACAGGGAGCATCAACCACCATCAACATGTGTGAACTACTATGAGAGATCGATCTAGATTCAAAGCCGGCCCATGAACTATACCACAAGGTAGCTGTCCCAAACCCTCACGTTCCTGTTGTAATAAACCACGTAAACCTATTTCTGCTGTTGTCGTATTTCTTTCTTGCAACCATACGCTTGTCTATAACACTACTAAAGCCTCACGATCTAAAAATTTACACAACGCTTGACTGACTGACAGATAACCAGTTTTCTTTTATAACATACACTACAAATATTGCAATAGCAATCATAAAGTGATTTTCTAAGTGTAGTTTAGATGTAGTACAAGGCCGAAAGTATGCGGCATCCAGCAAGGGTCGAACTCACTATTCAGTCGTAATTGATTTAGCGAGGCATTAGCAATCACAAGTATAACTGCAGGTCATTATTTAAAGAGGTGAGAGGGTATTGTAGTGGATCTAAGAAGCATGCGTGAATATTTAAGATTCTTCTGCAAATAAAATATTCAATATCCACAAACATAAATTATAAGAAATGGCCAAATGGTAACGATATTCAATCACGGCAAAAAATACATGTTTGAAACAACAGATTAAATTTTATATACACAATTTACAATTTCTTTGTTTGTAATGATGTGTGCAAAGGTATATTTTAGAGAAAAAGTTATTTGCTGTTTCGGAAATGTTCAATATCTAAAAGGTTGTCTGCCTTTGATTAAAAAGTTGAATTTAACTTCGACAAAAGATATTTCTATGAAAGATATTGAGTGAAAAAAGTTTGCTGTGTAGATTTTTCTAATCTCTCATAAAGAAAGTTTGTTTCTTTGGCGGCAATTTGACAGTATCATATCTGGTCTGCTTGTGACACTGGCAAACGGAAAGAAAAGGGTTAATTTAAAAACAAAACTCGGAACGAAACGAGAAGGGTGAAAGAATAGAACGATGACAAAAGGAAAGGGATTTCTTTTTATTTCTAAAGTCTGGCTTAGTTTACGGCCGAGATACTTCGAAGAAAAGTGATTCTGTTACAAGATATTACCACATAAACCATATGGCGATGTTTGGCAGACGACTGGTTAATGAGGTAGCTTATAAAAAGCGCCGGTTACGAAAATACAGTATAAGCAGAATAGATCATATTTGGTCTGTATCTGTTATGGTGTTTGTTAGTAGAAATAACAGTGCAGAACAAGAGAGAACGACAAGACATGTCAAGCTTACAAGGGAGGAAACGCTCTCTGTCTGTAAAAACAAAGCGACCTCTTTTATTCAAGGAAGTAACTGGCTATCCAGGGAAGGTAACTCATGACATGACAGTATCTAGAGCCAGACAACAAAGCGACACTTGTTGGTGACAGGAAAACCACCGTGAACCCATATCCACGCCAACCCCATTGCTAGCTTCAGATGGAAGTCAATATAAGCAAATGACCAAGAGACAGAGGTTCCAGACGAGAGATGACCATTCTACCGAATCCTATATGACTTACTGCCAGAGAGAACCTCCGACTCGTGCCTTGTTCCAGACTTAGCTAATTGAGCATAGTGTCACGATAGAACGCAAAGTGGGAGGAGTTAATGTTTTGTGCCCAAAACCAATTCATTGTATAGAAACAGTCTACAAATGTTCATCGAACTAGACCCTGAAGAATTCTTGTCTTTTCTTTAACTGCAAGGACATTTTTTTTTTGTTAAATTCCTTTGTGACATAGCTTTGCCGGGAACATAACAATTGCTGACGACAATTTGATTTTTGCCGACCCTATGATCAAACATCACAACGTGGACAGAGCAACGGTTTAGAACAGAGTGACCAACCCAGCGGCCAGTGCCAGCATTTGACCAAAGTCTAACCAGTAGAAGCGTGTTAAATGGTGCTCCCGTTGTGCATCTCCAGATCCTTGATAAAATTCAAAGAAGGGTCTATAATGCAACCCATTCTGACCAGGCATCTCGATTTCGATCGCTTTTTCATCGACGTGACGTGGTTTCCCTCTGTCTTTACTTGTCGGAGTTAGCTCCTCCTCAGCTCCTTAATCCTTCACCAGGGGTCTCTCTCCCCTGGCTATAAATACTGGCTGACCCTTCGCCTCGATCTCTTTTTTCCTCAGGCCTTCAGCCTTATACCACCTCGCATATGAGAGCTCTCACAGATACAGCGTTTCCCAAATTCTAGGAACACGCTAAGAACAATACACGTACGTACGAACACTCACCACAACACACACACACACACACACACATAATATTCACCACACGCACTCTGTCCATGTAACTTGTAACTTGTTATTAATACATATATTTGTTTACATATATTTATCGGTCTTGTTTGTTTTCTTTGTTTTTCTTTGGACTTAATTAAAGTCCAATATTCTCATGTAGTTAGACCGGCTAGCAGGAAATATTAACTTATGTGTGTTTTACATACTCATCACCGCCACGGTCCGCTACATTCTACAAATATTTTAACAGCAACTGTTGTGGTGAGCTTTTTTCCTCCTGGTGTCTCGACTAAATGAATTTAAGCATTTTACTAGATTGGCAACTAGGTCTCACTAGTTTTTACCGTTGAACTGACTCGATGCAACTGCCACATTTTCTTCTAATAGTTTCTTTTCTCGCATCTGTGGAACTCCCTTCAGATTTCTTGCATCCCTGTCAATTACGATCTTAAAAGATCTATCTTCATGAATCCTGTTCCTTTAGTGTCCTTTCCTTACGTCTCCTTACTACTAAAGTTTCATCACTGTCTTTCACTCCCTGTAACTCTTACGTCTTAGTGGCATTATCACCTTGCTTGGTGGTGGGATGAAGCGATTACCCCCCAAAAAGTGAAAGGATTTTAAATTAAGTGTTTTCTCAATTATCAAGTCTCTCCTAATAGTTTGGTTCGTGAAGATAGTTGTTAATGGCCAGTCCTCCAAGTCGCTTGAGATTAATGGAGGCAGATCCCAAGGTTCGTTTCCTGGGTCAATCCCCTTGCTGCTTTATATTAATGATCTACCCAAGGGCCTACTTCCATCTCTTATGAATATCTATGCAGATGATTCAACAGCATATAGATGCACCTCCTTAAATCTAGTATGAGCAGAATCTGGTAGCTGATCTCGCTTCTGACTTAGTGTTAAGGATGCTGGGAAAAGAGTCAGTTCAGTTCAAGATTCCAATCACCTGAAGAAGGCCATAGCGGACAACAGCCGAAACGTCCTGAAAAATGACAATAAAGATGAGGACAACAGTCCAAACAATGTAAACAAAACGGAATAGTCCATTATTTATGAGGTATTGTTAGCTAACTAACAAAGGAAACTCAGAATTACAATATGTCAATTAACCCGTATTCCATTGGTGATATGTGAATTCCACTAGAACAGCTTCTTCCCACGAATCGTTACATTATAGAACCGACTCCCAAGCGGATGCTTACCCAATCACTACAATCTTTACCTGTTCAAGTCTATGGTTAACCATTATATTCCTCACTTATCCACATAAACTGTGCCTCTTATTCTGTAACCCTCTACCTCAAGTGTCTCTTGGGCCTTGTACATCATTCTAAAAAAAATGACTATTGTTTTGGGCTTGTTAACTATTAGCCTCATCTCTGCTATGTTTAAATTGTGGGGGATTCACTTGTAATAACCTTTTTCTTTAGTTTTTGTAATTGACTAATTGATTGATTCATTTTTACGGTTTATCAATCCATTGCAGGTTATTTAAAGCCAGAAAATATTTTTAGATTGTAAGAATTTTTTATTTGGATATAATAATGGTTTTGTGATGCAAGTCTTACTAATTAACCCATAGTTTGGGGGTTAGAAAAGTGGATTCATACCTAATCAGAAACAAGAAATTATAACGTGGATATAAATTGGGAGATCAATTCTACAATATAATTAGTATATAAAATGATCCCCCACTTTGTGGTCATGTCTGTGTATTTAATCAGTAGTTGATTGATTCGTTTTCTACAGCTTAGCAACCCATTGCTGGTTATTTAAAATAAACATAATTTTTTTTTTATTGTAAGAATTTATAATAATGATTGACTAATACATGTCTTACTAATTAACTCATAGCTGCAGGGAGAAGAGGTGGATTCATGCCTTTCCCAAGGGTATTTTTACGTAAAGGAATATAACAAACCCAGCTGGAATTGGAACGCTGCGCTCCGATTAACAATTCCGAGTCATTATCCATTACACCATCCATGCATACAGCACCTGGTATTGCTAAGCGGTCACCCATCTAGGTACTGACCAAGCTCGACGTTACTTAACGTCGGCGATCGTACGGGAACCGGTGTTTCAACGGAATGTGGCAGTTATGCCTAGGTTTTGTAAATATGATAAAGTCTCTGAAACGTATGGGAAGTTGTCCTCGTGTTCTTCTTATTGGCATTTGTTTTGGTCTGGAATTATTTGCAGAATTATGTGTCCCCGAAGGATGTGGAGGAGAATGATCCTGGTGACTGTTACACGGTGGAGGCAGAGGGATTGTATTAGAAAGATGTGATGGGCGTGGAGTCAGTCGTCGGATATGTGCACGGTGAAGATGACGAAGGGGCGGTTGCGAAGGAAATAATCAAATTTCAATATTGCCTACTTTATTGCATATCCCTCTCGTTCCGTCGTGGACCAGTTCTGTTCCGTGGAGTTGAATGTATGGGAAGCGACCGCTATGATATCTTTTTTTCTATTGTCGGCTTCTTGCATTAAGATTGCTCCACATGCGACGTCACTGGCGTCGGTGGTGAGTGTAAAAAGTTTGGAGAAATCTGGAAACGAGATGACGGGTGGCGAAGAGAGACGGTCCTTTATTTTTTTGAAGGCTCTGTCGGCATTTTGCATCCAGACAAACGGTTTATTAACCTTGTTGAGTTCGTGTATGGGACCCATAAGTTTTGAAAACATATCTGATCTGATTTGTTCGTGAAGACGTGTCTCTAGGAATTGTCTGATCCACACTAAACGGCCGATAAGGCTTTGTAATTCCTTTTTTGATGTTGGAGGTTTCATTTCCCTGATGGCACGAACGTATTCTGGATCAGCCTTGAATCCTTCGCTGTTTACTATGCGTCCGAGGAATTTTGCCTCTGGGGCGAGGAAGGAGCATTTATCGAGATTTAGCTTGAGTCCGAATTTTCGGAGGGCAGTAAAGAATTGTTCGAGGGAGAGTATGTACTCCCTAAATGTCCTAGCGTGGACCAGGTTGTCGTCGATATAGGAGGAAATGTTGCCACGGGATGTGACCGTGGCTAGGGCTTCTGCTATGCAACGGGAGAAGATTTGTCCGGCAGATGTAAGGCCGAAGGCCAGGCGCGTGTATTGATATAGCATTGGTCCTTCCATGTAAATGCTGTTTTGTATCGGTCTCGCTTGTCGACTTCAATTTGCCAGTAGCCGCTGCGTAGATCGAGGGTAGTAAAATATTTGTTGCCTTTGCCGATTTTGTTGAACAAGTGGTCGATCACCGTTTTTGGCTTTGTCCCGTTCACATCCGGCTCTCGCTCTTGCTTGAGTATTTGCCTGTAAATCAGCCGAGATATGACTTATTTTATTTTATAACAGTAGCAATGCAAGGCCGTATGACAATGCAAGGCCGTATGCAGCAGGAATAACACAGGAAAATAATTTGGAACTCGGTTAGCCTGTTCTACCCCAACCGCCATATTCATCTGACCTTGCACCAACTGATTATTACCTTTCACGATCACTGCACAAATGGTCTGACGAGGAAACCTTTCTCTAATGAAACCCGTCAAAAAAATTTCCCCCGACTTCAAAACTTTCGGAATTTTACTTAAACGGCATCAAAGAGATGCTTGATAAGGAACAATAAGTCAGTAAAAGTAATGGTGAATTATTGCATAAAATATGTAATTATACTTGATATTTTGAAGAATAAAGTCGATAAGCACAAACGGAAATTATTTATGAATCAACCAAATAATTGTGCGTAAAAATAAATAATAGAGTTTTTTTTTATGTTTTAGGCTGTGGACTTATGAATATACCAGCGAGTATATGTGCGCGTGTATGTTTGTATGTGTGTGTGCGTGTATGTTTGTATGTGTGTGTGCAACCAGAGCTCTGTGTAAAAACACAATTCTTTATATGTGTGTGGGGGGGTGTAATGGTTAGCAAGCTTGGCTCGCTAGAACAATTACAATTGAGTAGTGAGTTCGATCCTCACGGGGTGCCCCTAATTTCGGCCTTGTGCCACATCTAAGCTACGCTTGGAAAATCGCTATATGTGTGTGTGTTACGGTCACATCTTGAAACATCGGTTCCCGTACGATTACCCAAGTTAAGTAACGTCGGACCTCGTCAGTACCTAGATGAGTGACCGCTCGGGAATACCAGGCGCTGCAACCTTGGATGTGCAGGTGGTGTAATGGATAATGACTCGAAATTATTATTATTATTCGGGAGAGCCGAGTTCCAATTCCCGTTGAGTTCATTATATTCACTTTACGCGCAACTACCCTTGGGAAAGGTATGTATCGACATTTTCTCTTTTAGCTATGGGTTCGTTACTTAATTACTAAAACTTGTATCACTAAACTTGGCAGAGGAAACCATTATTAACACAAAAAATTCTTTCAATAAAATCTAAATCTAACTAAAAAAAAAAGTACTTCCTGGCTTTAAATAACCTGTAAATGGTTGATAAACTTTAGAAAATGATTATGAATGTGTATGTGTGTAAAAAAAGGTAATGTGATGAGGTTATGACATTTAAATTAGTCACAAAGTGATAATTATATATATATATATATATATATATATATATATATATATATATATATATATATATATATATATATATATATTATACACATTCATTATTGTTACTTCTCGTTCAAAAGTTGATATGTTTCGTCACATTTTTTTAAAATAAATAAATGCCCGACGTGCACAGATGTCTTATTCGGCTGAGTACCCTCCTGTGAAATATTGGTCAATGCTCGGTAAGCGAAAAAGGTGCTTATGATTAAACCAAATAAAAATGTCTGACGGAGGTGACAAGAAAAACGTTCAGAAACGTAAATTGGATGGGGCCGATTTGTTGGGTCCCCTAAAGTTCCCCTGTCGCTCTGGGGACATCAACAAAACCGGCCAAATCGAAGACAAAGGGAGTCGAAGGTTTAAAGAGAAGCATTCGCTTGACAGCGACGAAGAGGATGAACCTAAAGGAGATGTTTTAGATGAAGAAGAAATTGAAGGTAAAAAAAAAATTTGAGCAGATATATATTTTAATTACCTGGTTTCATATTGCTATTTAGACTTTTATTTTTTTTTTTTTTTACTGTATATATATATATATATATATATATATATATAGTGTTTTATTATCATTTTCGGACGTTCGATGAGGAAGATGTCTCAATTAAGATTTGAAGTTAGACTTGTCTTTTAAAAAATATATATTTTGAATTTTATCTTTTTTTTTTTTTTACTAACTTCAACACTTCACAGCTTCCCTGATAGCCTTGTTGTTCCTCTACCTACTAAAACTAGTGGATGTTTTTTATTTCTTAATTCTAAAACGCATAAAAACTGATTTCTTAAAATAAAAAAAGAGAATATATTCCTGACTCGTACGTATTCTTTGTGCATTTTTAATTTTTAAAAGATTGTCACGTGCCTGGTTTATCGAAACACGTACTGAAGAAAAGCAGAAAATTTATTTAGAACGTTTTTTAACCTTTTTTTTTTTTTTTTTTTTTTAAAGATGTAAATGAATAAAAAGTTCTAAGAATTATTACTTTTTATTATTTATTTTCTTAGACTCACCAGTGATTTAAAAATACATATTTAAAAACAAAACTGTTCAGTTTCTTTTCTTTTTTTTTTCTTTTTTGGCGGGGAAAATCAAATGTTTGTTTCGATTCCGATTTTTTTTATCGTTTTGTTTTTGTTTTTACTTCTCTGAAAGTTTAAGAAATAAAAATAAAAAATCACCTTTTTAAAATTTTTTGTTTACTTGTAAAAAATAAAATATTGAAATTTGAAATTTTAACTTAAAATTTGAATAAGCATTTTTTTTTTTTTTTTTTTTTTTTTTTTTTTTTTAAACAATTTTTTTTAATAGTTTTCTTTCTTCTTTTTTAACCAAGCTTAAATTGCGTAAAAAAAAAATAATAATTCAACTATTTTATTTTATTTTTCTCTTTAAAAATGAAAAAATCTTTACGTTCTAAAATGAAATTGGATATTTTTTTCCTACGTCACCGGTAATCATTTGCGATCGATCAATTGTCGGAAAGTTCAATCGGAGATGTTTAAAAAAATAAATAAATAAGTAAAGTAAAAAAAATTTAAAAATACAAAAAAAAATCATCTAATTTTAAGATTTAAAAAAAAAAAATCATTGAATTACCATTGGCAACATTCAGAGTATTTTTTGTTTGTTTGTTGATAATGATAATCAACTAAAAATCCTCTTTAACCCGCTTCAGATTATGTTTTTTAGTTTAATGCTCAACAACTGACAGTTCAATCTTTTAGAGATAAAAATCGAAACACATGTGGACATGCAGCAAAATGACGGTTTCTGTTTTGTTTTTAGAGAGTGATCAGTAAGTCACTTTAAATTTAAAAGTATTATAAAATACTTTGTCACTTTACTAAACTTTACTTAAAGTGACAAAGTATTTTCTTTAATTTTTTTTTTTTATTTTTTTGTTTCTTTAAACGCTATTGAATTTTTAATGAAAGTTGATTGATACCAAGTATTTGGAGCATGAAAAAAGACCTGCATATATGGCCAACTAAAAAAAAAGAAATAATAATAATAAATAGAGCGTAAAAAGTAAAAACCGTAAACAACTCTCCCTCACAGGTCCCCACCTGTTTTTTTTTTTTTTTTTGTTCTCTATCTATTCAAACAATGAAGATTATTCAGGGTAGAACAAAAAAAAAAAAAAAAATTAACGACGTTACATGATAAAATATTGGTTGTTTGTATGTTGTTGTTTGTTTGTTTATTGTTGCGAAAAAGACTACCGTAGTGAGTGTATTATTGTACTTTAAAAATACAAGGCTGAATTGTTGCGAAAGACTGTCCTGATCGTGACCTGTGATGCTAATTATCATTGACAGGATATAGATTTAAAAAAAAAAATCTATTTATTATTTGCAACCCAGAGAGAAAAGAAAACAAACAGCTAAGAAGCGTCAACAAATCGATCCCCACTTTTCCCTACGTTGTCTGACACTCTCCTAGTTACTAACTCGTTGACTAGTAGTTATTTCGTTTTCTTTTAAGGTGCCTACCTCGGTTGATACAGAAAATAAACAAAATTGAGTTATTTTTCTCGTGTTTATCTGGATATTTTAGAACATCCACTGTTTCACAACTGGCCCCATTTTTCTCGGCAGTAGTTTTTTTTTTTTTTCTTTTTTGTCGATAGCACCAAAAAAAAAGGACAACAATTAAGCAATGTACAAAAAAAGGAACAAGAAGTGTAGTTGCTCGTTACCAGTTTTCTTTTAGTTTGCTACATGTTACTTCACTGACTTGGAGGAGGATCAAGTTTCAAATATAAGTTGATTGCCCATTTAAAAATGCTAAATTTATTAATGTATTCAGTTTTTAAATACAGAAAGAAAAGAGTCTTTTATGACTTGAAAGGACTACACGTTTTGGTTTATTATTCTTATTTTTTTATTTTTTATTTTTTTGCTACCCAGGTAACTTTTCTGGTTAAGTCAACCAGAAAGGGAAATTAGATCTCTTATGACACAGATGTCTATTTAAATTTCGTTCAGATTGTGTATTTGCATGTGTGAGTGCATTTCTACAAAATTAAAAAAAGTTTAAAAAATATCTATTTAACTAGATAATTTTTGAAAAGTGCAATTAAAATCTTATAATTATCTGATTATTTGGGAGGGGTAAATTTAAAGTTATCTGTCACCACCTTAATTTAGGTATTGGTAATCTTTTATGAAGTTAGATGTGGTATTTAGAATGTTTTTTTGTTTTCTTTTAATGCTAAATGAATCTTTCTTTGGAATAGTATATTTTTACACATCTGTATTTGTGAAAAAGTTGGAAAATTAATTTAAAAAGTGGTGACAGATAACCCACAAGTACCCTTTTTGATATGTGTGTGTGTCTCTCTTTCTCTCTCCCGAAATGTGTGATTTTATTGTTCAGTCCAGGGCAAAAGTTGTCTGAGTGGAAGGGGAATGTATTATTCCAATGTCTTATTTCCGACTTAGTCAAATTGTGTTTGTGCGTGCATTAAAGTGTAGAGCCACATTTAAGTCACTCACACACAACACAAACATAGGCATATATATTGCATACATTCATGCAAAGACACACCTAGACAGGGGATTTTTCACTGTGCACATGTTGCTCCTGAATGTGACACAGAGTTGTGGTTAAAAGTGTGTTTACCAGCAATACCATGGAAAAATTGTTCAAACTTCCTCAGTACTTCCCCTTCTGTGAGCGCCTCAATTGCCCAGGCTTGAACTAATATTAATTTCAACTTCACTGGCAGATGTGAACTTCTAGGACACACCTACACAGTATCTGAAAATAGGCTCACGTCTTCTTTTACAACTTAAATTTCAACTGTGGGGTAGAAGGTTTGTTTTTATTTTACACATCAGTCAACATAAATATCTATTTTGAACTTTTTTTTTTCTTTGTTATCTAATCTAAAACCTAGACCTAGGCCCATCAATAGTGTATGTTTTTTGTTTTGTTTTGTTTTTTGTTTTTTATGCAGGCTGAGGCTATAATGCCGTGTTGGGTTATTTAATGTCGAAATCAATTTTTTAATGCTTGAGTTGGAGTCTGTAGGTAAACATTAGTCATTTTTATACTCGAAGCATTCATCCAGAAAGTGGCTCATATTTCAAGTGACTCTTACCCGTCTATTGAGATGTCATTGGCATGTTTTTAGGCCATTTCAACCAGGCAATCAGAGAATGATTATAAAACATAATGGTTCTTTTCTGTTTATTGCTATTAGGTTGGTGCAAAAATAATGACGTAATAATGTCGTTTTTTGACGTTAAAAAATATGTCAAAAAACGACATTATTACGTCATTATTTTTGCACCAACCTAATATTTATGTGGGATCATTCTACAAATTCTCATGGTAACATGCAACCTAATACTATCAGCTGCATGGTTGGATAATTGGCAATTAAACTGGTTCCCCCCCACCAAGCTTTTCTGGTGAGGATTGGCTACGCATCCTTCTTCTTTGTGCTGTGTCCCTTCAGGACATTGGTGGACGTGGCTCTCCACAATTTCCTGTCCTTTATAGCTCTTAATGAATTTTGTTTTCTTGTTATCTTTCCTAAACCTAGTTCTGTCATCCATTTACTCAAGCTCATTAGGTAGGCTGTGTGTTGTTTTCCTCTGTCTTGGCTTCAATCTGTACTGTGAGTATCAAATATTACAAGGCCTCTTTCCTCCTTAAAAATCCCGTTCCAAGCGATATTCCGATGTCTATTAGGTTGGTGCAAAAATAATATCATTTTCTCACATATGTTACTATGTGAGAAAACGACATTATTTTTGCACCGACCTAATATAAAGATACTCTTTTTGCCATCATGGAGAATAAATCAAAGATTTTGATGGAACAGATCGCTAAGAGTTTGAAAATCAATAACTCAACTGCCTTTCGCTATTTGAAGAGAATTGGGTTCAAGGAAAACGTTCGTTTTTTTTTTTTTTTTTTTTTTTTTTTTTGACAAATCGAAATCGAGTTATTTTCCACCATGACAATGCAAGACCACATGTTGCAAGACAGATGTTGCAGAAGCTTAAAGAGTTGAAATGAAACCGCACCCTCCAGTACCTACCATATTCTCTTGACATGCCTCCTTCAGATTTTCATTTGTTCTGGTCTCTACAGAACAATTTTAATGACAAAACACTTGACTCTGTACAGTCAGTTGAAAGCTACATCACCACCTTCTTCCAACAAAAAACAAAGTTTCTACAATAAATAGCATCGGCAAGCTTGCAGAACGATGGGAGACAGTTGTTAAAAACAATGCTGGCTATGTACTTAATTCAGCTAACAGGTTTCTCATTCCAAGCCATTATCCTTTATGCATCCTATTGCAGCCTGAAATCATTGCTATTCCAGACAAATGCATTACACATCAGCATGGGACACTAATTTTAAATTAGATGTATGTACATTTGGATGTGAAAATAAGGATAAGTTTGATTTTTGTATAGGTTAAAAACATGCGATAGTGCTTACTGTACTGCTGAATACTTTATGAATTTTGAACACGATTCAAAATAGCAGGGAAACAAGACAGCAGTAACCTTAAGAAAAGCTTTATTCAACAAAAAAAAAAACAAACAGAACAACACTATCAGTGTCTCTGTACATGTCGTCACTCTCCAAAATACAGCACAAATTATGAACACAATAATGTTCATTTACATAACTGAATTATACGATTATCTTATAGTTACGTTAGTTATATTATAGCTGCTAATCTTGACAAGTTTATCCCAACCGCACAAATAATAAATAGCTTTGCTCAAAACATCATTAATTTAATTTTGAAACCCTGGATTTCTTTTTACTTTCAAGGGCTCAGAATTGGTTATTACTAGGAAGCTGATGGCCACCCCATGCTCAAAACTCGTATCTCCTTTTACTAACCTTCAATTTATAGGACATAGGGTGGTTTTTGGGAGATATTTTATAAGAAAAAATGTGTCTTATAAATAGCAAAATACTGTAACTTAAAGAAAAATGTGATTATCAGTGTTGTGTGTTTGTGTATGTAAGTATGTATGTGTCTATATGGGCACGTAGCCAAGTGGTTGGAATGTTCACTTTCTGACCATGAGATCCGAGTTCAAATCTCACCACAGTTGCTTTGTAAGGAAGTAGACTTCCTGATATCATTGGTCTGGAGGGAGCAATCCCAGTGTGCGGCACCTTAGGAAAGTACCTGAAAATCATACCACGTGTTGACCATGTGAGTGAAATTAAGTAGACGGAACTCTTGGGGGGGGGGTCGTCGATAGCTGTGCTAGCACAAAGTCACAAGTCATCGTGACCAAGGGTTTGAGTGTGTTGGCTTTGTTCAAATTGTTGATCATGCTAGATAACACGCTCTCTCCCAGAAACTGTAACTGAGGTCTGCTCAGCATAGTTGCAATATAAACCACAGGTTGGCTCTGTGGGTGTTGAGCAAACACAAATGCACCTGAACAAGTGTCTGCAATAGGGATTGGCTAACCACCCTAATAGACAGGTATCTTCGAATATGAGTGGCCAGATATTATTATTATGTATGTATGTTATGTGGTTTGGTTTATTAAAAAGTCTGTTTTCTTTTTTTTTTTTTTTTTTACAACATTGATTTTATTACACATCTCAAGCACAGAGACATATCAGTAGTTGCTTGCAGTGTGTGATAGACAGATAATCAGCTTTTATAGATCAGAGTTTCTCAACCAGTATGCCTGGGAAACCCTGGGTTTCCACAAGAAACAGTAATAAATAGGCTAATGAATTTTCGAGTAATTTTATATTCAGAATTCTACTATAAACGTATGGCATGTTGTTGGAAAACCTTTGGTTATTATAATAAAGGCTTCATTTAAAATCCTATTATAATTGTTCTTTTCTGTGCCTTTGTTAGTTTGTATACCGTTAAACACTGGTTTCAGTGAGAAAATGAAAGAAAAAAGGGAAGATAGACACGTGGAGAGAATAAGACTACTAAACTGATAATATACTAAACTTTGACCTCGGTCAAAAAAGGTTAAGAGGCTATGGCGATAGCAATAAAAGTGACATTTTTTAGACATACAGTAATGAACGATAGAAACTGAGTAAGGTAATCTTTAAAAATCCAGTTTCCATAAATTAAATAAAATAACATCGTCTGTGGAATTATTAAATTATTAAGAGAAATGTTTGTAAGATGGGGATTTGGCTAGCTAGAAAGAAAGGAATAAGGAAGATAAGTGTTTAACATTTGCCAATATCTCATAAATAAAAATGATTGTTCCGTTTTGATTGTGTAGAAAGAGTGGAAAAGACACTACTTGGTTTCAGTGAGAAAATGAAAGAAAGGAAGATAGAGCTGTTTCAGTTGTCAATTTTAAATCTTTTCATGTCTACCCACTTCTTAAATTAACAACCAGTATATTTATAATAATTTGTTGTTAAGCTCAAATATTTAACGATGTAATAGGCGAATTTCTACGGATATTTTATTGTCGGAAAACTTGCCATGGCTTATTCAATCATTAATTTAAGAGTTAAGAAATTAAGATTTATCAAAAAATTTAAATAGGAAAAACATGGAATTTTCACTGGTCCCTAATAAATGTATTTAACGATATCTGTGGCATTTTTTATAGAATTTTTTTTTTTTTTTTGCACATTTTCTCTAAGACATGAAAAAAACTATTGCAAGGTTTCCACGGAGGTAAAAAGATTGAGAAAAACTGATATAGATTAATAATAATGTTTCATTTGCAATGACTTTTCTGTTTCAGGGTCCCAACAATGACATTTTATATTCCAAAATTGTGATGTAATTTTGCACTTTTACTTTTAACATTTAAAAAAAAAAAAAATTCTTATTTGGAAATCACTGGTGTAGGAAGACGTTATATTTGCTAGTTGGTTCACGCTTGTAGTCCTATCTTGGACTTGCCTTTGTACAGGACGCCTGCACAAAATGTGGTCCTTGGGACTATCCAGTGTGACTTGCAAGAGGTTTTCAAAATAGTTGTTTTGCTCAACAGAATATAAATTCAGTGACTGATGCATACGAATTTTTTTTTTTTTTTGTGGAAGCATAACTTTATTCAACCAATATTTCACTGTCTTTGTATCTGGAATTCTATTTACTAATTATTTATTTTTCTTCTCAATAGAAGTAGATAGGTTCGCCTATTGTCTGGTTCACACTACTCCAAGGTCTTTTAAACGGGATTAGACTCTAATAAGGGATAAAAAATCTAATAAGGGATATAAAAAAAAAAAAAAAAATAACTCTAATGATTATTAGAGTTTTTTGTTTCTTTTATCCCTTATTCCCTGTTTAGGATTGGATTTCTGATTCCTTCTAAAATCTCTTCATTCTCTTTCATACCCACTATCCTCTTGTGTCTTAGTGGCGGCATCGCTTTATTTAGGGTGAATTGATTAAAAAAAAATCATTTTAACACATTTCCACAGGAAAAGAAAATTAATTTTATAACCCACCTTCCCTCTATCTCGCTTATACTCAGTAATGTGGCCCTTCACAATTTAAGAAAAATTGTACTCGTCTGATCTACATGGTACCTATTGTTGAACACTTGTTAGTAAGCTGGTCTTACCAGTGTATGGAAATTTACCCTTATTGTCATTGTGTACACACAGAATTAGTTTGGCAGAGGGATCACAATAACAAATGATTTGTTGCTGAAGAAAGTAAAAAATCGATGCTTATGCATGTCTGTATTTTATGAACGTCATAATGACAAGCTGTGTAAGGCTTCATTTTTTTTTTTTTTTAACATTTAATCATTTTTAGAGCAGCAGCTGTAAGAATTTCGTTTTGAAGATTATTGTATTACGAGAGACTTCGGTATATTTATTTATGGCAATAATATGGAACTCTAAACTAAAAAAAAAAAAAAAAAAAAAATTGTTCAATTAAAAATTATCAATGTTTCTTGCCAAATGATGTCAAAAATATAAATTCATTAAGAAAGATAAGCTAAGTATTGTTTGTTCCGATTCCGTCATTGTTAGTAGAAAATATATAACTCATTATTTTTTTTATGCAAGGCGTTATTTTTAAACGTTCAGCTTGGATTCCTTCCAAGTTACATTATTAGAAAATGTTGACCTAATAACAAGATATTAAATGGCCATGGGAAGTAACTCCAAGCGTCTTAATGAATTTGATGGGGGGGGGAGCATTTATTTATCACTTGTTGCTTTCTTCGTGTTTATTTATTGAATATAATTTCTGTTTAATAATTTGTATATTTTTGATTTTTTTTATTTTAAAAAAAAAAAAAATCTTTCTATAACAAATATTTAAAAATTGGGTTACTTGGTTTTCTGGTTTGCGGCTTCGTACCTGACAGTGACTACTCTCTCTCTAGTGACTTATTTTCTTGTCCTAAAAAGGACATCGTGTTACCAAATTGAAGGAATATTTTCGAGTTTGGCAAGAATGCGACAAATTAAAAAAATAAAAATAAACAAAGAATTTTTTTTTTTTTAAAGAGAAAATTAACCTAACCAAATAGTTTATAATTCGCTCCCTTGAAGTCCAGGCCAAAAGCCAAGAAAATAATTCATACAGGTGCTAAAATAAAAAGTCCATGCTCGCATCCTGGTAAAAACCACGATTTCATATGCCGATTTTCTAGAACCGCTTCGTTTGGAACATTGGTACAGTAAATTAATGATACAATCTCTATATACTAATTTCATTTTCCTTCTCGTTTATGGCTTTCTGATGAAGAAGATAAATTTTTAGTTAGTAGTAAGTAAAACATGCCGCCACTGGCTTACTAGTAAAAAAAAGGAGAGAAAAAAAAAAAAAGACAAAAACACATTTTAATTTTTTTTTAAATTAAATGCCTTTTTTAATTTAAATTTCGATTTTATTTGAAAGCTAATCCGGATTCAAAGAAAAATTAATTTCCATATAAATAGTTTTTTTTAGGCATTTTTAAGACACTCATCGAACCGCCATTATAGACGGAAAATAAACAATAAAGTTTAAAAAAGAATCTCTTAAAAATCCAATATTTGTCCTAGAGATGTATTTTGGAGTTATTTAGTAAATTTAAGGATTAATTAACTGGATTATGTAAACGTAATGTTTATTTTTTGTTTAAAACATAATGAAAAATTTTTGTTTACGCACTCTAGCCTGTGAAGTCAGAGGTTAACAGAACTATCTCTTTCAATTGCTCTCTTAAAAAGTGCGCGGTAAATTAAGGGAAATATAGAATACCAGCAGTGCAATAATGAAGAAATTGTTTATGCTTATAAATATTTATCTGCAACCTTATATAATCAGTAGGTAACTTAAGAATATAATTTTTTTTTTTTTTTTTTTTATTCGACACCATTTTATGTAACTTAGTAGAAAGGATAATTTTTTATTTTTTTTATTTTTTAATTAAATGATGTTTTTTCACTTAATACATTGCTTTTTAGTTTTATTTTTTATTATTTTCTTACCACTTTCAGGTTATAAAATATCAAGCTTGAAAATGGCATTAAACTTTTCTTTTCTTTTTTTTTTCTTCTATTATTAACTTTATTAATAAAAAAAAGAATTAAATTTTCTTACAAAGAGCAACAGGATGAATTTCAAGATCATACTGAAAAATTACAAGTAATTTTTAAAAAAATAAATAAATGTTAAGTAGATTTTTTTTTTTTTTTTTTTTTTTTTTTTTTTTTCAATCCAATCTAAAAGAAAATAACTTCTTTAAATTATGCACGCACCGACTGTAAGAAAAATTTACTTTTTGTTCAGGGCAAATTTACTGTATGTTCCCATTTGAATTTTGATATACAAAATTTTTTACAGGAATACTTTCTTTGGGGATTTTTCTTTATATAACAGACCCCACCCCCCACTTCAAAAGTATATCCAGGGTATTGAAATGAAGGAAGGTGCCCCCCCCCATATTGTCCACTGTCCACAAAAGTTTTCTAATAAAATAACCTATTCAACATACAATTCATTTATTAATGGATAAGTACTAGGGATTTTTTAATATTTCCATTTTTCTTTTTTTTTAATCTTTTCACCCTAAAGCAAGGCAATAAAGCCACTAAGACACAAGAAGTTACAGTGTTAGAGAATATAAGAAAAAAACACTATAACACTAAGGAGAGAGAGCATGAAAGGAATGAGGATTAAGAAGGAAGTTGATTAAAAATTGTTTTTGGCAAATATTTTAATTATTACTGAATGGTGTGTGCTTTTTTTTTTTTTTTTTTTCTTTTTTTCTCTTTTTTTTTTCTTTTTTTCTCTTTTTTTTTTCTTTTTTTCTCTTTTTCTTCTTTTTCTTTTTTTCTTTTTTTTCTTTTTCTTTTTTCTTCTTTTCTTCCTTTTTCTTTTTTTTCTTTTTTTTTTTTTTTTTTTTTTTTTTATCCATTTTGGTGGTACTGATGTTAATATGCTAGTAAAGAAGTGTCATTTTTATCAAACTATTTTCCATGCAATAATATTTGGAATTATATAAAAACTATACTTTCTGATCTGTCATAAAAATAAATGAATAATAAGCAATAGGATAAGGAACTGAAGTGCAACAAATGGACATTATTGGTGGAAGATAAAAGAGAAAAAGATGTTAATCCATCATGTCATTTTGAGAAGACAAAGTAATCAATTATGAACCCCTTGACCCATGAACCAGCAAGGCTTTTGGGAGTTGAAGGTCACAATCATTGCAGTTGTCATCTCAACCTGTATTTTAGATTAAACTTCCAAGTGGGAAGAGATGGTTAATATTCAAAATTCTGTTTCAACTTTAACCTCTGTTATAGGTAAGAAATATGAAACTATTTGTGTTATAAGGCAAAGTCAGGATTCATAATATAATTTATCAGCATGGAAAGAAGAATCGATGAACAAAGTTCAAGTGCCAGACTAAACTGTTGCATTTAATTTCATTTTTTATACCCTTGGAAAAGGCATGAATCTGGCATTTCTGATGTTCCTCCCCAAGCTGTCGGTTAAATAACTGATTAGACTGGACACTCTAGCCTTGGATGGCAGCCAGTCTAAGAGAATGAAACCTGAATTCCAAACCATGGACAGCAATAGGAAACCACTCCACTATCTTTCCCAAGAGCACATGGTAATTTAGAGACAAAAGAAAAGAAATCTGTGGAGTCTTGATCCCTTAGGTCTTAAAGAGTTATAGCATTCAAAAAAAAGATATTATATATTAGTAGGTATAAGTATATTATGCATACATTGTTTTATCTATAGGAACAGGAGTTTATCCATAACCTAATTTCTGTCTCAGTTCCTGAGATGAATTATTATTTGCTGTATATACTAGTGTATTGTGCAACTTTTGAAGACCTAATTTAAAGGTGGGGAATGGGGGGGGGTTGGCATCAAACACAAGATATAAGTATGTACTGCTGGCCTGGCTACTCTGTTGACCAAACTATATATCTATTTACTATAGTCATATTAGCTTCAAAATTTAGTCAATTATGAACCATGCATGATACACACTTAGGCGATCATGTATCTTTCGATACATGACTGACAAGGCAGAATTCTTCCTGCAGTAGGTTGCCATTTCTTTCTGTGGTAGACCAGTTATCATCCAATGTTATAGAACCCAGTCTGTCCTGCTATTTACCCATAGCTGGGGGGAGAAGAGGATTCATACCTTTCCCAATAGGTATTAGGTTGGTGCAAAAATAATGCCGTTTTCTCGCATCACGTGAGAAAACGACATTATTTTTGCACCAACCTAATATTAGCACATAAGTGAATGTAATGGATTTGACGGGAATTCAAACTCAGCTCTCTGATTCCTCAATCCAAACCATTATCCATTACTCTACCATTCTTCAAAATTAGGTCTTCAAAAGCTGCACAGTACACTAGTATATACAGTACATGCTGATTATTGTAGCCTAGTACATTAAGTGTTGGTAGCCTAGTACATTAAGGTGAGAATTTGGTGGCATAATAATTGTGAGTTCAATCCCTGTACCAGCATGGAGCCATCTCTCAATTGCTGTTGTTCCCAGGTCCACCCTGACCCGGTGTGGTAGCACCTGTTAGGGTCCCAGCTATAGGCAAATAGTAACCCCCCCCCAAAAAAAATAAAAACATTATAAAAGTATAAAACTACCAGGAATACATTTTTTATATAAAAAAATTAACAGTAATACAATTTTAAATCAAAATGACCAGCAATAAATTTTATCTGTAGTTGAAGCCATAAAATTTTGTTCAAAATATTTAGATTTCGGTATGAAATAATCCATAGAGATATCGTGCTAAACAAAATCGACTAACCAATCAACCCCTGTGCCAGCTGATGCAAACTTGGACTCTGTGGAAAGAAAGTGAACAATAACTGAGCAGTACAAAATGATAAAGAGACTATATCTCTGGTCAGCGGAATAATGGCTCAAAATTGTTAATTGTAGAGTAGAGTTCTAATTTCTGTTGTTTGTTATATTCACTTACGTGCATTCACCTCTTCTCCCTTCAGCTATGGGTTAATTAGTAAGACTTGTATCACTAAACCAAGGATGAGCTTAACCTAAGATAGGAGCATGTAAAAATTGCCTTGATGAACCCCTTAAAAATTAAAGCATTGCGACTTTTTTTTTTTCTTTTTTTTATTTGTAAAAGTAATATTAACGTAAAATCTTTTTTAAAAAAATTGTTAAAATTAAACAGAATGCTCTACTATGGACAAATAACAGGTTATAATGAATTATTAGCAATAATACATTGCCATGGAACATTTAAAAAAAAACAAAATAGAAATCAGACTTTACAACATTATTGGCTTAGAATATGTCGTGGAAAGAACGAGATGTTTGTATTACAGTGTAACCCGGATATAAGAGACTTCTTCTCCGGTCCCGACAACTCTCTTATATCCGGGTTACACTGTAATATAAATATAAAGCTTTTTCAGCATAAAATGAAAATTATTTCAATGTCATATTTCAAGTTGCGTGTGTGTGTGTGCGCATGCTTGTGTGCAAATTAAATGGTACATGTAAGATACTTGCTCACAACACAAATGCATATACATTATATACACAAAATCACACCCTGAGTATCATCTCTTTTAAAATCAAGGATCTCCAATAAGGTGCAGAAAAGATCTGATCAAGCATCAGTTTTTTGGTGGGGTGGGGAGTAATCTCGTCCTGGTCATGCTGAGAACTTTTGAACACTCCCTCATCAATGTTAAGTCTGCCTGTATATGAAAAAAGCGTGTCAAGTGGTCATGCTGAAATAAACATCATCCAGTCATCTATTCAGTTTGTATCACCATATGTGCATGGCTTATCACCATATCAACATTGCTTGTGTATCTACGTGTGGGGTTGTGTTTGTGTGTACTTGCATTGAGGAATATATGTGAGTGATAAAATAAGAAAATTATGCTTGTTATACACTAGAGTTCAAAAGTTTGAAGCCACTCCCAGAATTAGCATGGGATGAACTTGATAGAAGAGTGAAACAAAAACGAAAAAGAGTTCTTAGGATCATTGGAAAAATAATGTAATCAATTATCAAACTTATTCTTTGAGAAATTTTTGCAACAAGCATCAAAAATTTGTGCTGCAGTAATCGAGATTAAAGGAGGATATTTTGACAAGAGCAAAATTTAATTATCAAATTTTTTTTTTTTTTTTTTTTTTTTTTTTTTTGTCATAATAAAATTTCTAATAAAAAATCAGGTCTCATTTTTTAATCATATATAATAATTTTCTCTTATTTAAAGTACAAAACAACTACTTTTTGGGCCAATATAAAAAAAAAAAAATTACCATAAGTGGCCCAAAACTTTTGAACTTATGTGTATGTGTGTATATATATATATATATATATATATATATATAATGTTCTGTGCCTTGTGTACAAAACTCAATTGTAACAAATAGTGAAGAACAAAAAAATGTATATTTATTTATAAATATTTTCTTTTTTAAAAATATGATTCCATTGCAACACAGAATTTTCTGTTTCAAAACTGAAACTAAAGTTGTAAATTTAATTATAAAATTAAACTTAAAATCTAGAATTTTGTTCTATTGGAATGAATCTCTGGATTATAATATTTTGCTCTACTGTTTGTATTAAGCTCTTTTTTTTTTTTTTTCTTATAAGTAAAAATAACTAAGAACACCAGATTATAAATCTTACTGTTCTTTCTTATTATTTTAATATATGTATATTTATTAGTAGTACAGATTTCAGCTGTTATTATATATCGACCACTGTTTTATTACCACCAGTATTCACTGTGTGGTATGTTATTTATATATATATAATCTTCAATACAAATTCTTGGTATACCTTTCTCCTAGAGCTAGCAAGGTGTGTAATTCATAAAGCAAGGTGGGTGAAACACACTCACAACTTATCAGTCTATTTATAATTTGTGAAATCTGATAGCAAGGGCAGTAACTAGAAATACTTAGCATTTGAGTTAGGGGTGCGGTAGAAACAGAAGCAAATTTATTTGGCTTTTTTTTTTTTTTTTTTCTTTTTTTTTTCTTTTGCTTGGAGTTCAGATGACATGTTAGTTTCTTCAGATAAATATCCTTATCTTTGTTGCCTTTTCTGCAATATTTTAACCCTGCCAAGTCTCTGGCCCCCCTGAGTGGATTAATGTGACCACTGTATAGTATTCTCTCTCTAAAGACATAGTTCTAATATGTTTGGGTGGTTTTGTTAAGTCTATTTCATTCTTTGATAATATTTGTTTTGCAAGCTGCCTCACCATTATTGACAAGCGTGGCTATGCCACTGCATATATTAACCATCCAAAGAATTACCATGATTCTTATTGTCTAAGAGATTTGGCTGATTTTCTAATTCTGGCAATAAAGGTGTGCTGAATTAATCTTGATGTCAATTCTCTCTTATTGAATTGAATGTGTTTAAATCATAGTCTGGAAATTGAACATAACTATCATTCCTTTCTGGACTACAAGCTCACACACCTTTTTTTAGTTAGGCTTTCCTCTCACTCCTAAAAAAAAAAAAAGACATTTTTATGTTATTAACACAGTCACTGTTTATTGCTGTGGCATTGTTACCTGGCTGTGTTGGCCCGTGTTCAGAAAAACAAAAACAGGAAATCGTCATTAACTGGAAATAAATGACTATCAAGACATTGATTGCAGCTTCTTGTGAGTGCCGCCATTTTGGTTTCAGTCGAACACTCTATAGTACAGACTAAACTAAGCCCCTCCCCCCTCCCAGCATGTAGTATAATAAAAAATTTCATAAAACAGGTTGTATTGTACACTACTCTGTCTATACAGAATTGGAAAATGCACTAAACTGGTTAGTTTATAACACTAATACTAGAGTGACACCAGATTTTGAAAATGTGCCTATGTATGCGCGCGCATGTATGTATGTATGTATGTGTGTGTGTGTATGTATATATATATATATATATATATATATATATATATATATATATATATATATGCACTTTAAAAATTAGATCAGTTGAGCACTATTTAATACTACTGTTTCCTGGTCTGATTCAACTCTGGCCATTAACCTTTTATGTATTATGTGTGTGTGTATTTTTTTTTATTATTGTAGTGAAAGAGATAATCAGGTACCCCCCCAAAAAGTTTGTGTTTTGTGTGCAATCTGCCGAAGAGAAATTACCAAAAAGTAGTCAGCAAAAATCTACATCAATGACTAGAAGCTATGCTAATGTTCTTCCCTCCCCTGAATGGCGTGACCAATCAGAAAATTCTCTCGGTGAACAGAAGTCATTGTTTTTCGCTTATAAAAGGAGATGATTTTTTTGAGCTGTGAGACAAACACGCATTGTTGTTGGCGAGAAGTGAAGGTTGGATTTGTGCCCCCATTTTGTCGTCTCTACGATGTGTGTTGGACTGTTACATCAGACTATCGTGTGAACTGCGATTTGGCTACAAGTGTTGCGGCCGAGAAACAAGAAATCTATTGCTGTTGCTACAATCAGTTGACAGTCTTTTCCTTACCCCAACAATTATGTGAGATTATAATAAAAACATTTTGAAATTGCTACACAAAAGTTTTCATGTTTCAATCCTATGATTGTATTTCTTCAGGCAAGGGCAAGTAACTGGTGATTAAATGATTTTTAAGGAAATTTAAAAACAAAGTGTTACCTCTTTTCCCCAAAAGTTAAAGGTGGGAACATAAGGTCAGAATTAGAAATAGATTTGTGGGTATGTCTTGATTAACCAGTTAAATATCAGATCTACGCTAAATAGAAAAGTAAGCTCAGAGGCTGGAGGTGGATGAGTTAATTTTTTTATGTCACGATAAAACCAGGACATTGACATGCCATCATTGATGGATTGTGGGATAATGTCACTGGCATATTTTCAATGATGACATGTGCATGCCTCGGTCTTATTGAAAATGGGGAAATATTTGTCTGGTTATCTGTCTATGTATTTGTCTACTTATCTCTATATATGAACAACGAAACTATGTCTGCACTTCCGCTACAATGACAAAACAAGAAACTTTGAGCAGCTTTATTGAACTGCTGGCAAGCAAAACTATTTCAAATATTTGTTTTTCCTCCTTCCCCTTTCTCTCTTTTTTTTTTTTTTTTTTTTTTTTTTTTGTCTACATTTATTTATTTATTTTCCAAATTAATAAGAAAATTCTCATAAAAGCTGTTGATCATTAGGCAAACCATTTTTCTTCACTTTGTTACTTTGTGCCAGGTGTCTTCTGTCTTATGGGTTAATCACCAGCTGTGCTCAACTGTAGTTAAGTGTTTATTTCCAATTGAGACTCTTTGGCTGTTTTCAAGTTGTCATTTCTCAATCATATCCAGACTCATCTTGGCAATCCAGATTACCAGAAGCAAATTGCGTGGCTCAATGATTCACAATCTGACTCCAAGCCTCTTTCGACATTATTAATGTTGAGGGTGACTTGTCAGTATTTTAACACTTTGAACTCTTGACCTTAATGAACTTAATGACCCCCCCCAAAAAAAAAATTGCATTTATTCCTCTATGCTTTGACACCTGATATATATAAAATAAATAAATAAATAAGCAAAAGTAACAACAAAAAACAATACCAAAAAGCCGAGCGGCTGTGTTTTAAAATAAGTACGTGAACACTTAAGCAGAATACATGGGTCCTGGGAGTTAAAACAGTTAATAACCATTACAACCAAATTATGTTAAAACACTGACTTTTGCCCAATCACGGAAGTTGGTCCTAAATGGGTGACTTTTTGGGAATACCAGATACCGTAAATTTGGATGTGTGAGGGACAACCACTTGGGATGAGAAATCAGAGTTCTAATTCCAGTTGAGTCCATTACATTCACTTATATGCTACTTCCCTTGCGAAAGGTATACATCCATCTCTTCTTCCTTCCTCCCTCCAGCTATGGTTTTTATAGCAGGACAGACTGGGTTCTATAGCCTTGGTTGGCAACCAGTCTACTTCAGAAAGTATTAGCAGCCTACTGCAGTAATTCAGCCAAGTCAGTCTTGAATGGAAAAAAAGACCTGATTGCCCAAGCATGTGTCATGTTTTTGGCTTCCAGTGTCGTTAAAAATCCTGCTAACAATTCTTGAAACATTCCTGAGAAAAATGTTTTTTCTTTGTTTTTGGACTTCTAATGTTACTAACAATCCTTCTACTAACAATTCCTGAAACATTCCTGAGAAAAATTTTATTTGTTTTTTTTTTTTCTTTGCAGGTCAAGAAGAAGCAACCATTGATTATGATGAAGGGATTAAAATTACTCCATTTAATATGAAAGAAGAACTCCAAACAGGCCATTTTGACAAGCAAGGCACATTTATATTTGACAAAGAAGTAAGGAGTGTAATATTTTTATCCGAAATTTAGAAATACTATAATCCTTTTCTGTCAGTAATATTTTCCTTAATTATTCAGTAATGGCAACGCTTTTCTTTTTGATTTTCTGTGCATCTTTACAGCAGGGAAGAGTCCTCCTGCGCATCCCCTTAGCATGCTTGCAGGGAAATGTTTTCAGTGTATTCCTACAGTACAAAATTAAAATCACATTCAACTTCAAGCTAAGAATTATTGTGCAAAAGATAACATTGTACACACAGGTTTTTTTCTTGTTTTTTTGTTCTTCTTAGGTGGGGAGATTAATTTAGCAGTGCAAAGTGTTACCTAATACTGCATGGCCTGACCCAGGAAATAGATGACTTTTTTCTTTTTTTTTTTTTTTTTTTTCCTTTTCCTTTTTTCTTTTTCCTTTTCCTTTTTGTTTCGTGACAAGGTTATCATGAATCTCACATATATTGCCTTGTAGTGCCTTCAACAATGTCATGGGTTAACTGCCAGCTGTGCTCGACTGTAGTTAAGTGTTTATTTCCAATTGACTCTTTGGCTGTCTTCAAGTTGTCATTTCTCAATCATATCCAGACTCATCTTGGCAATCCAGATTACCAGAAGCCTTGTATTGCCTTCAACAATGCATGAAATTTCTATTTGGATTTAATTTGAGAGTTTGAATGATCCATTAAATTTATTTGGTTTATTAGGTTAAAAAAATAAATAAATAAAAGCATGTTTTTTTTTTTTTTTTTTCTCGGTGCTATTAAACAGCGCATTTCTCATTTTGTTCAGCTGTCTTCTGCTATCTTTCAGGCAACTTCTTACTTTGATCCTCCCATACCAGATAATTTTATCTTTATTGCTAAATGACTGTTCAAGGTGCTTTTTGCAGCCTTCCAGAGAATTAAAAAAAAAAAAAAAAAAATTTCCTGAAGACAATTCTATATGTATAGTGAAGAAAACAGCGACTTACATTGTCAAACCAAGTGACAGCACGTCACATGTATCCTACGACGGAAAAGAAAATTACTTACCAAAAAAAAAAAAGGGGGCACATATTCCGCATGATGTGCTGAAGACGGAATAATTAGATTAAAAACAAGTCTGTTGCAGGAGTCTCTGTAAAAGTATTTTGTTATGCAAAATACTTGGTGTCCTCTCCCAGTTGTCGATGAATGAAAAAACTGCTCAGCCAATAAAAGCAGTTGGTGTTCTCGAATTGGGAGGAAAAACTGATGTATTTTGGCTACCGCGTTCGTCAGTAAGCAAGTTATTTTTCTGAATGGTTACGTGCATTGGGATTTGCGAGATAGTACCTGCGAATCGAGTTTTCGGCATTTCTTTCTGTCCCCGATATTCGAGTCTGAACTTAGTGATTTGTTCTGTGTTGTGGAATTAATCTGCGACAAACATTTCCTTTGCTTTCAGAATGCTTACAATATGATCGATAATAAATGGTAATTTCATGATCCAGGAAATACAGCAGATATATAAAAACCTTGCTATGAGAAGTTTAGCCAAGACATTACTGGGACTGGAAGAGAATGAGAAGACTTTAGTCTGGGAAAAGGACAATAAAGGAACAAGTTTCAGGAAAGTAGGTGGCAATTGGCATTGCATTTAAATCTTTGAAGATTGGGGGTGGCAGTGAAGCTAAAAACTGGAAGATTTCCACAGGTGCAAAGTGCGAGAAAAGAAACTATTAGTATAGACTTTACAGTTACATCTAGCTAAGTAAAACGGTGAGACCTACTCGCCAATCTAGCAGCATGCTTAAATTCATGTTGTCGAGTTACCAAGGAGGAGGAAAGCTCATTAGGGCATCTGCCATAAAAATATTTATAGAAAAGGAAGCCATGTGACAGTGATGGAGAAAGTGACTGAAATCAAGATGCCAGGTCAGAACCAATTCTCTTACAGACATTTCTTTGGATTTTATTGAGAATCTCAAGATATATAGCAGCAGCACCTGACCAAATATGGCAGCAATATTCAATAAACGCAGATGAATAGTAGATTTCTAAATGTGCAAGATGGATTCTGATGTGAAAAATTATCTGGTACTATACAGAGGAGGCACAGTGGAGTAATGGATAGTGGCTTGGATTGAGGAATTGTAGAGCCAAGTTCGAATTCCAGTTAAATACATTACATTCACTTGCGGGCTAATACCATTCGGAAAGGTATGAATCCTCTTCTCCCTCCAACTGTGGGTAAATAGCAAGACAGACCAGGTTCTATAGCCTTGGATGGCAACTGGTCTGCCGCAAAAAGAAATGGCAACTTACTGCAGGAAATAATCTGCTTCGTCAGTTATGTATTGAAAGATACATGATCACCTAAGCATGTATCACACATGGCACATAACTGACTACACAGTGAACCAACTTTCCTAACAGCTGACCTAGCAATTGATTCAATATAATCGCTGGATGCTTTTTATTGATTTCTGGGTTCAGTTGCTCTAATTGGGAACAGTACTTGTTCAAATCAATCATTTGATTCTCTGTGTATAATTCATAGTAGATGACCAACTTCAAATCTTTCCATTAGATGAAGACGCCATAATCTTTTTCCGTGTCTTGTCAATGGTGCTTAAAATATAAATATGCTGGATGTATTCCCTGCAGAGGAATAAGACCATCTCCCAGGGAGCCACTTTCCAGGTAGATAGTTTCAGACTTGGGAATAAATCTGACAAATGTTTCTTTTTTTTTTTTTTTTCTCTCTGTTTTTTAACTCTCGCGTAAACTGTATCTTCATCACCCTTTCTGAGTCAAGTGAGGCTGGACTTACCCCGCTTGGCTTGAGAAATTGGGGAGCAGGGTTCAAATCCCAGTTGGGATTGTTACATTCACTTATACTCTTAGAAACGGTATGAATTCGTCTCCTCCTCCAGCTATGGATTAAATAGTAGGACTTTTATCTGGAAAAACTCATTATTCTTAAAAAAAAAGAATATTGTTAATGCAATATTTACTCACAAAGAAAGAATTCTCTATCCAATCCAAAATAACTCACAAAATGTTGATAAACCATAAAAAACATATCAATCAATCATCACACACTCACACACATATATATATATACACACACACACACACACCTCCAATTCTGACTTGAGTGCAATCGGCATCAACTTTTCTATGAATTCATTATTTTTTTGTCATAGATGATAATCAACATGTCTATCTTTTGAACACTGACCAGATCCACCAGTGTCCACTTTTAGAATATACATGTTGACTGGACCCACATATGTCTACCTTTTTGACCCTAGTGCAGACCATACTCACCAGTGTCTAACTTTTCAGCTCTATTGTAGAAAGGAGCCACCCACATTCATCTTTTTTACTTGACCTATGAAAGCTGGTCATGTCTTCCTCTCGATTAATTTTGTGTGATTTTTGTCGTACACAACTAGTATTTAACCTTGAATAACACAACAAGTGTTGATATGTTAAATTGACCAACTTAAACTGACCTAACCTCTTGCATTCCATATTGCAAAAATATGCACTTGTCTTTATCCTTTGAAATTTAAATAGAAAAGAAAATTCAACTTTTTCCTCTATAGAATCCTCATAAAATAGATATCAAATTGTGTGGAATTTCTTGCTTAATCCATGTATAAAAGATTATTACATTATATTTTTCTCTTTGTCTAAAAGAATCATGAATGCTATTTCAGTAACCACTTTGGTTTCCACATTGACAACGTTTTTTTTTTTTTTTTTATTTGACATCTTTGAGGATACATTAATGCTCACTTTCTAGTCAGTATCTGTCTATATTTCTGAGATGGAGTATTATGTACATTATTCGGACTATGGTCCTCAGCCTTGTCGCCATACTTATTACTTTTTTGCCATTGTATGCTCCGGCCTTCTTCAAGTGGTTGGAATGTCGAACTGAACCCTTTATTTTGCTCACTGGGGTAGACTGTTCTAGTTCCACGTGCCATGTATAATGGATGTCAGTTATCAGTTATCTCCTGTTAATTCCCCTCTGAAAGTTCTCCACTGCCTTAACCGGATATTGAACTCACATGTTTTGTGTCCTGTCACTGAATCTAACTAACGCCTTTATCCATTGTGCCATGTGGCTTATCAGTGGGAAGTGGAGAAGGACAAGTAGTCTTGGTTTTGCTCAATCTTACTGAATTCTGTCTAGTTAAATTTGGATTTGATTCTCCTTGTGATTGGTATTTTGGGATTACAATTATTATTTTGAAAGAGGATATTTCAATACATTTCATTTTTAATTTTCATAACTTTTCAATCCACCTTTCTGCAAACTTCAACAATTATCATCCAGTTAGACTCTTTCCTCTTCCCCTCTCTCTTTTTTTTTTTTTTTTTTTTAATTAACCCTCTGAGGTCCCAGTGTCAAAGTCTGTCAAAGTTACCCCTGGGTTTTCCCTGTTAGCAGTAGAAGAGCTTGACATGTTCTCTTATGAACCTCTTTCTAGCTTGTCTAGATCCAGTTTTCTGTCATCTGTCTTCTGTCAATAAAAGTGTTGGTGGTGGGTGCAGTCAGTGGTAGACAGTTGGGATGACTGTCTTGTGCAGTCCCATGGGTATTTTGTTCCCAAATTGCTGTGCCTTCTGAGGCAGTATCATTTTGTTACCTCCTGTGTCTTTCCTTACTCTGCCTATTATCCCCCATAGCATTTGGGAGAGTAATCATTTAAGAGCCCCACCCACCTCAAATCACCTTTGCCATATTTTATAGCGACCTGCCATTTAACCAATAGCTGGAGGAAGGTGAATTTATGCATTTTTCAAGTACATTAGTGTAAAGCAAATGAAACAGAATAACATGAGAATTGAATTTGGCACTTCCACATTACATTCTCTACAAATTGAATAAATATAATTTTAACTTAGAATAAAAAAAGCCTACTGCTAAATTACTGCTTATTTACTGTTATTAGAATCAAGAAACAATTTTTTTTCCCATTTTCAATATTAGAGTGTTGCAGCAAAATCCGACACTTGAAAAAAAGAAAACTAAATAGGCAATAAAAACAAAAGTTATATATGCAGAGACCTGACAGTTTATTTAGCAACCGTTAGTTACATACTACATAAGCGGCGACGACCATCTCAAGGCAGGCGTGAAATGAATCACACACTTTGGCGACCATGTCCTTGTCTATAGCTGCAAACACCTCCACAATGGCAGCCTTCAGAGTCAACTGTGTTGTGGGTGTGCTTGTTGGTCTTGGCCTCGATCATGCCCCAGAAGGAATAGCCAAGGGAGTTGCAGTCAAGTGAGGAGGGTGGCCACAAGTCCGGCGACCAGTGGTGAGGAACATTGTTGAGCAGCCACACCTGGGTCCTCTTGGCCTTGTGTACAGGAGTGGAGGCATCCAATGGCAATCTCGTCCATCCAGGGCTTCATTCTCAGGCCCTTTTGAAGGAAGAACAGAGGCATGATGTCCCCCTTGATGGAGATGGCGCCAAGGACCATGATGGAGGAGGAAAACTTTGTATGCTTCACGACGGGAACCTCCTCGATGTCTTTGCAGCTTGTTCAGCAAAGCCGCCACCTTGACCTTCCTCGACTCCTTGAAGGTATTCGTGATGAGCATGTGGTGAGACTTGCGGTAGGAGGAGTAACCAATATCCTTCTTGATCGTTCGGCAGACCGTCGACTTGTGACAGCCCATGTCAGTGGCAATCTTGGCGTAGCTCTGGCTTCCATCATTGTCAACTGTCTCCTTGACGACTACGACGAACTTGTCGGTCCTAACAGCCAAAGAACGAGCCTTATGGGCCTTTTGTTTGGCAGTAAACTCATCCTTCCACTTCCTCCAAATGTTCATGACTATGGTCGTCTTGAACCCAAACCAGGCCATCACTTCCACAGGCTTCTTCCCGACGCAAAAAGAATCTACAACCGCTGCTCTGCGCTCATATTCCATCCTGGAAAAGGGTAGAGAGAAAAGCGTTAGTTATAAAACTGTCGGGTATCTGCATATACAACTTTCGTTTTTATTGCCTAATTCGTGTTTTTTTTTTTTTTTTTTTTTTTTTTTTTTTTGTAAAGTTTTGGATTTTGCTGCAACACCCTGTAGAATCAAGAGACAAAATTTTTTTTCCATTTTCAATATTAGAATCAAGAAAAAATCTACCAATTTTTTTTTTATTATTATTTTTAATTATCTGTACATTAATCCCATCATTTTTTTTTTTTTTTTTTTTTTTAAGGATACTCTACTGCCTGTATGCACAAAATGTTCTGAAACTAGAATAATTTTTTTTCTTTTCCAGGAAGACATCCGAGACAATTGGATTGACAATATTAATTGGCAGCAAATTAAACAGTTCAACAAGAAAAACAAATCAACTGGAAGTTTTGAAGATGAAGAAGCGTTTGACACGAGGCAGATCTATCAGCAGATGTTTGAATTGATGCAACCTGGGGAGACAGTGTTGAAGGCCCTACGGCGACTTGGCGGCAGCAAAGGGAAGCCTGCCTCATCCATCGACAGATGGAAGAACAAAAAGCAGACTAACAAAACTGATAACAGTGGTGCCAAATCTGCCACGTCCACAAACATGTTCGACGATGTGAAAAAACGCGAAGATAAGGAAAACATGTTGCGTTTGACTGGCTTTGCTGACAAACTTTTGAACGCTGGCCAAATGGAGGTGTATGAGATGACCTACGAGAAGTTGTACTATATTCTAAAGCCGGAGGTTTCAAAATTTGGCTTGTCTCACGATAGCTCGAAATCGACTGCTGCAAAAGAGACTGACGACGCCATGCTGGATATGTTTGCCGATTCTATTGATGATAAAACGGAGTCCAATGGAAAGCCAAGGACTAATGCTGAGCACCGAGGAGGAGAAAGTAGCCGTGAGAAAAATGGAAATTTAGCTGGTAAGTTGTCGGATTTTTTGTTAAATTGTCTAATTTTAACGTTGGTCTTAGATTTGTTTGTTAAATTGTCTAATTTCAACATTGGTCTTGGAGCAGCTTGCTCTGCGTGGTCTGCAAGATTTTTAAATGGAATAAAAAGAAGAGTGAAGAATTTATGAATTACCCCTAGGAATTAAATCTTTTAATTAAATGCTATTAAAAACCATCTAATTTGGAAAATAAGACTATTTCCAATCGAATCAGGCCATCAGTTACCAAATAATTAAATATAAATCAATTTCAAAAATAAAATTCTAAGTGTGATAACTCAAAATTTGTTAACTGCTAATTACAGTTCTTTCGACTTTTTTCTTTTTATGATTTCCCTCCAGCTATGCATTAATTAGTAAGACTTGTGTCATGAAAAAAGAAAAGAAAAACTCTTACAATCTAAAAATATTTTCAAGGCTTTAATAACCTGTAAAGAAGTGAAAAGCCATAGAAAACAAATCGACCAACAAAAAAAATTTTAATAAGAAACTAGAAATAAATACTGTCTGCACTCTTCTCCATCAGTCACAGTGGTATACTAGTGATTATTTATTTTTATTTTTTTTTAATGCTTCAAATTCTTCTTTATTATCTGCTTTCTTGAGAAAGATAATGATATAACCCAGGTGTGTATATTAATTTGTATTCTTGTTACTGCACCAAATATGACCCGACTCCTGGCCAACACCAACCAACATACATAACTTGTACATGTGCTACCCACCAAATACAACACATCTGTCTAGATTTTGGATATCATACTCCAAACTTTGAAGGGGTCTTGCATTTGGTACAATCAATTTCACTGGTTCATTCCCTTCAATGGAATTCCTGTCTAATGGATTCTGTTCATTGTGTACCTGGCAAAAAATGACAGGTCATGACTTTGTTGATCTGGGGGGAGATATCGATTGTACTTTCTTTCAGGTGATCATACTGAAAAAGGTGTAAATGTGCCAAGGAAAGACACTGTTGAAAAATTATGCACAATTTAAATCTGGTTAAAATGTAAAAATCATGCAACAGCTATTTCATCCCAGTGACTTTTCTACTCTTGAGGCACTGAGAGATATCTATTTGTCAAGAAATACAGGAGTGTTAACATCTTGGCATTGAATAACGTCTACAGTAGATTTTTTTCTAATGCATGATAAAGGACAAGGCTTCATATTTTCTCTCGACTGTTCAGCTTCAAGGCATATGCTCTGAAGATCTCTGGGTAACTCTATTGTTTCCTGCACATATATTTTCCATGTATATAGAGTTGTTTTGCAAATAGGCATGATTAACCTTTACCATGCTGACCCATAAGGAGTTGATGTGCCACTAAACAAAAAAAAAAAAATCAATCCAGGTAACTTTCAAGGAATTTTGAACAAAACCCTTTACTTAATCTCCTGGTTGGGTAGATTTTTATTGTTCCACTGTCCATTTAGAACTGCTCGGTTATTGTTCACCTTGTCTGCCACTGTCGTGTTTTATACTATCTGACCTCAGGTTAGTGCAGCAGAATGAGGACAATCTGCCTGCTGTAGATTAAATAACAGGTTCAGTTCTAAATTTCCTGATGCTTACCTGGATTGAAAGACACCTGAAGAAGGTCAGAGGGCGCAATGGCTGAAGCATTGTGATAATAATACCAAAGATGAAGATGTTAGTCTAAATGTAAATAATAAATCCTCATCAGAGATATCTTATTTCTTATAATACCTTTCTAGTAAAAGCATTGTCCTACAATGAACTTAAGATGTGAGTCCCATCTTGGTGTGGGGTGATGGTTAATAAGCTAGTCTGGTTGAGAGTTACTATAGAAAATGGTTGGTAATTATTCATGATCTTAATTTTTTTTTTTTTTTTTTTCCCCCCTCTTTGAATCTAAGGGATGTGTGGGTGTTATAATAGATAGCAGCTTAGAATAAGAAATTCGATAGACAAGTTCAAATTCCTGTTGAATTTGTGATATTTGCTTAATTGCAATTACTCTTGGGGAGAGTATGAATTGCTCACTACTCCCTCCCCACTACAGGTTAAATAGCAGATCTTGTATATGGAAAATCATTATTTTAAAAAAATTGTTAATGTTCAATCGCAAAAACAAAAAAAATAAAGAATTACTGCATACACAAGAATAGTGCAAGTTTTTATGATCAGTTCTTCAGGGCAAAAATAGGGTTTTGCACTATACACAGGTAGTTTTTTTTTTTTTTTTTTTTTTTTTTTTTTGTAAAGGGGTTAAAAAATCATGCATATTCAGTGACCAGTTACACTATACACAGATTAATGTTTTTCTGGGAGAAATAATCCAGAGTCTCACTATACATGAAGTCTGCGTATACACAAGCATATAAAGTATTCTTACAATCCAAAATATATTTGGCTTTAAATAACCTACAAAGGATTGATAACCTGTAAAAAAAAAAAAAAAAAAAAAAAAAAAAAAAATTCAATCTTTAAATCCACCAGCATTTCTTTTTTTTCTTTGTTTCCAGAAAGCAGTCTTCATAGTAACGAGGTGTGCTGGATGTATAAATGGCGAGAGGATGACACAGAGGTATACGGTCCTTACAGCAGTTCACAGATGTTGCATTGGACAAACGAGGGCTACTTTCCTGATGGCATCTTAGTGCGGAAGGCTAATACTGAAGGACAGTTCTACAGCTCCAAAAGAATAGACTTTGATCTCTATATTTGATTCCCCCCCCAACCCTGCTCCCATCTCCTTTCTCACCCATTCCCAAACTTGCCTTCTTTTTGTTTTTGTTTTTTTCAAACCCTCCACACCCTACCCATCTCATGCCTTTCTTTTCTTTTTTTCTTTTTTTTTCTTTTTTTAAATATTCCCCATCTGTATTTTGTCGTATTCTTGCTGCACATTGCGTTATATTGTGAAACACTCTGGCAAGTTTATGGCTTTTTCGGAAAACTTCTCCCTGTGTGAATATTTAAGTTTTACGGTTTGCTTTTATTTCAAATATGATGTGCTGCGGTGTGCACGTTACTACTGTAACTTCACAGAAAGAATACTCTTCCTTATTCTTATCTTTTATCTTACCCACCACCACCAGCCCCAAGTTAAAAAGCTTATTCAGAAGACAATTTAAGACATGGGTGACCTCCTAATTGACATCTGAGCCTCGGACAATTTTGTGGGAGTGATTTTGATGGGTTTTTTTAATCTTATTTCAATGTTTATAATTTTCAGATGATATTGTGAATAAACATCGAAATATTCTTAAAATTACCCGCAGTTCTCGTTTGTTATCATTATCTCTGAACTAGTATCTTCATCTTTGCTGCTTTGATTACTTTTTTCTGGTTAATGTGATTTTTCGGGTTTCCTTGGCCTAGAAATGATTTTTTTTGTTCTATATCTTTTTTTATTTTTGTCCTCCTTTTAGATCAGGGTTCAAGCTTGTTTTATCTAAGGACTGCCTACAATGAACTTCAGAAGATATCAGCCTCATCTTGGTGTGAGGGATGATGGTTAACGAGCTACTCTGATTGATAGTTACTATGGAAAAGTGAGTTTGAGCCTGACTGGCTGACCCATTCTTATAGTGATGCACCAGTCTAAGCTAACTTTAGTAAATGCTACTGGACAACTTGAGCAAAGGTTAGTGAGCTAGTATGTTTGACCACTACTATTGCTAAATAGCAAGTTCAATCCATACTGAGATCCCCCATAGTTGTAGCCTTATGCCAAGCTATGTGTAGTATGTAATAACTGTAGATGTAAACATAAAACACACACACACGTTATTACCAAGCATACATATACATGTAGTTTTTATATATATATATATATATATATATATATATATATATATATATAATATATATATATATATATTATAATTCAGCCTGTCCCTTGTTTCTTAACACATATGTTATGCCCTCAGTTAAAACAATCAACCATTCCTATTTGATAGTCAGGATAGACGGAAAGAAAGGTGGTGTTGGGTGGGTGATGTGCAACTGTACAGAAAAATGGTGGGTGATATAGGATTTTAAGTATTAAAGAAATTTCAACATATGGTACCCAAACAAAAAAATATTCAAAGGTTATATGCAAAGAACCTGTATTAAAAAAAAAAAAAAAAAAAAAAAAAAAAAAAGAAATATATTGGTGGCTAAATGGAAATAACTCTGTTACATTTCTAAATACGATATTAATATCCCAATGAACGAGGAATGTTTTGGTATTTTTTTTATAGTTTTGAGAAGGTTCACTAATTTTATATACAAGAGCAAGAATGTATATAAATGCATGCTACAAAATAAATCCTACATTTGCCTTGATAAAGTCTTTCAGAGGACAAAACGCATCTGCTAAGAATAGTTTTTCCTCTTGTCTTTTTATGCATTTTGTATCTTTACAGATATTTCATCTGAAAATATATACACGCACACGCAATACTTTCCGTGGGTGACAGCATGATGAAACAGCCTAAACTATTTTATCATATCTCTCTCACACACACACACACACACACACACTATATATATATATATATATATATATATATATATATATATACGATACATTTATGGATAAAAGTGTTCAGTATCAGAGACAGTGTATGTAACTATATAAACAGTCACAGTCTGTTTCATGCTGTCACTCACAGTGTTGTGCATGCGTGTGTATATATATATATGTGTGTGTGTATATATATATATATATATATATATATATATAGTCTTAAGATGTGCTATATTTATGGGATAAAGTGCTCAATATCAGAGATAGAGCATGTGTAAATATAAAAGTGGACATAGGAGTCAACACTTACAGGCAACAGTCTGTTTCATGCTAGATGCAATCGTCAGGCCATCTAGTGTGAAACAGCCTGTTGCCTCTAAGTGTTGACTTCTATGTTCACTTCATATATATATATATATATATATATATATATATATATATATATATATATATATATATATATATACACACACACCAATGCATTCACATAAAATGAGACAAAGACAAATGGTCAACTTGGCTGGCATCCTTCAACAATAAATATCTATTAGGTTCCAAAAATGCTGGCAGTTTGACATTGTACAAATCTTTTGTCCCCTCAAGATTGGGCACCTATGTGTCAACACCAATTATCCTCATCTGAATCGGTCACTATTAATGCTAGAAATGTCAATATCCAATTCATCTTGTATTTCTTCTAGTTTTTTTTTTGTTTTTTTTTTTTTTTGTTTTTTTTTTCTACATTCTCGAATAACATAGTCTGTATATTCCTCAAATGAATGCTCTGAATCAAGAGACTCCATCTTGTTGTGATTCTTGATTTCTCGTCAAATGATGAAAAAAAAAAAGATTGTAAAACTTCAATTTTCTTCACTAATTGAACAAAGAAGAAATGACAGAATTAGCACATGGTCAGTCTTATTGTTTGCATGACTTCCTATGTTATTTGCTATGATGGCGTCATGTATTATGGTAGAGTACAGATGGGAGAGGGTTGAACATTGAAAACCAATATTTACAGGGCAGGTTGAATGCTAATTTTTGTAATAAAAGTTTGGCTAATAAGTTTTAAATTCTCTCTTAGATCTCATAACCTAAATAATTTTCACTATATCTTGTAGGTTTAACTGAAATTGTAAGTTTTATATATATATATATATATATATATAATGTAATGGCCTTACCCCATTTAAAATAATTGGCTACTTCTCTACTAACCCTTCTGTCTTGTTATTTTTTGTTGGAATTTGTGTTTTATAAGGTACATGCCTTTTTTATTGTTACTCTGGCTGTGAAGCACTGACTCTGCCCTCTTTTATTCCTGTTGATCAAATCTCTTTTTCTTGTCTCCACTTATGCTGTCTTCCCACAATCTCTGCCCTCCAGTTCCTATCTTCTGCCAACAAGTCATCAACTGCCTCTTTTTCTCTTTATTAGTGTTCGTTTCTCAACAATTATGTTTTTGTTATCTGCTGTCAAAATCAGGAGTAATTTGTCCTCATGAAGCAATCTGAAACAGCTAAATCTAACCCTCTCTTTTTTTTTTTTTTTTTTTTTTTTTTTTTTTTGCCTCTTGTGTTTCCTCTAGCCCCCTTCTTCCTTATCCATTTTCTTGACAAACCATCCTTGATTCCCAAATTTCCATCAGTTTGCATTGCAAACTTCATTGCCCATGTTTTAATGGGGTTGTGAAAAAAATTTTTTTTTTTTTTTTTTTTTTTTTTTTTGCCATCTATTGCTTTTCTGTCCAAAATTTTAAAAATATTTTGAAAAAAAAAAAAAAGAAATAAAGATTTTTTTTTTTTTTTTTTTTTTTTTTTTTTATTCAAAAAAAAATTATTTTCTTATGTTGTCTCTTTATTCGCTTTTGTTCCTTCCAGAAAAAAATCTTTTAATTGTTTGAGGATAAATTTTTTACAACTATAAAATCGTTTTATAACATGTTCACGTATTTCAAAACTTACAACATGCTATCTATGCAGAATGAAAAGGGTGTGCTAATTTAACCTTCAGCCCTCTGCGTCATTTATATTACTTCCCTTTCCACTGCATTCTTTTTCAAGGCCTCTCAAATGCATTATCCTTATTGCTGATTTCACTCGGTTGTTTTCTGTTGCCATAGCAGGATATGACAACACAACTATGAATTCAAACATACTCTTATTCAGAGTCAACTTCAGTGGCAGGATAAAATTTTGTACAGAAAATGAAGTCACATACAGTGATAAAGATTAAATACCACAAGACTTGAACCTTTCATTATTCAACATTACATTTTATTCAGCTGCAATACTTCAATTACTCTGTTCTCTATTAAGACTTTCAATCTCTTGGCTGATAGACATTATTTTCTCTGTTTAAAAAAAAATATCTATTCATAATGAAGACTTGAATCTTTATTTAACATTACATTTTATTCAACTGCAATACTTGGTCAGTTACTTTCTATAGTTTGGTCATATCTATCTCAGTTCCTATCTATCTATTTATCTTTTAATATAATCTTTTCTATGAGAACAAGTAACTTAATCTCTCATATTTAATATTACATTTCCTTCAACTCATGACTTTGCTAGTTACTCGTAACCTGTGTGTGAAACAGGTCATATTACCTCTGGTCTGATACATGGAACTTACATTTGGTTTGCAATGTGTGAGAGACTGCCCAACTCCTGTGGAGTGGTGCTTTATATATCCTCCATTTGAATCCTCATGTGGTGTGTATATATATATATATATATATATATATATATATATATTATAATTATTTTTAAAAAATATGATTCCTTTGCTGCATAAGAGTTCTCATGTTTCAAAAACGAGAGACGAAAAGCTCAATATAATCATTAAAATTAAATTGAGTTAAAGTATCAAGCCCTGTTTCATCCTCAAGCGAAAATTTAGGAATGACCACTCTTGAAATTTACGCATCTTTATAAGCATGTTCATTCGCAAAATTAATTACTATGGAAATGGCTGGGGCGACTATTTTGGTAAGGGGTCTAAGAGATAATTTTTATCCACATGTCAGTCACATGTCAGTCACCTTTGGAAAGAGGTCAAGCTGAGGTAAGGCGGGGGGCATCCATTTCAAAGCGAATGATGGCATTCGTGTGTGCACATCATCTGGTCAGTCACAGCGAAAGATTACTTCTCTCTCCCGACCCCCCCCCTCTCCCAGCTATGGGTAAATAGTAGGACAGACCGAGTTCTATAGCCTTGGATGGCAACTGTTCTACCGAAGAAAGAAATGGCAACCTACTGTGAGTGAGGGGGTGGGGGGATCTGCCTCGTCAGTCATGTATTGAAAGATACATGATTGCCTAAGCGTGTATCATGCATGGCCCATAACTGACTGACTGATATTATGCAACTAGTTAATCTTTATATACATTTAGAATCATGCCTTCATCTTTGTTATTGCATGCCCAGAGAATTGAACTCACAAATGCTATGTCACCAAACTCTCCCAAACAAATGCTTTAATTCAATACTTATATTAGTAAGTAAGTCTATTAGTACAGATTTAGATTTGGTGGAAACATGACCAACAATAGCTAAGAATTACTAAAAAGGTCAAGACATGACTTCCCTAGATATGGGCAATCTACTCCTGTAGATTAAAGAAAGTTCAGTTCAAAATTTCTTGAAGAATAACCAAATTGACATAGACCTGAAAAAGACTGAATGGTACAGTATTTGAAACATTGTAATAGTAACAAAGATAAGGACATTAGTCTGTATGTAAATAAGGATAGCTCTCCATTTTAGCAATTCAGATGGAAATGAATTATGCTCCATTTTGGTAAATAATTTATTAACAGTACTACCTTGGATATTTGAATCTTTATATCTTTAATTCTCAAAATGTGTATGTGATCAGATGTTTATGCATTTCCAGTTTTCATCTGATTTCAATTAAGTTGTTTTTTTTTTTTTTTTTTTTTTTTTTTTTTTTTGTAGATAATACTTCAGTGCCAGTTTTGAGTCTAAATTGGCTGGAAAAAATTACAACCTTGAAGGTTAAAAATTGAAAAAACTGATTTTTTTTTTTTTTTACAAAAATCAAAGGCAAGATTTAATGTCTGTAAAAAAAAAAAACAATCAATTTAGTTGAAATATAACGCAAAAGATTATTAGAATTACAAAAAAAAATTATCGTATATTATTTTTATTATGACGGACCATGGAAGATGTTCCTTCCTTGCAAGATTGAGAATGCAAAAATGTCCCTTTTTCATTACCACCTCCCATTCAAATTGTTAAACCCCCCATTTGGGGATGTGCCTCAGTTGTATCCAATTGTTAATAATATTGATTTTCAGGTGGGCTGACTTTAAATGGAACGGCAAAAATTCCCAGTAATGAAACACCCAGTCAAAGACGGGTTATACTGCTAGTATAACACTATACGCTTTTGATAGTTACCATGAAAAAATTGCTATATAAGATTACTTTGTTTATAGTTTGGTAAATAAAATTTTATTTAGCTATAAAGAATGTTGCTAATGGATGTCTTTAACACTTGCTTTTTATTTTTATTTTCACCCTTTTGTGTTGCATAGTACTATGGAAGAAAATTAGCTTTGGAATATTATTGGATTTTATTTCTTTTTTTTATGGAGTACTACTAGCATTTTTAACAAACAAAAATAAAGGGTGGGTGATAATCTTGATCCTTTGTGCTTGCAAAAAAACACGGTCAATGGGGCAGTTTTTCCCTTAACACTGCTATTATTTAAATTACAGCAATGTTTATTGTTTTAAAATGTGAGGATTATAATTTTGATAAACCCTAAACATATGAAAGTGAATTCATACATTTTCTTCGTTCTTGAGAATTGACAGCAAAAATTAGATTGTTTATTGGAATGCTTGGCAAAGAATTGGCTAATTGCCAATCAATGTGTAGGGTGTGCACCCTTCAGCTTACTACACCAACAGAATAAACTGGGCAATTCGAGAACAAGTTATTAACAGTGAATTGTTTTCTACTTCATGATTGATTGATTGTTTTGTTTAACGGCATCTCAACCTTAGTGGTCATTTTATGCCGGAAATGATTTTGAGTGACTTTAAAAGTCAAAAACGCATAGTTGGCAACACCATTGTTTCAAAAACGTACAGCTGGCAACATTGTTTCAAAAACGTATAGCTGGCAACATTATGGTTTTAAAACATATAGCTGGCAACATTATTTTTTTACAAAAAGCGTATAGCTGGCAACATTGTTTCAAAAACGGATAGCTGACAACATTGTTGTTTCAAAAACCTTTATCTGAGGCCTTACTGTTAGATTTAGTTTATTGCCATACCCAGGATGCGGATGTAGTTTATTGTCATACCTAGGACGTGGGTGAGAGCTGAAAAAAAACTAGTTCACTATTTACCCATAGCTGGGACCCTAACAGGTACTACCACCCCGGGTCAAGGTGGACCTGGGAACACGAGCAATTAAGAGGTGGTTCCACGCTCCTCAAAACCTCCTGATCAGAGGCCTTGCTTTTGGATGCAGTTTAACATCATACCCAGGACGATTTCTACTTCATCTGAGTGTTAATACATACAATACATATATAGTATGCATGCATAAAAATATTTTTTTATTTGGCATTAAGGGTATTTACCATCCCCCCACACTCGCGTGTCTCAGTCAACAAAGGGGAGGGCGTGATGCACATTACTGGAAGAGCTCGCATCTTGTCAGCCAATCAGCATGTATAAGCATTCAGTTTGCTTCCTTCACATGAATAGCACTAAAATTTTGAATATGTAAGAATTAAATATTACAGGGGAGGGGGCACCAGAATTTTAGAAATACCAAAGTGGGGCATGACCCAAAATCGGTTGGGAACCATTGCTTTAACACCACTATTATTTAAACTACCTTTACTACTCAGCAATATCGATTGTTTTAAAATGTGATGATTAGAATTGTAATAAAACCTAAACCTATAAAAGTGAATTTATTTATATATATATATATATATATATATATAATTTTTTTTTTTTTTTTTTTTTGTTCTTGAGAACTGACAACAAAAATAAAAAATAAACACTATTAGATTGTTTATTGGAATGGTTGGCAAAACATTGGCTAATTACCAATCAATTTGAATTTTAGAAAATGGTAAATAAGGATTTCCTTATAGTTCACATATTTTTATAATTTAATAAACATTTATAAATTTATGAATAAAACATTTTCTTTATTAATTGCTAAATAATAAATAATGTATTTCATTAGTATTTTAATACAATTGTATTAGCTTTTAGAATGTTTATTTTCAAGAATATAATTACAATCTAATAAGTAAATAGTAGTATATATTCTTAAGAAAAAAATGTATAAATTCTGTTCTTGAGAATTGACAACAAAATTAATAAGCACTATTGGAATGACAAAACACTGGTTAATTGCCAATTGATTAAAATTTAACAAAATAGTAAATAATAAGGATTTCTTTATAGCACACATTTTAATAATTTACTAAATATTTATAAATTTATGAATAAAAATTTTCATATTTATTTCTTTATAAATTTGTAAATTATAAATATTGCATAGCATTAGTTCTAATTGTATTATTTTTTTAGGATATTGTAAATATAAAATTATTGTTGTAAATAAACAATCTAATAAATAGGGTGGTATTTTTGTTGTAAATTCTCAAGAACAAAAAAATGTATAAATCCACTTTCATATGTTTGTTTTATTACAATTCTAATCACCGCGTTTTAAAATGAGCATTGCTGAGGAGTGAAGGTAGTTAAAATAATAGTGGTGTCAAGGGAAAGAAAACGTCCTTTTGATACTGTGTTGTTTGTTTGTTTTTTTTTATTCCAGGCACAAAGTTTGCAAAAAAAAAAAAAAAAAAAAAAAAATACAGCTCTACAAGTTGAGGTGGGAAAAAAAAATATTTTAATAATTGCAATTAAAACAGACATATTAAAAGAATAGAGAAAATAACAAAAGTTAACCTTACATTAAAGTTGTCATATTGAAAAGGAAATAGATTAACAAAAACGGTTTAATTGGTTATCATTCCTCTCTCATTAGGTCTCTATCAAGGACAAGAAATATGCACAGATATAAGCATAATTAGCCTTTGTTTATTTTTAATTAGCTTAAAAGCTGTGAAGACTTTTTAGCTAGCTCTGCCAGAGGGTTCATTGGGCCTCCAACCCAAAACTAAAGGGACCTCTGCTCCAGCTTAGAAAACAGCAATAATAATTTTGAAGAAATAACTTTGAATTCCCCAAATCCCTCCATGAAACTTCAAAACCTTAATTTAACTCTGCTTTGAGCTATGAGTCTAATGTCTGGCCAAAAGACCAATTTCAGACGAAATTCCAATTCAGGCTGAAAATTGAGTTCTTCAAATGATAAATTCCATGGATCTTCAAAACCTCATGTCATGAAACGTCTCATTTTAACTCTGATTCCTTGGTATTTTGAAAAAATAAAATTGATTTCCTCAATTCACAAAGTTTTGAAGATATTTTAAAATGAATTTAAAACAAAAAAATTTAAATTCACAAAGTTCTTGTGTTACTCAATATAAATAAAAATAATCTTTTTTTCAGTTATTTTAAAACTTGAATTTTTAACTGTTCTCTCCTTATCCAGACACAAATTCCAATGCTGGATGTTCAAGAATCTGGATGAAGGGCAGATTTTCCATCCTGGGATCATCCTGATTTCAAAAAGGTATGCCTATGTAAAGCAAGTGCGGTCTGAGTTAGAGGGATTTCAGATTCATGGCTGAACAGACAAAATTTGCCATTTATTTATTTATTATATAACATCCTGTCGCTGCTGTTCCTAATTTTAGTTGCTGTACACTTTCATGGCTCTACCTGGTAAAAAAGACTTGATAATTGCAGAAACTCTTCCAGAGATACCATAGCTAGAGAGTTTGTGAGACAATCTCTTATGCTACATTGCAATATCTAAGGCAATTAGTCTGTTAATGAATTTATTAGTATTAGGCTGTTCAGAAAATAATGCAGCTTTTGTCTATATTTTAACATATAAAGTGGTCTGTTTTTCTTTAAATTATTCGCTCTGAATTAACATTGATCTCTCAGGATTTCATCCACCTTGGGAATATCCATACGGATTACCAAGATTTTTGTTATATACATACTAGCTTAAAATCCACCCTATTGGGTGGCATTTAAGCTAGCTGCTGCAGAGGGCTCTTGGTTTACAGCCTCTAGGCGTAAAGTTGAAAAAGTGACAGTGCCATTTGCATTTATTGTATAGATTTATGCACATAAACAAAAATTATATATTGACTCTTAACCTTTAGTTAACTATGGACCACTTTTACCCTTAATTTCTTTTCTTTTTTTTGGGGGGGATGGACCCCAATAACCATTTGATGGAAAAAAGAAAAGCTTATTTTATACTTTACTAATAAATAAGTTCAAGAATTGAATTATAGAAATAGTATATGTATTTGCTTTATTTTGAAGTAAAACTAATTTAATGAAATTAAACTTGTATTTAGCAACTAAATTTTATGGAACATTTATGTACACTAGTAAAATAACTCATAAACCATTTTAAAATATGTGAGTAATTAATAAATTAAAAAATTAAGTGCTGATTTATTCAATGTAGTTGATGCTGAAGAGGTTATGACAGTCATGGATTCATTTTCAGCTATATTTAAGTATTTGAATTTTCTGAAATAAGAAATTATTATACACTGGTTTAATCAGCTTTGTGACCTTGTCTTTGTTGGTCTGTCATTCTACACCCAAGCTTCTATGGATTGAATAAAGTGTCCAGTTTGAAATTCTCAGAAGGTTACCAATTATGACAGACACCTGAAGAGATAGCAGGAGGATAGAATTGTCAAAAATGGTACAACTAACAATCAAATTGAGAATATCAATCAAAATATATTTAGTGGATAAATGTGTACAACTTTTAATATTTGCACTAAAGTGATGAAATCAATAGAAATAATTAATTGTGATTTTTGGAAAATGACTTACAATTGTAAAATCTTACAAAATAAAAACAATGGATAAAACAATGGTTTCTCAACCCTTTTTTACACATGGACCACTTTTACTCCAATTTTGCTTTTTTTGGAATAGAAAAAAAATAGCTTATTTTATTGGTTTAAAAACCAATAAAATAAGCTATATATAAGAGATAAGTTTAAGAATTGAATTATAGAAATAATAAATGTATATGTTTTATTTCGAAGTAAAAATAATTTAATGAAAATAAATTTGGATGTAACAACTAAATTCTATAGAACGTTTATGTACACTAGTAAAATAACTCATAATAAACCATTTATTTAAGAAATGTTTACAATCAAAACATTCAGTAGGATAAAAAGGATGCTAACTTACATCACTTGATCTTGTTTTCTGCTAGTTTTAGAATTGTTTTTTTTTCTATTTTTAATAGTATGTAGATTACTGTAGAAATTCCAATTATCTGTTGTAACAACCATCCTGAAGTGAAATTGTTCTATAGACTACAAAAATATTACCATAGATCCCCCTCCAATTTACTATTTTTTTGTGGACTCCTGGTAATGTTACATGGACCTTATAGTGTCCATATGAACCACTGGTCTAACTCCTGAGATTATAAACATCATAGTGAACCAAGATAATGTTGGAAAAGGATTGGGTGGGGGTCATTCCTTTACTGGTTATATTCAATTTCATTGGAAAATTCAGATCTGATAATTAGTTCTGATTCTGATCTAATAAGTTTAGAAATTGTATTATTGTAAATGTGTATGCTTTATTTTGAAGTAAAACTGGTTTAAATAAACTTGTATTTAACAACTAAATTCTATGGAACATTTATGTACACTAGTAAAATAATTCATAATAAACCATTTTAAAATATGTGAGTAATTAATAAATTAAAAAAATAAGTGTAGATTTATTCCATGAGATCCTTGTGGTTGATGCTGTTCTGTGGGGTTTTTTATATATTCGACTCCATCAATTTCAAGTCTATTACTATATAAATTAATTTATACTAATATCTTATTTTATTTTAGTAATATTCATAATTAATATTATTTAATATTAATATATTAAATTAATTTATATTATAAATTATAATCTTTATATAATTTTCCTTTTTATATATTTTTTTCTTAAAAATATTCAGTCAGAAGAGATAAATATAACAATATTCATGAAATAAATTATAACCGAGATGGATTTTTATGGTATTTTTTTAATTTATCCTTATATTTATCTGTAACTTACATTGAATATATATATATATATATATATATATATAAGAGAGAGAGAGAGGCACGGTAAAGTAGTGAATAGTGGCTCGGATTGAGGAATCGGAGAGCAGAGCTCAAATCCTTTACATTCATTTACATGCTAATACCATTGGAAAAGGTATTAATCCTCTTCTTCTCTCACCAGCTATGCGTAAATAGCAGGACATACTGGGTTCTATAGCCTTGGATGGCAAATGGTCTAGGAGAAAGACAACTTTGAATTCAAAACCTGCGGAGGGTTGTTTGGGGACCTTTTGTCTCTGTATTCAGTGTTTCAAAAAGTGGGGTTGATTCTGCACAAAGCCTTCACCACTATAACCAAATCATATGTGCTGGTGTCTGGCTGTCAGTGCCTAGGAACTGAGCTGCTTGACCCTCATATGTCAAATATGACAGAAGAGTCAACTATATATATATATATATCATTCGCAGACTGTACTGTTTCGCTGTATCACAGCTCCTCAGTACGACTAGACATCTGAATGCATCAAACCAGGATTGAAACCCAACTGATTTGGTGTCAGTCAGAGTTTCTACCACTGAACTACCTTCATTCAGCAGAGTTAAGCAGCTAAATCTAGTGTATTGTTTTTATGAATGTAAACAAATGCCAATCAGCCAGAGTGCTCTATTCATTTTACTGAAGAGCTTTGCATTAGTGCAGTTGGCTGTTGTTTATAGAATTAGCTTGTCACTCAACAGTGCTCAATTGAAATATAATTTAGCTCTTGAAAAAGTACGTCATTCACTGACAGTACTGTTCCATTGTATCACAGCTTCTCAGGGCAACTAGACATCCAAATGCATCAAGCCAGGATTGAAACCCAACCAATTTGGTGTCAGTCAGAGTTTCTACCACTATATATATAATCCTTCCTTTATATATTCTTCTCACTCAATTTTTATTCAACTTTTACAATCAAAATCTCCAGTAGAATAAAAGGAACACGATCTTACAACATTTTTCTGCTAGTTTTAATCTTTTTCTATTTTTAGTATTTTAAACTTTAGCACTCTGTTGCCAAGCAAAAAGTTATTTCTGCCAATGCAAGTTGAATTTGAATTTCTTGGATGTGTATTTATATCTTTCTATGGTAACACCTAAAACAATATTAATTGAAACTGAGAACCAGGCTACTATAATTTCACATATACAGAACTAATATGTAAAAGACTATCTTTTAAGGGGATTCCATATACAATAAATATGGAGGATTTATTTAAAGATGATGTAGAGTGCTGAATGTTAATATGGCATAGATTACTGTAGAAATTCCAATTCTCAGTTGTATACCGTGTGGGTGCATATAGAACCCGGTTTTAAAGAGTATTTTATATGCATTTTTTTTTTCTAAAGGATCAATTTTTTCGCTTACTGCATACATATTTTTTCTGTCCACTTAACTAAGAATTTTGTTAAATTCACTTTTATGAATATAATCTTGGACACAGTACAGCTCAGACTGCTTGAATTATTAGTAAAATTTTGGGAAAAGGACTTGGGGTCACTCACATGATAGCTGCAGAAATAGCCTTGTGTTTACAGGAAATAAAAACATACTTCACAGGAATAAAATATTGTTATACTGGAACACACCTATTCTATAGTTAATAGACTCTCCCACCTATAATAAATAGGCGCAGTCGCTGACGGAGTTGGTCAGTCAGTCGATGTCGGACGACCGTTAGTCGGATATTAAAGTATCAGCCACCACAACTAGATTGCTGCATCATTACCTATTATAGCAAGTTCCTAACGTTTTGTACGTCGAACCCATTTTAGGACCGACTTAGTACAAATACAAGCCTCCATTGTGAAACCACTACATAACAACTTGGCGACCGAGGATTCGGATTCATACGGAGGAAGAAAAACCTTTTCGTACTACATAACAACTTGGCGACCAGGATTCGGATTCATACGGAGAAAAAAAATTAATTCACCATATACAACACTTGGCGACGAACGTATTCAAACTCATACGGAGGAAGAAAAACTTTTTGTATGCCATACAACACTTGGTGACAGTATTCGTACTCCATAACACACTTGCCCACGAGGATTCGAAATTCATACGGTGGAAGAAAAAAAAATTTCACCCGCCATAACAAAAAAGAAAGTACGAGTATTCAAACTCATACGGGAAAAAAAAATTGCGTTCGCCACAGTATTATTCGGCCAAAAGATTCGGATTCATACGGTGGAAGGAAAAAAAAATATTCGCTCGCCACATTAGTTGGTGACGAAATTTGTACTCATACGGAGGAAAAAGAAAAAAAAAACTTGCTTGTCAAATTTTCGGCGACAACATCTCGGATTCACATTTAAAAAGAAATAAAACTTGGCAAAGTCTTTCGAAAGACAAGAGAAAAAAAAATTGGCAAAGTTTTTCGAAAGACAAGATGACAACTTAGTGACAAAAAAAAAATCAGTCGTATTCTCAGCTGAGAAAAGAATAATTTTTTTCTCAATAAGACAGTTTGCTCAAATAGGTCACGAATTGCAAATTCGTTTTGGACCCTCCTCTACAATATTTAAGCATTGTGTAAACTTTTGCGAAGATGGAGGAATGCAAAAATATATTCCAGGATTTTTTTAAGTTCCAGACGGAACAACAGATGACAATATTAGAGCAACAGAAAACATTCCAGATGCAACTACAGGAGGAAACTTTTAATAGACAGATGCAGTTTCAATGAGAAATGGAACAGAGGCATAAGGAGTTTCAAAACAAAATTCTGGAAATAACTGAGAAGAGGAAAGAGAAAAATCTACAAAATGATTCTTTCCCAGAGAATACAATATGAAATTCAATTGAAATATTTACGTACAGTCCGGATGAAGAGATAACTTTTGAGGAGTATTATAAAAAATATACGGACGTGTATAACAAGGACTGCCACTCGTGGTCTGAAGCAAAGAAGGTTAGACTTCTTTTAAGCAAGTTAGGAACTGCTGAGCATAATAAATCGGTAAACTACATCTCACTGAAAAAAACTAGCGAGTTGACTTTTACCGAGGCGGTAAATATATTAAGTGAATTATTTAGTAAAAAGACATCTTTGTTTCACAAGAGGTGAAAATGTTTGAATCTGATGAAAGATGAAGAACAAGACTGTATAACGTACGCAGCCAATGTGAATAAGCATTGTGAAGAATTCAAGCTGGCAGTGTAAAGCGCTGACAATTTTAAGTGCTTAGTGTTTGTTCAAGGGCTGGTATCAGAAAGAGATGCAGAGTTGAGGAAATTAGTACTGTCAAAATTGGAAGACGAACAAAGTCTTACGATACAGTTGTCAGAAGACTGCACAAGATATGTTAGCGTAAAGAAAGATTCGAAAAAGATAGAACAGTCTGGCGTTTCGCATGTAAGGAAAATACGCTACAAAAAAGAAAGTCAGTCTACCAAAAAGAATTCTAAAATTGCGGATTATCAAACAAAAAGTGAAAAAGCAGAGAAAAATAAACAAAAACTCCCGAAGCCATGTTTTGCTTGCGGTGAACTTCACTGGTACAGATATTGCAATTTTAGGAATAAAAAAATGTTTCAACTGTAAAAGAGTGGGTCATAAAAGCTCGCACTGCAGGTCAAAAAATAAAGACAATAAAATAAGAAAATTAAAGTCCGACGAGGTGAACGATCGAATAACCAGAAAATTTGTTACCGTCGAAATAAGTAATAAAAAAATAAAAATGCAACTCAACACTGGTTCCGACCTATCTATCATAAATTTGAATACGTGGAAGAAGTTGGGGAATCCAACTTTAATGAAAACAAATAAAATCGCAAGGTCGGTGACCGGAGAAAAAAATACAATTTATTGGAGAATTTGTTACAAACATCACGTTAAATAAAAAAACGCGAAAAGCTGAACTATTTGTCATAGAAAATACCACGAACTTACTTGGTACGGATTGGATAACAGAATTCCAATTATGGGATCTACCGATAAATTCTTTCTGTTACAAGGTAAATTTTTTAAACTACGAAGCCCAAAAATTAGTAAAGAAACTTAAGGGAACTTTTCCTACTGTTTTTTCTCCAGGTTTGGGAACGTGTACCAAGATGGAGGCAAAATTCCAGCTAAAAGAAAACACTCAGGCAGTTTTCAAAAAGAAAAGGAATGTGCTGTTTGCTTCAATTGAACAGATAGATAAAGAATTGGACAGATTAGAGAAAACCGGTGTATTTAAAAAAGTTGAATGGGTAACACCGACGATATATGTGAAAAACAAGCTCCAGAAAGTAAAAATGAAGCCAACACCGAGAAAAACTGGGGAGCAAGTTACCTGCAGCCAAGGACATGCAGTATTATTAAATGATTTAAGTCAACTGAAGTCACCACTGAAAACGTTAAGAAGGACAAGATCAACAAGGGAAGCTAGAGGCTGAACAAATAGAACCACAAGAAGAACCTACAGAAACTGTGACTCCATCCTCAAAGTGGAAGGTTGTTTCTGATAACACTATGGAGGTATAAAAAAAAAAAAAAAGTAGAAAAGCGGATTGGCTATATGATATACTTGGTGAAAGGCGAAAAATTCACGTGCAGTAACAAGATCAGACGACGTTTTTCAGATATGGTTGACAGCGGTCCCGTGGAAAAAACGCTGCTGGAGGTGATTTTCAATACGTTTGATCTAACAATGCCTACAACAATTTTACCTGAGATACGTCGATCCAGAAGAAAAAAGAAAGGCAACTGATCATTTTAAAAAGTGGATCAAAAAAACTTAGGAAATACGCTACGATGTTGCTAAAAAAAAAAGAAATTTTTTTTTTTTTTGTTTTTTCTTCATATTTTCTGTAAAAAATGAAAAATAAATAAAGAAAACCGTTTACTCCTACGCAGTAAAGTTTTAGGGAGGGGATGTTATACTGGAACACACCTATTCTATAGTTAATAGACTCTCCCATCTATAATAAGTAGGAGTAGTAGCAGCAGTCACTGGGTGGGCAGTGAGTTGGTCAGTCAGTCGATGTCGGACGACCGTTAGTCGGATATTAAAGTATCAGCCACCACAACTAGATTGCTGCGTTCCTAACGTTTTGTATGTCGAGCCCATTTTAGGACCGATTTAGTACAAATACAAGACTCCACTGTGAAACCACTACATAACAAATATACACAAAGGTAACAGCAGAAATAGCCTCGTGTTCACAGGAAATAAAAACATACTTCACAGGAATAAAATATACACAAAGATAACAGCAAAGTCATGTTAAATTGTAAATTAATATCACAATTTATTTTTTGTGTGTACTGGTGTTTGTATTTTTGGTTACAATTGTTTTTAAGATTGCATGTAATAAAAGCATTGAGTCCTTACTATTATCACAAACAATGTCCTGGAGGGAAAAATTATGGATGTTTTGACTGTCCTACGGTTTGTAGTGACGAGATTGTATTCAATGTCTTTTGGTGGGATATCTGTTTTCTGACAGGAACAGTTTCTGTTGCAAGCTGGGAGAACTTTTTATTATCTTTTTTTTATTTAATTTATTTTAAGCAAAGTTTTTATTTGTTTCATTTATTTTGTTTATAATATTCATTATTATCATTATTTTATTTTTATTTATTAATAATAATAATGTACCTACAGATATGTTAACGAAAATTTTCAGAAATTTCGTGGTGAAGCCAGCCTTGAAGATAAGTTAACGATCAGAAATTGAAAACATTAGTGGCAGTAAATTTTTGCAACACTGTTCAGGAGCTTGGTA
>OZ010614.1:42315840-42388340 GCA_963932145.1 Acanthosepion lycidas
CTGGATGTCTTCATATATAGACTTAATTCTAAGTTTATTACATCAGAGTATGAAGTACATGTTTTCAAGTTTATATACTTTTTTTTTTTTTTACGCTTAGCGCCCCGAGCAAGGCATGAAGCCACTAGGATGCAGGGGGGTTGCAGAAGATTTGTAGCAAGAGCAGATAGGAGTGATAGAAGAAAGGATGAAGGAAAGGGTAGTGTGTAGATCAAGGTAACTGGAGATGTCGATTGACATTACATATTTTGAATAGTTGGAGATTATAGCTATCAGGGAAACAGTAATTGGGAAGGGTGTTCCACAAGCGAGAGGTGCGAGGTATGAAGCTATTAGAGTAGAAGAGACGGCTACATTTTAAAGTTTCTACAGTGTAAGGGTGAGAGCGGGATGCCAGCCTCGTAAGGCGCTTGTATTCATGGAGACTGGGGACCAGGGAAAGCAGCTCATCGGAGCAATTGCCATGAAAGTATTTGTAGAAGAGACAGAGAGAGGCAACGGCGTGTCTGTGAGATAGTGGCTGCAGGCGAGACGCCAGATCAGGGCCAATCACATTACATATCCGTCTCTGGATCTTGTCAAGAACTCTGAGGTAAACAGAAGGTGCCCCAGACCATATATGGCAGCAATACTCCATGCAAGGGCGAATGGTCGTTTTGTATATTTGAAGTATCGATTCAGGGGAGAAAAATTTCCTGGCGTGGCACAGAGAGCCAACTTTCCTCGCGGTGGACGATGCAGTTGATTCAATGTATTTGCTCCATCTCAGGTCAGCAGTCAGCGTGAGACTGAGCAGACACAGGGAGTCACTCTCAAGAAGTTGACTATCAGACATTCTAATGGGGGGCAGGTAAGGATATCTATGGTGGTTAATGGAGAGTAGTTTAGTTTTTGAGGCGTTAAATTTGACCATCCAATTGTTGCCCCAGTTAACAACCGATTGGAGGTCCATTTCAAGACGCGCGGCCAGGTTAGTTTTGACCGCGACACTAGATTTGATTTTGAGGCAGGAGTAAATTGTAGTGTCGTCCGCGTAGATGCCAACTTGGGAACCTATGGCGTCAGGAAGGTCGTTGATGAAAATAAGGAAAAGTGTGGGGCCAAGGATAGAGCCTTGGGGAACACCTGCGTTCGTGGGATAGGAACTGGAGGAGAAACCGTTGAGAACGACCTTCAATTCTCGGTTTGATAGGAATGATTGTATCAGATCAAACAGTCGACCAGTAATACCGTAACTATCGAAGAAGGCCGGCATGCCTACCAAACGCTCATTCGGACACCTTTTGTCTCAGGAGATTGTCACATGTGCGACAAAAAGAAATAAGATAAAGAGAATGACAAGAATACTAAGTAGTAGACAAAAGAAATTTCATTTTAATTTAGTGTTGTAGTCAGTGGTCTAAAAGGAAATAAAAAAAGCTTACCGGCAAGCAGTTAAAATTAATTCAAAGTAACTTCAGTTGGGATTTTCTGGGTTTTTGTGGCATAGTTACATGTTCCGTGAAACAGCTCTGAACCCGATTTCTACAACTTACTTCAGCCAGCCAACTTGGTGCCAAGCAACAAAAAGACCCCGGCTGAAGACCCCTACTTTGTCAGGTCATCTTGTGGCGGACTTTACCACATTATTTTAACTTTAAATTAGGAAACAAAACTGACATGGAAAAGGATAAGCAAAAGACATAAAATATTTATTTAACAAGATGTACATATCAAACAAGCGTGTGAAAGAAAGCATGTATTTAAATAAGAAAAGTTTGAATAAAACAAGAGTTGTCTCTCTTTAACTATTAATTGTATTTCAAAGTTCCTGGAAGAATGTTCGCAGAAGATTTTGCTGTGTAAGAAAAGATTATGTGAGTGATGTGTGTGAGTGAGAAGGTTGGAAAAGTTTGTAAAAGTTCGTAGTGTATGCATGAATAATTATTTAACATCTGATTGCCCATGATCGAGACGAGAATTTTTTGGGACTACATCTTGCAGCAAGAAGAGAAAAGAGAGGAAGAGGCAAACTCATGTTTGCTATTTATAGATAATGTAATCATGTGATAGGATCAAGATCACTGCGCGGGAAGAATTATTCTTCACGTGCAGACAATCTGATTGGTTGGCATTGACCAATCAACGAGCAAGCTTTGGGGAGACTTAAGAAAGCTTCTTGGATCTGTTTCTCCAAAAAGTGCACAAAATTGACTACATAAAAGTAGAGCAATTACAAAATTGTCGCATTGCTGTGATTTGTAAATTGTCTATAATAACGTAGTGGTGATTTATTAACCAATGAATGCTTGTCGTCGTATCTGATTTGTATTTGTGTCTGTATGTCTGTGCGATATACATCGGCACAATCTAATTACATCAATGACTTCTTTGAATGGCCCAGAACTCAGCTCAAAGACGTTTAATCAGTAAAATGAGTTTCTATTAACAAGATGTAAAATCAATTTGGTCAAAACCTTAGTCCATTGGGTTTTAAGACCTAAGATTTATTACAGAAATGTTTTGTAATAACAGTGTAATGATAGCAACAAATAAATCACTAAATAACTTCTAACTCTTGGTACTAGATCAGTAGTTCCCAAACTTTCTTCTCTGAGCTGCATTTTTGGAATGAAAACTTGCTTGTGTCTCACCAAATTTTATGTGATAAAAAGTACATTTAAAGATAAAAAAAAAACAGAGAGGGTTAAAGGGAGGTAATCACGAATTCAAAGTCAGCATTATCATTCTTCTCCAATTTTTTGGACCCTAGTTACTATATTCTTAAGACTTGATGTAATGCAAAAATATCACAATGATAAAAGTGGTCACTAATTATTTATAACTATTTATGCTGAGACTAACGCAGACAATTACAAGCAATTTAATATTTTAAATTATGAAATCATATTTATTTTTGGCATATGAATTTTTTGAAACTGTTTCTAAATCTTTGATTGTCTTTCAATCATTCCACCTCACCTGCTATCCTCTTTTGCCTTACCTATGAGGCATGCCACACCATTTGGGAACCACCGTACTAGACCATATAGGGGTATGAAACCAAAATAAATAATAATAAAAGAAAAATTAATTGAAACAGAAATCAAGTTCTCTCTCTTCACCTTTGATGGGTAAAGGCACGGCACTCTGCTACCAAACCAGATAAGAAAAAACTTTTTATCTCTGTAATGTTCTTTAGAATATACAATTTTTTCTCTGAATTATGAAAGCCTTTTATTGTTTTTATTTATGCTAATTGTATCTTGGATATGATTTATTTATAATTTATGTATTTCTGTTGTGGGACTGATGATGATATCCTTTTAAGCCCCAAACAAAATTACATGCATATATATATATATATATATATATATATATATATATATATATATATATATATATAATAGTTACAAATTACATTCATGAATTAGATTCAAACTGATAAAGATGTTACCTTAACAGTCATTTACAATATTAAAAGATTACTATCAGTAAACTGTTATATTTTTAAAAATTCTTTTAATATGTTCTCTATGACCGTGTTAATAAATACAGTACTTAAATTATATTAAATCCCTAAATTATTTGTAAAAGAGTTAAATATTTAAATTGCTAGCAAGCATCAAATTAATTACTTTGTGGTTTTTTTTTTTTTTTGAACATTTAAATTACTATCAAACATTAAAATCTATTTTTTTACATAAATTGCTAAAAATATACCACCCCTCTTTTTCCTACGTAAAACCTAATTACAACTTCTGTCTCTTTACTTCCCCCTTCTTTCTTTTTTCTTTTTCTCTCTTCTCCCCTCCCATTTCAATATATCACTTCCATTAAAGTTATATATATTTTAAAGAAAAACAGACCACTTTAAGGTTCCATTATAAAAATTTATTTCACCAGAGCCCTTTTAAAGGATGCCGGATCATCAGATAACACTTCCAAAAGATGAAACAAAAAATGAAATGAAAAGTCACACTTTTTATGGGTAGTGTAAGTTTTTGTAATTTAACAGAGAGAGTAATGAGGAGTTGTGTGAGAGACATGGTCAAGTTTAGAGAGGGTCTATTTTAATATTTCTTTCAATCATACTTAGTATTGGGGGAGCTGTTTAATTGGTTAACTTTAATATATATATATATATATATATATATATATATATATATATGCTCTCTCTTAGAAACAGTAACTAAGGTTTTCTCAGAATTGTTGCAGTATAAACCACAGGTGGGCTCTATGAGTTGAGCAGGTATCTAATAGGTATTAGCTAGCCTGCTTGGCAGACAGGTGTACTCATAAATGAGTAGTAACCAGTAATTATTATATTTTTAATTTTATTTAAAATAAAATTTAAAAAGAACAAGACGAGCACTTTATCTTTTTCTTTTTTTTGAGAGAGAGAGTGGCATGTCTAAGCTCACACTCACCTACTCTCTTCTCTCTCTCTCAAATGGAGAAGTGGGTTCATGCCTTTCACAAGGGCATAGTACAAGTATGCATAAACAGGCCTAGCTAAAATTCAAACTTGGTTCGTCTTACAGCCACATTACATTGAAACACTGGTTTCCATACGATCACCAAAATTAAGCAATGTTGAGTCTGGTCAGTACCTATATGGGTGACCACTTGGGAATACCAGATGCTGTAAGTTTGGATGTGTGGGTGGTGTAATGGATAATGACTCTGAATTGTTAACCAGAGAGCTGAGTTCCAATTCCAGTTGGGTTTGTTATATTCACTCATGTACCAACTATACTTGCAAATGGTATGAATCTACCTCCCCCCAGTGCTATAGTACATGTATCAATAAGTCATTATTATCAGCAAAAAATTCTTACAATCTAAAAATATTTTTTGGCTTTAAATAACCTGCAAAAGTTTGATAAGCCATAAAAAAGCAAATCAATCATTCTTGGTCAGGCTTAGAACTTTTCATTGTATTCACTTATGCACAAATACCATTGAGGAATATATGAATCTACCTCTTCTCCCCCTAACTATGGGTTAATTAGTAAGAATTTATCACTAAACCATTATTTTCTCCCCAAAATAATTCTTACAATCTAAAAATATTTTCTGGCTTTAAATAACCAGCTTTGGGTTGATAAGCCATGAATAAATGAATCAATCAATCAAACTTGGTTTACTGATTTGCTTTTTAATGTTTTCTGTGTTTGTATACATTGATCTACTTTGTTCTTTTATCATGAAATCTCTCACTCCTGAATGGGTGACGTTGATCAAACATGCGTATTTTGGTTGACCACCTACACAGGTGCCAATTATTTGTTTCATATGTTTTTTTTTGTTTTTTAGTTGGCATGTTCGTACGAAGAAAAACATTGAAAGAGTTCGTCGTGATGAAGCAAAAGCTGCTGAAGAAGAGGAAGAGAGGCAAAGACGAATTGCACTTGCGGTAAGTAATTTTCCAATTAAAAGAAAGTCAAAAAACGATTGGTTGTTGAAACTGCAGTATTTGTATTTATTGTGAACTTTTGTCATAGTTTTATTCCTGACTAGCAGTAGAGCCCGACGTTGCCCGGGGATGTAACAGTAAGAGATAGATCAAGTATCGACCATCATAAAGGCTGAAAAATAAAATTGACAAAGATTATTGTTTAAGGTTGACAGACACGCATGTCTTAATTAGTCTAAATTTTTTTTTTTTTTTTTTACCAATTGGTCAAAGCCAAACTCAAACAAAAACATTGTTTTCAATCGTTATGAGTCTACCGATTGAATAGAATTTTATTATAAACAATTGTCTTGCAAATGGAATTTTTAAAGCATTCTGAATGTAAAAATAAAGAAAAAAGTGTGCAAGAAAATAAGAAACACTACCTGCCAAAGAAAAAGTGAAGTTTTGTTGAAATCGGTTAAAAATGTAGGGAATCTGATCCCATATATAAACGAACACACACACACAAACAACCTGGGTTTTATAAGTATAACTCGATATGAGTTGTCCCCCTTTCATTCTCATGATGCCTCTTAATCGTGTTTTCAAATTGATTTCTTGCAAAAACAATTGTGTTTTTCCAATTTTTGGTGCTGTCAGAACCACCGCAATGTAATTTTACGTAGTCCTGTGAAGTTTTGTTGAAATCGGTTGAAAAATGTAGGAAATCCGATCCAATATATAAACGTACAGACACACACACAATCTGCGTTTTATAATAAGTAAGATAAAATGATTAATATGGAATATACAGGGCGTCCATAAAGTTCGTGTGCACTTTAAAAAATTTATAACTTTATTTGTATTTGCGATAGAAATAATTTGTAAAAAGGATTAGAAAGAAGTAAATTTTATATTTTTTAAGGGTTTATTGAAAGTTTATTTAAGTTTCCACATGTTCTCCATCATTAGCAATACAAAGAGTAATACGATTTTGCAGTTCACGGAAAACATTTGCCAACTGATTTACAATAATGACTGAAATCACATTAGTTATTTTAGCTATACTTAAAACTAGGTACATTAAACTTTATAACATTTTTTACAGATTATTTCTATCGCATATACAAATAAAGTTATAAATTTTTTAAAGTGTACACGAACTTTATGGACACCCTGTATGAGAACAAATTTTATTTTGTCAATGTTTCATTCAGTAAGAACATCAGAACAACTAAAAAACAAAAAATCTTAGGAAGAAATTGTTACCATGGCAACCTTGCTACTTAAAAATACTATGTTGAATTATAAAATTTTCTCAAAAGTTAACATGTAAACGAATTGTAAATAAATATCTGTGAACAAATCATTGGGATTTGTACAGAGGAAAATGTTAAAATGAAATGTAAAAAATAGTCATTTGATATAGTAACATAAGAAAAATATATTGTATATAAAAATCAAGTGCCCTACATGATACATGCTTGAGCAATAGGGATCCAAAGGCGATTATCTCCCTTTATTCAAGAAGTCATGTAGGTCACATGACTGTTGCTTAGTGATGAAAATAACCAGTTCATCAGTTAACTGCCAGGAGTCATGAGATGTGAGTTGCTTGTTCTGCATAGGCCAGCCAGCTGCCATGTCGTTCAGCTTAAAAGCCCATCACACTGTTTTACTTTGGAAATATTATCATCACCAGATATAGAAACTATCCCCATCTCGCAGTCCTTAATTTGGGAAAAAACCATTGACTCACCATTTTCTTATTTGCGGAATATGTCCAAGCTAGCAACATCTGGCCCACTTGAATCTGGAATCCTAAATATAGCTTCTCCAGAAACACTGAAGAATCTCCAGCAGCTCTAATTCCCATTGGGAATTATTACAAGACCCTATCTTTTCATTTCTTTTTCACAATGTTTATGTCGATGTGTTATAGTTTCTCTGTGTAAAACACGTGTAAATATGTATATATATTAGGTTGGTGCAAAAATAATGACATAATAACGTCGAAAAACGACATTATTACGTCATTATTTTTGCACCAACCTAATAATTTTGTGTATGACTTAGCAGCATAATACTGCTAATAAGAGAACAAAGCATTTCTTTTTCTTTCAGCTGTTCTGTTCAGTCCACAGAATGTGTTATTATATCATGGATATAATAATGCCAATAATGGGGGAAATGCAAACTGAGAGAATATTCCTTTCTTCGATAACATGTCCTTTATATGGTTTGGAACCCCTACTGTTCATCTTAAGGTCCTCAACAAAATCCAGAGATGGATATGCAATGTGATTGGCCCTGATCTGGCATCTCATCTACAGTCACTTTCTCACCGATGTGCTGTCACTTCCCTTTGTCTTTTCTACAAATACTTTCACAGTAACTGCTCCGACAAGCAACTTTCACTGGTTCCCAAACTGCATTAATTTAAACATGCTACTAGGTTGGTATCTCAGTCCCAACCTTTCATTGTCGAAACGGTTAAATGTAACCGTCTCTTCTTCTTCAATAGCTTCATGTTTCGCACTTCCCGTCTGGGGAACTTCCTTCCTGTTACTTGCTTCTCTGATAGCTATAATCTCCAACTATTCAAATGCAATGTCAATTGACATCTCCAGATGCCTTAATCTATTCCCTGTCCTTCTCTTCATCCTTTCCTCTATTATGCCTCTTTACTCCCGCTCCCACTCTCTGTAACCCCTTGCATGCTAGTGGCACTCCCACCTTGCTTGGGTTGAAATGCTTATTAAAAAAAAATATTATCTGGTGATTAACATCTTGATATTTGTAACCCCCATTAACGAGTGATTTACCCAATGTGATATGGCATTATTTAACTCCATTAACTCAATTCATGACCAACCAACTAGAAGGTTTTCTACAATAAGCTGCTGTTTCAGCAATCTTGAACCTTTGTGCCTGCAAAAGAACGTAGTGTCAAAAGAATGGTTTTTCTGTTGATACCACCATTATTTTAACTACCTTCACTCCTCAGCAATGTTTATTGTTTGTTTGTTTTTTTGTGACCACAAAAATCCAAGATTATTGACGTTTCTTTCTGCAGTAGACAGGTTGCCAATCAAGCATGTCCGAGTCTGTCCTGCTGTTCGATTCATAGCTGGGAAGAGGAGAAAAAGAAATCAAGTCATACCTTTGTGAAGGGTAAAATTACATATATCAGAAGAAAATAGTGACCAAAGAGAATTCAAATTTATAATTTGTTACAATCACCCAAGTTAAGCAATGTTAACCCTGATCAGTACTTAGATGGGTGACTACTTGGAATACCAGATGCTGTAACCTTGGATGTGCAGGTGGTGTAATGGATAATGACTTTGAATGATAAATCTGAGAGCTATGTTCCAATTCCAGTCAGGTTTGTTACATTTATTTATGCAACAAATACCCTTGAAAAAAATATAAATTCACCTCTTCTTCCTCCAGCTATGAGTTAAATAGACATGTATCAGAAAATTATTATCAAAATTCTTATAATCCAAAAAGTATTTGCTAGCTTTGAATATCCTGCAAAAGGTTGATAAATCATAAAAAACAAATCAATCTATAACCTCCCGTCTTCTTATCAGTACATTGGCCTCTGGAGGGAAAGCAGGAATGTTGTTTTTTATTCATTGAGCCAATTGCAATGTAGTATGAAACAGTTAAATATTCAGTGCTGTAAGAAAGACAGATCAATTCATTTGGTTCGTTTCTGAGGCTATTATCTCATGAACAAACATTTTGGAAACATTTCTGTATGTCTGAGGGTCAGCTGAAAAGTTCATAGGCTGACCAAAATACTCTTATGGAATGTGACCAAATGAGGCCTATTTTTAAACATAGTTCCTCTTGCAGTCCACACACTTCTTCCATTGGTGTTGCAGTGCTTGGATCCCATTAGAGATAAAGATTTCATCCTGTTGGTCAAAAAGTCATCAACCACAGATATGATGTCATCATTACTGCGATACTAGTTCCCAGCCATGTACTTTTTTCCTGTTGGGGAACAGATAATAGTCAGAGGGAGACACCCAGGAGAATAGAGAGGGTGATCAACCAGTTCAAAGTCACACTCACACACAACAGTCATTATATGCTGGAACATAATCCTCCTGGAACAAGATCTCTTTCATTAATTTGTTCTTGTTAACCTTTCATAACTTAAACAAAAAAATAAAGATTAAATAAATAAACAGTTGTGAGAAATTTATGGAGATATTAAAAAATAGAATGAGGTATATAGTCCACCTTGCTGTCCACACACATCTTCCATTGGTGTTGCAGTGCTTGGATCCTATTGGTGAAGAAGCCTTCATATGATTGGTAAAAAAAGTTATCAACAGCAGATATGATGTCATCATCACTGTAATACTGGTTCCCAGCTAAGTATTTTTTCATGTTGGGGAACAGATGATAGTCAGATTAGGGAGAGTGATCAGTTCAAAAGCCACACACAGTAGCCATTCAAACCAAGGACTTGTGTGCTGGAGCATTGCTCAGTTGGAACAAAACCCCTTTCATCAGTTTTCCTGAAGTTTAGTCTTGATAGCCTTTCATAACTGCCTCAGCAAGTTGGCAAATTACTCTCCATTGATGGTGTAACCTTTTTGAAGATAGCCAATAAACACAATGCTTTTTGAATTCAAAAATGTTGAGATCATCATCCCTGAAAATAAAATGACCTTGGCCTTCTTTGGAGCAGGTGAGGAGGGGTATTTCCATTGCATGGATTGTCTCTTTGTCACTGGCTCAAAGTGAACCCAATACTCATCCTGTGTTAGGAAACATTCAGGGAAATCAGTTGGATCCACGTCAAACAATGTCAGTTTTTCCTATGATGTGATCAGCCTGGTGCGCTTTTGATCAGGTGTCAGAAGACATGGCACCCACCAAGCAGAAACCTTCATCAGAATATTCTCAACTCTCTCACAGGATATACTAACAGCATTGGCTATTTGATTTATAGTCAATAGTATGTCATCCATCACCATGTGGTGAACACAAACAATGTTTCCCTCGGTGGTGGCAGTTGCAGGATCTCCAGACCTTGGGTCATCCTCAAGACTCTCCATGCCCCTCTTAAATTCAGCTGCCCACTTTTACACTTTTTGATAAAGCTGGAGTGTCATCTGCTAAACCTTTGTTCTGCAGGTACTTGATAGCACCATAATACCAAATTTTGTTCATTTTCAAGAGAAGTCGCTTCAAGGTCTTCTTTGAACAGTCAGATGACAAGATTTTAGAGATGCTTAGGTGGGACATGGTGAAAAAAATAAAGTTGGGAACCACTGGAATCCCAGACTTGTACAGGTTATGATTGTAGTGATCAGGCAAGCATTCTCTTGGGAGTCCGTTTCATGGGAAGAAGCTGTTCAAGTGGAACTTACATCTCACCAATGAAACATGATTACTACAATCTTAACCTGTCCAAATATAGGGTATACAGTTATCTTCCATACATATCCCTGTCAAATGTACCTTACTCTGTAATCCTGTATCTTGAGAGGCTCTTGGGCTTTGTACAGGATAAACATTATTGTTAAAAAACAAACATAACAGAAAATATATAAACACTCAACCTGTGAGAATCCCTCACATCCTAGCAAGAAGATTGAATGTTTGAAAAAAAAAAACTGAAACCACATACCTTCGATATAGCCAACCATAATTTGATGGAATCCAAAAGAGAATAAACGATTCATTCATGAAAAATTTAGTCTTGTATTCTTATCAGACGTTACTGTCATGACTTTACAGCATAGTAGGACCCAGTTAGGAGTCAGTGTGCCAGAAAATAACATTATTTTCCTCTTGTTAACAGGAGCAAGAAACCAGAACCGAGTTACTTCGGAAGAAGGTAAAAAGCCAACGTGCCATTGAAGGCTTGGATATCAGTGGCACAGATGTTGATCATGTTACCTTGGAAGCGCCAGCACCCACACACATTAATTTCTTCTCAGAGATAGAAAAAGAAGAGGTAAGTTAATGTAGCAATCATTTCTTTTTTTTATCATTGAAATAATTTGGACAAAAGATAGTTGCAATGAAGAATTATTTAATATACTCTAAATAAACTAAAGCAGAAGCATAAAATGCCATGTCCATTTTGTATGATAACTCACTATTTTAATATTTTTATTATTATTATTATTATTGTATTTCAGATATAATTACTATTTATTATTAATTTGTTTTTATTTTGCTTGTGGCCACATCAAGTTTGATTACCAAAGTTAAGCAATGTCAAGCCTGATTATTACCTAGATGGGTGACAACTTGGGAATACCAAGTGCTGTAAGTTTGGATGTGCAGGTGGTGTAATGGATAAATGACTTGGAATTGGAAATTGGACAGCGGAGTTCCAATTCCAGTCAGGTTCATTATATTCACTCACCTTGGGAAAGGTGTGAATCTACCTCTTCTCCCCACCCCAGCTGTAGACCATATATCAATAAACATTATCTCCTAAAAATTTTTACAATGGAAAAATATTTTCTAGCTTTAAATATCCAGCAAAAGTTTGATAAGTCATAAATAAAAACAAAAAAACAAATCAATCTTTCTTGGTCAAGCTGAGAACTTTTCAGTACTGCTCATATTAAAATGTATGTGTGTGTATATATATATATATATATGGAGTCGTGGATATATATATATATATATATATATATCCACGACTCCATTTTGATTGAGGAATTGGAGAGCCGAGTTCGAATTCCAGTTGAATCCATTACATTCTCTTGTGTGCTAATACCCTTGGGAAAGGTATGAATCCTCTTCTTCTCCCTCCAGCCGTGGGTAAATAGCAGGACAGACTGGGTTTTATAGCCTTGGATGGCAACTGGTCTAGGAGAAGGACAACTCTGAATTCAAAACCTGCGGAGGGTCATTTGGGGACCTTGTGGCACGTAGTGCACCAGGTCTCTGTATTTGGCCCTTCAAAAAGTGTGGATGGTCCTGCACGAAACTTTCACCACTATAATCAAATCTCATGTGCGGTTGTCGGGCTGTCGGTTACCTGGGAACCGATCTGCTTGACCCTCATACGTCAGATTCGATGGAAGAGTTGAATCGATATATATATATATATATAGCCATGTGAACATTAAAGTCACGGCTTGACCATTGTGCATAAGCTTGAAACAGACTGCTACCACTAAGTGTTGACTACAATGTCCACTTTTATATTTACATACACTTTAGCCCATAAATATAGCATACCTTAAAAGTATATTTTATCATATCTTACTATTATGGGGGTGGTATATGTTAGAAGTATTTCTACCACGCCCTGTATAATGACATACACATGTCTACCTTTGTATAGTCGTAAATGTATCCTCTTTACTATTTGTTTTCAAATTCCCTATTTCAGCGTCAGAATCTTGCAAAAAATGCAGAACATGAAGCCGAAAAGAAAGCTGAGAAAGAAAAATGGGAGAGAAAAATTGGATTACTTACCTACCTTGGAGAAAGTTCCGTGGAATCACAGGGTAAAGTTTAACTATTACTGCAGAATTTGATCTTCACTAGGTGCCCCACCCTTGTGACTTTGTAGCAGACTAAACATTTGGGGCATTTCCTTGTGGGCTAACCATCCTACGTATGATGATAAACTACATCAGCATCCTGGGTAAGACGATAAACTACATCCAACAGCAAGGCTTCTGATCAGGAGGTTGTGAGGAGGATGGAACCATCTCTTAATTGTTGATGTTCCCAGGTCCAATCTGACCCAGGGTGGTAGCACCTGTTAGAGTCCCAGCTATGGGCAAATAGTTAACCCCAAAACTGAGGTAAACAACATTATGAAAGTGTAAAAATAGGTTTTAATACGAGGAATACTTTGTAAAAAATTATTACCAGAAATAAATTTTTGACGAAAAAAAACTATTACTATTATTTGAAAAAAAAATTACCAGCAATATGTTTTTGAAAATATTATTACCAGCTATACATTTTTGATGAAAAAAATATTACCAGAAATAGATTTTTGACAAAACAAAATATTACCAGGAAAAAAAAGTTGTCGGCATTAAATAACCCATTGAGGTTGATATGCCGTAAAACAAACCAAACCAAACCAAACCTTGTGGGTTAAAGGTTGGCAAACGAATCAAGCTGGCTCTTTCTACGGTTGTGTAAGTTTGATCCTGACACTAGGTGCCTCATGTTTACAACTATGTAGCAGACTGATGTGAATTTAGTAATTGCCTAAATTATAACCAACTCTCACATGACTGGAATTTAGTATTTTAACTGCTTTTTTTTTTTTTTTAAACCATTTTGAATTTTTGGTCTCTAATGGAAGTTGGATGTGCATTGTTTTAACAAGTTTGTGGTAATCACAAATCTTTTATGTAAACAGCATTTAATTTTTGCTTTAATCATTTCACTCCACTAAGTCACAAATGAAAAAATAAGGAAAAGGAGAAACATTATTAAGGAGTGAGAACAATAGAAGAGGAATCAAAAAGACAGTAGATAATGATTGACATTGCATTTAAAGTTTTCAGGATCAAATTTGGCTGGGTAAGCATGGGGCCAGAAGAGAGTTCCACAAGCGAGAAAAGAACTGTCAGCATAGAACATATGGTTACATCTAGCTAATTGAACTGTGAATTTATCAGACCTTGCCACCAATCTAGTCATAAAGTCTATATACCATAGTGAAGAGTTTATCTGAACAATTACCAAGAAAGTATTTATAGAAAAAGTACAGGGAAGCTATGTTATGCAAGGGGGGTGGGGATAACTGAAGCCAAAACACCAGGTCAAGACGAACCATATTGCTGATTGTTCTTTGGATTTCATCAACAATCTCTAAATACACGACAGGAGCACCGGGCCATATGTGGCATCAATAATCTAGGTCTGGGCAAATGGTAGACTTATAAATATGTAAGATAGATTCAAAGGTGAAAAAGTGTCTAGCATGGCAGAGTGAACCAACTTTCTTAGTAGCAGACCTAGCAAATGGATTCAATGTAATCTTTCCACTTCATGTCAGCTGAAAATGTAACTTTGAGATGGTGCAATTTCAAAATATTAGCAATCATGGTTCTCCACAGCTTCTTTTTCTGATTTAGTGTCAAATGCGGTCAGCACTTAGATGAGGAATCACTTGGGAACATGGGGTACTGTAAGAAACTTTCTAAAGTCTGAAATATGTTTCACTGTTAAATAATCCACAAGTGGTTGATAAGCCGTAAAAAAAAAAAGGAGCAAATAAATCAATTTGATTTTGTCTATGAGTTGCCATATCGTCTTGAGAAAGATAGCTCTGTGTTTTATCATTGTCTTCCCCACAGTTTTGAATTCAAAATTATCTTTCTCCTAAACTGGTGACCATATAAAAATTGAGAACCCAGTGTTTGCTTTTATTTAACCCATAGATAGACATGGGGAGAAGAGATGGATTCATGACCCTTTTCCAAGGGTATTTGTGTGAAAGTGAATGCAACAGACTTGGACATGATTTCTACTCTGCTCACTGACTCCACTTTCTATGCTGATGATCATTACAATGCATGTATGTCCGTCCACTTAGTGTTAATACATTGCTATTTCCATGGTCTTTATTAAATCAAGTTGGCTTTTTGTTCTATCCCCCCCCCCTCAAAAAATAAGAGGTCTGCACATCACATGTCTTGCTCAACATTTCTGTGAATGAAAGTTATCTTTTGAAAATCTCTTCACTATACAAAGGAAAAAGGGCCTACTGCCACATCATTTTGAAAAACCAGTTCCAGTACAATGACTGAAGTTGAGCAACATTAACTGGTTAGTACCTAGATGGATGACCATTTACCAGGTACTCTAATCTTGGATGTGTGGATGGTGTAAGAGATAATGGTTTGGAATTGTTAATTGGAGATCAAAATTAAACCATTATTAGCTTCCAAAGAAAAAAAATTCTTAAAATCTAAAAATATTTTCTGGCTTTAAATAACCTGCAATGGGTTGATAAACTGTAAAAACGAATCAATTAACCAACAAAGAAAAAGTCTGCAAGCCTATGATGCTGGCCTGTGGTACTGAATCTTGAGTCATCTATCAGTACCACCTACACCTTCATTGACACTATGTTGAGGAATTATTTGTCATATAAATGCTTATTTTATTTATTTTTCACTATTAGTCTGTGAACTTATTGATGTATATATGTGTATTTGCTGATTGAGAAAATAATGAAAATAAATTCACCTTCTCTCGCTCTCTTTTTTTTTTTTTTTCTCCAGCTACACCGCCATGGTATTTGCAAAACAAGAAACTACGTCTTGATAAGGAAGCAAAAGTGTAAGGAAAATGTCCTTTATACAGAATAAAATCTATTCCATGTGATTGAAAAAAACTATATATTATTTAGCTATATGCAATGTCAAAAAAAAAAAAATTCTGATTGTTCGAAAATCAATCATATCTAATTTAAAGTTAAAAAGCTTATTTAAATACTCTTACATCTTGAATAAACAGCAGTACCCAATAAATGGGGATAGGGGGGGTTCTATTTCCTAAAATTTAATGAATGGAGAGACATGTCAAAGGGAAGGTTACTTTTTTTTCCCCAAAGATAAAAAAAAAAAAAAATGAGTGAAAACAAAATGCAGAGTCAAGATTAATAAGCATTCATATTTTTTTTTTTTTTTTTTTTTGCCATCATGGAATTTTAATAAATGGGACAGATTCAAATAAAGGAGGAGGAACTTTTTTTCCAAAGATGGAAAATAATTTTTCACAGTGAGTGGGAACTGATTGCACATTTTAGGATCAATAAATATTCATTTTTTATGACATGCATCATTTGCTGGCATGGGATGAAATGGGGGTGTGTGTGTTCAAATAAAGGAGAGGGTATCTTTTTTTCCAAAGATAGAATATAATAGAAAATAAAGGGTGGGAGGTGATTGCACAATTTAAGATCAATAAACATTAATTTTTATGAAATGCAATATTTGCTGTAATTTTTAATTTTTTTTAATCAGTTAACCACAAGCAATACAATAATGTTACTCAAATGCAAGGGGTTACTGGGAGTGAAAGAGAATGAGAAGACTTTAGAATGAACCAGAAACCCAATCCTAAACAGGAAACAAGGGATAAACCTCTACTCCTCTATTCACCCCAAGCAAGGTGATAATGCCACTGAGATGCAAGGTGCTCCTGGAAGTGAAAGAGAATGAAAAAGACTTTAGAAGGAACCAGAAACCCAATCCTAAACAGGAAACAAGGGATAAACCTCTACTCCTCTATTCACCCCAAGCAAGGTGATAATGCCACTGAGATGCAAGGTGCTCCTGGAAGTGAAAGAGAATGAAAAAGACTTTAGAAGGAACCAGAAACCCAATCCTAAACAGGAAACAAGGGATAAACCTCTACTCCTCTATTCATCCCAAGCAAGGTGATAATGCCACTAAGATGCAAGGGACTACTGGGAGTGAAAGGGAATGAAAAAGACTTTAGAAGGAACCAGAAACCCAATCCTAAACAGGAAACAAGGGATAAACCTCTACTCCTCTATTCACCCCAAGCAAGGTGATAATGCCACTAAGATGCAAGGGGCTACTGGGAGTGAAAGGGAATGAAAAAGACTTTAGAAGGAACCAGAAACCCAATCCTAAACAGGAAACAAGGGATAAACCTCTACTCCTCTATTCACCCCAAGCAAGGTGATAATGCCACTAAGATGCAAGGGGCTACTGGGAGTGAAAGGGAATGAAAAAGACTTTAGAAGGAACCAGAAACCCAATCCTAAACAGGAAACAAGGGATAAACCTCTACTCCTCTATTCACCCCAAGCAAGGGGCTACTGGGAGTGAAAGAGAATGAAAAAGACTTTAGAATGAACCAGAAACCCAATCCTAAACAGGAAACAAGGGATAAACCTCTACTCCTCTATTCACCCCAAGCAAGGTGATAATGCCACTAAGATGCAAGGGGCTAATAGGAGTGAAAGAGAATGAGAAGACTTTGGAACAAACCAGAAACTGAATCCTAAACAGGAAACAAGGGATAAAGCTCTATTCCTCTATTCACCCATGGAAGGTGATAATGCCACTAAGATTCAAAGAGCTAATAGGAGTGAAAGAGAATGAAAAAGACTTTAGAAGGAACCAGAAACCCAATCCTAAACAGGAAACAAGGGATAAACCTCTACTCTTCTATTCACCCCAAGGAAGGTGATAATGCCACTAAGATGCAAGGAGCTACTGGGAGCGAAAGCGAATGAAAAAGACTTTAGAATGAACTAGAAACCCAATCCTAAACAGGAAACAAGGGATAAACCTCTACTCCTCTATTCACCCCAAGGAAGGTGATAATGCCACTAAGATGCAAGGAGCTACTGGGAGCGAAAGCGAATGAAAAAGACTTTAGAATGAACTAGAAACCCAATCCTAAACAGGAAACAAGGGATAAACCTCTACTCCTCTATTCACCCCAAGGAAGGTGATAATGCCACTAAGATGCAAGGAGCTACTGGGAGCGAAAGCGAATGAAAAAGACTTTAGAATGAACTAGAAACCCAATCCTAAACAGGAAACAAGGGATAAACCTCTACTCCTCTATTCACCCCAAGGAAGGTGATAATGCCACTAAGATGCAAGGAGCTACTGGGAGCGAAAGCGAATGAAAAAGACTTTAGAATGAACTAGAAACCCAATCCTAAACAGGAAACAAGGGATAAACCTCTACTCCTCTATTCACCCCAAGGAAGGTGATAATGCCACTAAGATGCAAGGAGCTACTGGGAGCGAAAGCGAATGAAAAAGACTTTAGAATGAACTAGAAACCCAATCCTAAACAGGAAACAAGGGATAAACCTCTACTCCTCTATTCACCCCAAGGAAGGTGATAATGCCACTAAGATGCAAGGAGCTACTGGGAGCGAAAGCGAATGAAAAAGACTTTAGAATGAACTAGAAACCCAATCCTAAACAGGAAACAAGGGATAAACCTCTACTCCTCTATTCACCCCAAGGAAGGTGATAATGCCACTAAGATGCAAGGAGCTACTGGGAGCGAAAGCGAATGAAAAAGACTTTAGAATGAACTAGAAACCCAATCCTAAACAGGAAACAAGGGATAAACCTCTACTCCTCTATTCACCCCAAGGAAGGTGATAATGCCACTAAGATGCAAGGAGCTACTGGGAGCGAAAGCGAATGAAAAAGACTTTAGAATGAACTAGAAACCCAATCCTAAACAGGAAACAAGGGATAAACCTCTACTCCTCTATTCACCCTAAGCAAGGTGATAATGCCACTAAGATGCAAGGAGCTACTGGGAGCGAAAGCGAATGAAAAAGACTTTAGAATGAACTAGAAACCCAATCCTAAACAGGAAACAAGGGATAAACCTCTACTCCTCTATTCACCCCAAGGAAGGTGATAATGCCACTAAGATGCAAGGAGCTACTGGGAGCGAAAGCGAATGAAAAAGACTTTAGAATGAACTAGAAACCCAATCCTAAACAGGAAACAAGGGATAAACCTCTACTCCTCTATTCACCCCAAGGAAGGTGATAATGCCACTAAGATGCAAGGAGCTACTGGGAGCGAAAGCGAATGAAAAAGACTTTAGAATGAACTAGAAACCCAATCCTAAACAGGAAACAAGGGATAAACCTCTACTCCTCTATTCACCCCAAGGAAGGTGATAATGCCACTAAGATGCAAGGAGCTACTGGGAGCGAAAGTGAATGAAAAAGACTTTAGAATGAACTAGAAACCCAATCCTAAACAGGAAACAAGGGATAAATCTCTACTCCTCTATTCACCCCAAGGAAGGTGATAATGCCACTAAGATGCAAGGAGCTACTGGGAGCGAAAGCGAATGAAAAAGACTTTAGAATGAACTAGAAACCCAATCCTAAACAGGAAACAAGGGATAAACCTCTACTCCTCTATTCACCCCAAGGAAAGTGATAATGCCACTAAGATGCAAGGAGCTACTGGGAGCGAAAGCGAATGAAAAAGACTTTACAATGAACTAGAAACCCAATCCTAAACAGGAAACAAGGGATAAATCTCTACTCCTCTATTCACCCCAAGGAAGGTGATAATGCCACTAAGATGCAAGGGGCTACTGGGAGCGAAAGCGAATGAAAAAGACTTTAGAATGAACTAGAAACCCAATCCTAAACAGGAAACAAGGGATAAATCTCTTCTCATGTTCAAAATACCAGGGAGGAGTGTGAACTAACAAGGCTGGTGGGAGGGGGGGGTCAAATAAAGTGCTCGGTTGGTGGTCTCTTAATTTTCAAAATTTTAATAAGCATACCCGTCTTGTTTATTCAAGAGGGAAAAGCAAACCATTATTGTGAAAAATACAAATTGTCAAAGTCTTCTCTGGTGATTACATTTGTTCTTGAGCAAGATGATCCTTAACTTATAAAGATCGGCTTGGTCTTGTGTCATAATTTTTCAACATACAAAATTTCTACACCACTACATACTAAAGATTTCTGCTTGTTATAAGTCAGTTCAAAGATAAGACAGCATTTAGTATTCAGTGTTTACTCTCTAACTTAAAAAAAAACTAAAAAGAAACTTCCTTGTGCCTTTCTTCAATATCTGCCAACTTGTAAAAGAAAAGCAAAAAAAAAAGCATTTATTCTACTAGGATATTGATGTGGCTCATTGAACTTTTGTTAAATAATAGTTTAGCAGACTATTATTTTTTAGAGAAGTGTAACTCTGCTCAGTTTTCCTGGGTCTGACCTTTGAGGTCAGATACAAGACAAAATAAAGGAAGTCGATTTTGATTGGCTAGACAAGCATGGGAATGATAGAGATATAGAAAGAGATTTCAGAGTCAAGTCTTAACCATCAAACATTTTCCTTTCGTGACTGCAACATCTCCCAGTGGAGAGTGAGAGAGAGCAACCCCATCTAGTTAGATGTATGCGTTGACGTTAATAAACTAGTTAAGTTTAAAATTCCCTGTGTTGAAGTTCTCTTTGATCTCTGAACCAAAAGAACTGGAGTACACCAGCCAGGGGGGGACAAGAAAGAAAAGATACATGTGGGTAAATTGGCACTGATGACCTTCCCAGCAGTAGGAGGCTATACAACACTTTACCTTCTTTAATATCTTCTCAACTTTGTAGAAAAAATTAGTTATTTATTCTGCTGAGATTCAGAAGTGGCAGATTGTGTTTTGTTTTTTTGTTTTTTTGTTTTTTCACACTCAATGAAAGCTTGACAAACATGGATAAATATGCACACAATAAGACATATTGTCAAAAGGACATTTTTTTTCGCCATGACATGGATTTTTTTAACTACTCTCACTCTTTGGCAATGTTTATTGTTTTTTAAAAAGCAAAGATTAGAATTGAAATAATACCTAAATATATGATGAAAGTGAATTTATACATTTTTTTTTGTTCTTCAGAATTTACAATAAAAATATTAAACACTACTTATTTATTAGATTGTTTATTTACAAGATAAATTTTATATTTACAATATTCTAAAAACTCATACAATTAGAAATAACACATTACAAAATTTATCATTTATTAATTTATAAAGAAATAAATGTGAAAATTTTTTTTATTCATAAATTTATAAACTTTTAATAAATTATTAAAATATGTGAAACATCTATAAAGAAGTCCTTATTATTTACTATTTTATAAAGTTTGAAACAATTGGCAGTTAACTGATGTTTTGCCAACCATTCCAAGAAACAATGAATAAATAGCGTAAATAAACAATCTAATAATGTATATTATTTTTGTTGTCGATTCTCAAGAACAAAGAAAATGTATATATTTGCTTTTGTCATGTATTTAGATTTTATTACAATTCTAATCATCACTTTTAAAACAATAAACATTGCCGAAGAGTGAAGATAGTTAAAATGTGGTGTCATAGGATAAACTGTTCTTTTGACACTGTTTTTTGCAGGCATGAAGGTCCATGTTTCCTGAAAGCTGTTTTCACTTTTTAAGCAATAGTGCGAGTATTTCTCACTTTTTCGGCAAGGTTTCCATGTTTTACGGAATGTTTTTATATTACAATATGATTCTATTGGTTAACCAGAAAATGATCCATATTCATAGTACAGTGTAACCCGGATATAAGAGAGTTGTCGGGGCCGGAGAAGAAGTCTCTTATATCCGGGTTTCTCTTATATCCGGATTTGGCCTATTTTGTTTAGGTAAGTATGGCTCTAATTTGGGACCAGATAAAATCGCTCTTATATCCGGGTCTCTTATATCCGGGTTACACTGTATTCTTCCTCTGTTACAGTTGTATATACTCTATGAAAACCAATATATAATAGTCAATGTGCCATATAACCACATTAATAATTCTTGGAATTCTCACCTGTTTTTTGTTTTTTTTTACTTGCAGCACTGAGACAAAGAAAGAAAAAAGAGACAATGATGACCCTCTTCTAAAAATGCGTGCCTATCTCAGTAAAAAGGACAAGAAACACAAAAAGGACAAGGTAACCTTGATACAAACATTAACTTCTGCAAGTCAAGACCCATCTTTTGTTTATTAATCTCTACGTTGGGATTTTACAACGTTTTCATCATTAGGGAAGGCGACACTATTTACATTATTCAGACTATTCTCCTCATCTTTGTTGCCATATTTATCACAATGTTTCATCTATTGTATGCTTCGGCCTTCTTCAGGTGGTTGGAATGTTGAACTGAACCCTTTATTTCACTCATTGGTGTAGACTGTTCTAGTTCCACGTGCCATATCGAATAGATGTCAGCTGTCAGTTATCTCCTGTTAATTCCCCTCTCCAAGTTCTCCACTGCCTTAACCAGGTATTGAACTCTCACTCTTTGGGTCCTGTCACTGGATCTAACACCTTTATCCACTGTGCCATGTGTACTTGAGGACACATGGCACAGTAGATAAATGTTGTGATAAATATGGCAACAAAGACGAGGACAATAGTCTGAATAATGTAAATAGTGTACATAATACCTCATCTCAGAAATATAGACAGATACATAGGGAAGGTTTATGGCCATATCATGTTGAAACATTGGTTTTCCCCCAATCATCAAAGTTAAGTAACTTTGAGTCTGGTCAATAACTTGATGGGTGACTGCTTGAGAATACTAGGTGCAGGTGGTGTAATGGATACCAGCTTGGAATTGGAAATTGGATAGCCAATTCTACTCGGGTTCAAATCCCACAAGAAGAATCTACCTCTACAGATAGAAGAAAGGGTTCGGTTCAAAATTCTATAGTTATAGATATTAGAGTTATGAATTTTTTTTTGTTCTTGTGTCATAAATCAAACTTTCAAAAGTTAATTTGTTTTTAGTTCTTGAAAAAGTTCACCCCAAAATGAAAATTCAATTTTACCATATACATGATAAGAGTAAAAAAAAATCAAAATATTTCAGAAGCTTTATTTTTCAATTTGCTAATGATCTAACTACATAATTGTTATATACCATAGCTATGAACACTAATGGGTATGTCCGAATCCTCATAAATACATTGGACACTATTGTAAGTAGAGGTAATATGGTGTCTAAGTAGTCCACCACTAGCAGTGGTTTACCTACTTCATGCTGCTGGCGAGTATTGTATTTTGTTGATGCTATAAAGATTACTATTTCATTCCCAACTTTTTTGGTTATTCCTCATTCAGTAACCTTAATGCATTTAATAGTTTATAGCTGCAGAATAACATACAACTTTACAAATAAACAAAAACAAGTTCTTGAAGGTTCTAGAAAGTCATAGTTATACAATTTTAGAAATCTTGTGTTGGGGATAACATCTTTTTTTTTTTTTAAATAAACAGAATTAAACCCTTATTCATTATTTTTTAACAAAAGTTCATGAAATTATGATAGAAGAAATCAATTATTTTGCAAAAAGTCATAACCCTGATATATATATATATATATATATATATATATATATATATATAGATAGATAATATTAGTGGTAACTATACATATATATGCAAAATCCACAGGTGCATATACACACATGTATATTTTTTGAATAAAAAATTCCGAGAGGATAGAATCCAGGTAGAACTCAATGTCCAGGACAGAGTAAGGATATAATAAAAAGGCTTAATATTAATATTAATATTAGTGTTTAAGCCTTTTTATTATATATATATATATATATATATATATATATATATATATATATATATATTGTCATCCACAGACAGACTGTTTCGATGTATCACAGCTCATCAATGTGGCTAGACATCTGGTTGTCTCTAGCTAGGATTGAAACTCAACTGAATTGGCGTCAGTCGGGGATTCTACCACTAAGCCGTTGGCGCACGACAGGGATGAAGGTGAATTTAAGCATATTTCTTTTTAGATAAACACACATTGACTGAGAGAACTCGATTCAATTCACCGAAGAACAGTGACGAGATACAGATCTCCAAAGCCAATATAAATGCAAGAAACAATGTCAAGTGACATTTACCTTTTAAGATATAATCAATATTTGCTTTGGAATTGCTGCATCGAATCAAGAGAATTGCTTTCAAATGTTCCTCAGTTAACCTTTATCTATTTGCTATCTATTTTGATTTTTATAATGAGTTCATTCCTGTTTCTTAAACAAACATATGTACATGAATTCAAAAATGTTAAAAATGAGTAAAAATAGGATTTTACTGAGTTAAAGGCTCTGGTTTAGACAAGACTTTTACATAGTTCACAGAAAAAAGTTGGGCTGGACAAAATATTTTTCTTGTTAGCAGAGATTCATTGATCATCTTTGTTGTTGTTGGAGCTGATGCGTTTGAAATTGCTATCCATGCTGTTCTTTTTTTTTTTTTTTTTTTTTTTTTTTGATGATTCATTTTGAAGTCTCTGACATATGTTTCTTTCAGCACTGTGGAAAAAGAAAAAAGTACAGTTTCTCTTGTGTCTGGCTTGACCTGGAGGCAGCTGCATCTCTTCTCTGTTTCTTGACAGTTGAAATTTTGGGTTTTTATCAGAAAATCTTCCCAAAAGTAGTCTCAAGAAAAATGGGGCTTAGTTTTCTCTGATTGGTCAGATATTTCACATGGTGATGTTAATTTCTAACCAATAGACACTTTGATTAAAATTGAGTATGCTTTATTGTGGAATCTTTTTGGCATGTTTGTAATATTATCTGTTATTTGGTAGAAAATAATGTTTGGACATGTTTTAATATGGTATTCATGTAGTAATGTAATTGTGTTGGAAATAGGGTTTATTTCCTATACTGTCATATCTAGTATCTGTCTATATTTCTGAGATGAGGTATTATGTACACTATTTACATTATTCGGAGCAGTGAAATAAAGGGTTCAGTTCAACATTCCAACCACCTGAAGAAAGCCAGAATATACAACGGCCGAAATGTTGTAATAAATATGGTGACAAACACTAGACACTAGTCTGAATAATGTAAATAGGGTACTGTCATATCTAGTTGTAAAATTTCTATTGCCAGAGCACCATAAATTGTTTTCGTGATCAAAAGTTGTGCTTAGGTGTGAAAAAAAAGAAATGATACCCTTCGTCAAATTTATGTTTTAAAACATCTTTATTTTTTAGAATGAGAAAAAGTGGGATAGAAAGAAAGAAAAATGCAAGAAGTTATCTTCATCTTCCAGTGTCTCCATTGACCAGTTGAGAGCAGAGCGTCTTCAACGGGAGAAGAATGAAAGAAGCCGAGCCCTGGCTTTAATGGCCAAGCTGCAGGGTGAAGAAATCCCAAATCAATCTGACAAAGAATTGAATCTTTCCGACCGTGACAGGCAGTACAATTCACAGTTCAATCCTTCACTTGCCCGACAGAGAACTGACAAAAGACATTATAAAAGATAATTTATGATTGGATATTTTATTGAAAAATTAAAAAAGAAATTTGGTTTTTTAAATTGGGTGTTTTTATTTTTTTTATCGTATGTTATTTATAACAGAAATGCATTTCCAATGAGTTCTTAATAGAGGAATTCCCTGACAATGACTTTGTGGCATGCACTGGCAACGACATTTAATAAGGGACTTCAGAGCAATGACATGGTTGATTATAAATTAATTTTACAAGAGGGATGCAGTGAAGCCTTTATGAATTATATTAGAATATAAGAATCATTGATTTTTACAATACTGTATTTTTCGGTATATAAGAAAAATTTATTAAATTTTTTACCTTAAAATTTAATATCTGTTAAGGACACGTGGCACAGTGGATAAAGGTGTTGGTTAGATCCAGTGTCAGGACCCAAAGAGTGTGAGTTCAATACCCGGTTAAGGTAGTGGAGAACTTTCAGAGGGAAAATTAACAGGAGATAACTGATAACTGACATCCATTAAACATGGCACATGGAACTAGAACAGTCTACTCCAGTGAGCGAAATAAAGGATTCAGTTCGATATTCTAACCACCTGAAGAAGGCCGGAGTGTACAACAGCCAAAACGTTGTAATAAATATAGCGACGAAGATGAAGACAATAGTCCGATTGATGTAAATAATGTTAAAATTTAATGTCAAAATCTGCTTGTGTCCAACAACCTCAGTTTTTTGTTTGTATCATATGTGACACTTAAATCTCACTAGTAACCTGCATACAAGTCCACATATTATGCCACAGCAATAATCTCAAGACATAGCCACATGAATATTTGCAGATGCTTTTTGCTGTTGTCTTTCATCTTTCATCCATACGACTGATTTAGAAATTTCTGATGCTACTCTGGCACAAATATCTCCTGTTATTTCTGTCCAGGACAACTCATCTGATGTTAGTATGAGGCACATTGTCAGCTGAGAGGTTAATCTTTAGCTTGTCTTTATACCTGAGCCATGGCCATCCAACAGTCTTTTGCCAACTGTGAAGCTGGCTATACATGTGGACCTTAGGTATTTCGTTGTTACTCATCCTTGCAACATGACCATCTCGGCGAAGTTGTTACTGCATCAGGAAAGTCTCAATTCCACCGATGTTGCATTTTGTGAGAAGATCAGCATTGGATATCATATCGTGAAAAGTATAGCCACAGATCACATGGAGACAACTTTTGTGGAAGACATCCAGATGATTGATATGGGACCTACAAGGGATCTACAATTCTGAGACATAGAACAGTGTATGATCAATCTATATATATATATATATATAATTTATTTAAAAATATGATTCCAACTCGAAATAATTATATTTATGCTCTACTTTCGTATCGAGCACTATTTTTTAAAAATAATTACAAAGATATTAAGGAACTTTGGATTATTTACCAAACCAGTTTCTTCCCTATTTTCTACAATATTTTCACATATATATATATATATATATATATATATATATATATATATATGATAAAAATATAGTTTTACGGTATGCTATATTTATAGGTAAAAGGGTGCAATATCAGAGATAGTGCATATCTAAATGAAAGGAGTTCATTGAGAATCAGTGATGATCCTATCACAGCTAGGTGCCTTGTGTAGGTTGCAATGGTTTACTTTGAGCCACAGTAACCCTCTCTTCCTACATTTATAATCCCAGGGCACACAGGGGTGTCATGTCTAGGGAGAGAAAAGCAGGCTGCAGAGAATGCCAGATTGTACAGAGTTATTAACAGCCTTCAGGTCTGCCCCTCCACATTTAGCTTGTTTAAATACAGAGTTTTCCTTCTCCTATACCGGCTGCCACCCAAGGCTATAGAACCCAGTCTCCCCTGCTATTTGTTGATATTTGTAATGAATTTGAATTCAAATTTGGCTCACAGATTCCTCAATCTGAGCCACAATGCATTACTCCACATACTACAGTATGTAAATATAAAAGTAAACAATGAGGTCAACACCAACTGGCAACAGTCTATTTCATCCTTGAATGCAGTCTTCATGGTCTGAAGATTGCATTCAAGCCTGAAACAGACTGTCACCACTTGGTGTTGACCTCAGTGTCCCCTTATATATATGATCTCGGCTCATTTCAAAAGTTCATGCTCGACGCCTCAAGCTTTTCTACCTGCATGCAAGTCATCATCTGTTGTTTCAGTTTTAAAGAACTCTGGTGAGCTGTTCGACTCTTCCAACTATTAGCCTGTTAGTCTTCTACCTGTTTTTGGGAAACTCCTAGAGACCCTAATCAATGCTGAATTGATTCATCTCTTATCATAGAGCCATTTCTAAAAACAACAATATGGCTTTTGTTTCTCCAGGCCAACTGCTGATGTACTGACAATATTTGCAGAAAGAGTTTATCATGCTCTAGATTAAAATGGTGAAGCCCAGGCTTTGGACATTTCAAAAGCCTTTCAGGTTTTCTCCACAAACTGAAAAGTTATGGTGTATCAGGACACTTTTTTTCTTTTTTTTTAACAGATCCAGTCTTTTTTATCAAATGAGACATCCTGAATGGCCACTCTTCTAGTTCCTTTCATACTAACGCAGGTGTCCTCAGGGCTCTGTCCTTGGTTCTACTCTATTTTTAATTTTCATCAATGACCTTACTGACATCAGCTTTCAATTTGGTATCTATGCTGATGATACAACAATTTACTCCTGCCTTAATAGCAAGACTTATCAGACAAGGTCAAAATGGCAGCTAGTGTCCAAAATGGCCTCAAGTACATAATTAACTGGGGCAAAAGATGGCTTGTTAATTCTAACACCTCTAAAACTAAACTTCATCTGTGAGAACCCTTGCTGCCTTCCATCAGTGATTCGTTGTGCCTTCTCAGGCTCACATTTTCGTCTGATTTGAAGTGGAAAGACTATATTGAATCCATTGCTATATCAGCTGCTAAGAAAGTTGGTTTACTATGCCAGGCAGGACAGTTTTTTCCCCTCCAGAATCTATCTTATATATCTATAAGTCTACCATTTGCCCATGCTTAGAATATTACTGTCACATATGGTTTGGTGCCTCTGCTATTTACCGTGATTTTCTTGATAGTATCCAAATAAGAATCTGCAATATTATTGGTCCTAATCTGGTGGCTCAGCTCCAGTGATTTTCACACCACCTTAAGGTTGCCTCCCTTTGTCTTTTCTATAAATACTTTTATGGTGATTGTTCAAATGAGCTGTTCACTATAATACCTAGACATTTTGAATTTAATCACAGCACTAGACTGTCACCAAGACATCATCAATTTACAGTTGAGCTAGCTTGATGTAGCCGTAACTTCTATGCTAACAGTTGCTTGTGCAACTCCCTTCCAGCTCCAAGTCTTCCAGCCAACTTTAATCTGCAAAAATTTAAATGCAATGTCAATCATGATCTACTGTCCACCTGATTACCCTCTTCTCTTTCTGGTCATCATTAATGTTTCTGTTCCTAATTATTCCACACTCAGTAACTCCTTGTGTTTCAGTGGCATTCCTGCCTTGCATGGGCTGATTCTGATTTAAAAAAACAAAAAACAACATGCTCTGGGTGACCTTCCAAAGCCAATCAAGATACTCTGCATGTCATTATGGAGATTAAAATGAAGATTATCAGAGAACAGATTGCTAAAAGTTTGAAAATCCATATTTCAACTGCCTTTCGCCATTTGAAATATTTCAGTTCAAGAAAAATGACCGATTTTGGCAAATCGAAAAGGTGTTATTTTCTGCCACCTCAACACAAGACTTCATGTTGCAAAACAAACCTTGCAGAAACTTAAAGAGTTGAAATAGGAAAACCTTCTGCACCCATCGTATTCTCCTGAATAGGTTCTTCCAGATTTTCATTTTTTTTTCCAGTCTCTACAGAACAATCAAAATGACAAAATATTAGACCCTCTACAGTCAGTCAATACAGAGTTCTTCCAAAAAAACCACAAAGTTTCTATGAAAATGTCATCAACAAGCTTGTAGAATGATGGAAGACAGTTGTTAAAAAAATGGAGACTATGTACTAATAAATTTTTTTTGTAAAATTTTCTTTTTAATTTTCTAAGCAGGCATGAACCCTCACAACGATCTCTCTTTATCTATCTATCTGTCTATCTCTCTGTCTGTCGCTCTGTCTATCTGTCTGTCTATCTATCTATATCCCCAACTACAGCTGATTACTTCCACCTCCCCAACTACATCAGATTACTTCTGGTGTAACATTATCTTCTTTAAGTTTTGGCATGTGGAAGGCAATTTAATTCATTACATTAAGCCACCTGGAGAGACATTGGTAGTCAAAACTGCATTTGTGTTTTTATCTGGCATTTAAAGATTTTATTACCTATACATTGATTTATAGCTCTACATGTTAGTATTTCTACCTTGTTACTGAGCACTTTTTTAATCAGCCATTTTTAGTGTTTTTTTTGCTTGTTTTATATACATATATATAAATATAAATAAATATATATATATATTGCATACTAGCAGTAGAGCCCGGCGTTGCCTGGGGATGTAACAGTAAGAGATAGATCAAGTATCGACCATCATAAAGACTGAAAAATAAAATTGACAAAGATTATTGTTTAAGGTTGATGGACACGCATGTCTTAATTAGTTTGTTCTTTTGTTTTTTTGTTTTTTGTTTTTTTACGAATTGGTCAAACCCAAACTCAAACAAAAACATTGTTTTCAATCGTTATGAGTCTATCGATTGAATAGAATTATATTATAAACAATTGTCTTGCAAATGGAATTTTTAAAGCATTCTGAATAAGTATAACTCGATATGAGTTGTCTCCCTTTCATTCTGGCGACAGAATCGTGTTTTATCATGTTTTCAAATTGATTTCGTGCAAAAAAGCAATTGTCTTTTTCCAATTTTTGGCACTGTCAGAACCACCGTAAGGTAATTTTTGTTGATTTTGTTGAAATCGGTTGAAAAATGTAGGAAATCCGATCCAATATATAAACGTACAGACACACACACACACACACAATCTGCGTTTTATAATAAGTAAGATGAATGGATGGATGCAGAAATGGTCTGTGTTGGTTTACTCCCCAAATTTAAAAAAATCAGCTTATATAACACAAACTCTGGATGTTGTGAGGAAGGATTTTTTGGTCAAAACAGAAGTTTTCTTCCCCTTTTTGGACAGACTGATAGATGTTGACAGACCTTTCTGAGACTCATGAGACTCCCAATCTCTCTTTAAAAAAACAACTCGAAAACTGACCAAAAATCAACTATAAAAAAAAACAAATGAATATTACAGGCTAAGTTCAACTTTTTTCATACATATATAAAAATATGTCAGCATCTAAAGATTTTATGGCCATGTCAGCATCTAAAGATTTTATTACTTTTAGTGTTTGTTCACTTGTCATATATATATATATATATATATATATATATATATATATATATATATAAGTGACAGAAATTATTAGGAGGAGAGAAAGCCACGACTACTATCACCAAGCCGCTCCATCCAGAGCATTAGAAGCCGGTTCAAGCAAGGATATACTAGTGATAGAAATTATTAGGAGGAATTGATAATCATAAGTAATTCATCAAGTCTGGAAGAAACCTCAACAGAATGCAGAAAGCACTGGACGGCCGTTTCGTCCTATATTTGGGAGTCATCAGCAGTGCGCGTACACTACTGAGAATTGAAACCCTGATAATTATGTTATTATGCAAACGGCGCTATATCAAGTCTGATTTGATACTTCTTCGTCACCGAGGACCGTTAGAACAGTTGGTATGACGTTTACATAATAACGTAACTGTCCGGGATTCAATTCTCGGTAGTGGATGCGCACTGCTGATGAGTCCCAAATATAGGACGAAACAACCGTCCAGTGCTTTCTGCACTCTGTTGAGGTTTCTTCCAGGCTCGATGAATTGCTTAATTATATATATATATATATATATATATATATATATATATATATATATATATATATATATGAAATTTTCTCCGAATTAACCAGTAGAGAGACAATATTTATGAATAAAAATTTTCCTTCTGAGTGAGTTATTTTCTTTTTAAAAATGCTACACTCATAAAAAAAAGAAAATAACTCACTCAGAAGGAAAATTCTGGAGAGTGCCGCCATAGAAAATTACCCAAATATTAATCTACGCCCAGGTTTTTTCCCTATTTCACCTTTCTTAACAAAATTAATGCTCTTACAAACAAATATACACAGCAGATTCATAAAATCAAAAGAAAATGGTTGAATACATCAACACAGATGTAATGACAATATTCTCCACACATGACAATTACTGACATTATTTTTCAGTTAAAAATATGAAAATAGCGTTTCTCTACATTCCAGTTGCTAGGTACATTCTGTTTTTGTTTTTTATTAGTTACTTTGTTCATTTAATTTCATTTTCGTATTTTGCTTCGATAAAGTCCACATTGGACGAAACGCGTCAGCAATTACCAGTTTTCATATTGTCATTTTTATTCATAAATATATATATGACAAAGTGCAAAAGTTTGCATGTGATGTGTTTTGTCCTTTATCAGATTAGGTTTGTTTATATTGATCTGACTGCACATGCTCTTGAACGCTGGGAATTTTAAATTTAGAAATAATCTTTTTTATATTTTTGGGGTCTGTAATCAAGTCGTTTTATTTTGGTTTCCATTTTTATTTTTTTTTTATGATTAAATATCCCACATTGTGATAAGAGAAAAGCTGCCAAGAATGCTGAAATGTCATGAGAAACTGATCGCAAATTTACTTACGATAAACTAGCAATTAAAGCACTTTCTAAATATTTCATTTTAGTAAATTATTTTCTCTTTTAATTAGAGTAGCATTTTTTTCGTGCCAAAATTGTGCTCTGTTTCGTTATAGAGAACAACCAATGCATTTTGTGTGGTGTTTTTTAAAATATCTCTTTTATGTGCATTTTTTTTATTTAAACTTCTTGAAGTTTCTCTATTATATTCTTTCTGACAATACTTACAGGTGATAGAGTAGATTCATCCTTCAAGTTTTGGCTTGTTTTGTATTGATGAAGTCCAAAGGGATGAAAGGTGCCACATGAAAACTTTTTCTGCTTTGTCATACATCTTTCCTCCAAAACTGTTCTTGATATATAAAAATGTATATATCCTTATCCCATATACAAATAAGAGAAAGACCAAATGGAGTAAGAATTCACAGTTCATAGCATTTACTTTTTAAAAAAAGTGCTCAATACAAAGTAGAGCAAAATAATATTATAATATTTTTATTATAATAGATTACAATAAAAACATTTTACATCGCTACACAAAACTTTCATGTTTCAAAACTATAACAGTTCTTCTTCAGGCAGTGGTACATAACTTGTGATAAAAATGATTTATTAGAGAAATTTGAAAACAAATTATCTCTTTTTGGAAGTTAAAAGTGGGGGCGGCATAAGGTCAGAATTAAAAACTATACTTGTGGGTATATTATTATTGATTTCCCAGTTTTTTTTTATGGCTTACTGACCTTTTGCAGGCTACTTAAAGCCAGAAAAAAAAAGTGTATAAGACGCACCATTATTTTGAAGAAATTAACCAATTAAAAGTCAGATCTAAGCTAATATATTATAATAAAAAGAAAGAACAGTAAGATATATAATCCGGTGTTCTTATTGATATTTTTTATTTTTATTTTTACAAAACCGTGCACAATGTAAATTTACAGAGCATAAATATTATAATTAATTGATTTAAAATATGGTTTCTTTGCTACACAGTAATAACTATGTTTCGAAAACCGAAGCGAAAAACTTCAAATTTAATTATATAATTAAATTAAAAGTATTAGTTCTGTTTCGTCTTCAAGTGAATTTTGGAATAACTTATTTTTAAATTTACTAAATTTTAAACGCGCATATAAATTTATAATTTCATAATATACAGGATGTCCATAAAGTTCGTGTGCACTTTAAAAAATTTATAACTTTATTTGTATTTGTGATAGAAATAATTTGTAAAAAGGATTCGAAAGAAGTAAATCTATATTTTTTAAGGTTTTATTGAAATTTTATTTAAGTTTCCACATGTCCTCCATCATTAACAATATAAAGGGTAATACGATTTTGCAGTTCACGGAAAAACATTTGCCAACTGATTTACAGTAATGCCTGAAATCACATTAGTTATTTTAGCTATACTTAAAACTAGGTACATTAAACTTTATAACATTGTTTACAGATTATTTCTATCGCAAATACAAATAAAGTTATAAATTTTTTAAGTGCACACGAACTTTATGGACACCCTGTATGTATATATATATATATATATATATATATAAGAGAGAGAGAGAGAGAGAGAGAGAGAGAGAAATGGTTTAGTTCACTTGAATGTGTGATTTATAACATTAAAGTATGGATTTCAAATGTGAAATGCACATCACCAATGCAGTTAACATCGGTAATCATCTAATCAATATTTCCCTTTTCATTGGATACTTGATAAAACTTTCTTCAAAATAATGGTGCGTCTCTACACTTTTTTCTGGCTTTAAATAGCCTGCAAAAGGTCATTAAGCCATAAAAAAAAACTGGGAAATCAATAATAATCAAAGCAACAGAGCCTAGAGAACAGAAGGTCACCTTGCCCACTCGTGAAAAATAAAAACCTGACCTCTCTTGTGTAAACAGGAAACAGCTGCAGAAGTAACAGGAATGTCTATTAATTACTTATTTATATGCTGTATTTATTTACTTTTTAATTGTGTAAGTTTTTCCATTTTGATCCAGCAAACATCTGGTGAATAGTGTTGTACTCTTTTCTACCAAATACACATGCCATCTGGAATAGTCCTGCTGCTATTCATTTTTTCAGCTTATAAAATAATTATTGTCCCATAAATGTTTGGTCAGCAATTTTTAAGCTTAATGAACGTTGAAACCAAATTGTGTCTTGGAGAAAATTATTTGAGAAATAACAAGCGTTCAGCACAATGTCATGCGAGGCTGGAGGGAAGTGAATTTAAGGAAATCATTTTTAATCATGTCGGCACTCGTGTAACAGGGCAGTGACCCCAGTTGTGTCATACTAGAGAGAGCATTGTTGAAAGTCATTAGCGACTTGCGGTATTGAGAGATTTAATAATTCTAAGCAAAGGAGTAGTGTAGATAGTAGAAGAAAAATACAGGAGAGCGGTTAATCTGATTGGAGCCTGATGGGAAAAGGCCCGGTTTAGAAATATCAATTTAAACCAATAAAATACTTATTACAAGGGAGGCCTCGGAAGAGTTTGGAACTCAAAGTAAACAAAGTAAGATTTAATAAGATTCAGCTTACGTGACACCCCTGATACAACTCCATAACCCCTGGGAAATTGGCATGACATGATAACATAAGTCTGCCGAATTTTCAGTAACTTTAGGGTTTGTTTGTTTAGCAACTTATCAGGCATATTCACATTGATTTCAGTCTAATTTTTGGGAACTTTTTTTTAAATTCCAGGCCCAAATTGAAAAGCACTTTATGGTATGGCCATCTGGGTTATTTAATAAGGGTGTTGGGGATGTGCAGAATTAATTAATTGTAATTGAGTGAATCAGAAGGAATTTGTGTAGGTTGCGTGACTTTCTGCATCCACAAACAAATAAATAAACGAATTTTAAATACAATCAAAAACAAGACGTATTCAATTTAGAAACCAACAAAACATTTATATACAATTCAAAGTAATATATATACAGGATATTTTGGTATATGTTACTATGGCAAAGTGCATGTGTGATATTTGAGGTTTCGGTATGTCTCTTTTTGTATTTGTATGTTCAGTTACAGTCTTTCTGGAATTGTGTTAATTAATATTAAAAATATCAATGTTAAGTGTTTTTACTAGGAATGAGTTCTTATAGAGTGGTCTACCTTTGACTGTAATATTTCTGAATCGTTCGAATGTTGATTTTTACTTAATAATGTAGTGAATATAGTTCACTTTGGATAAGCAAAGTTGTTTTAGGTTTGAGATTTGATGTCCACAGAGTTGGTCAAGTTTAAATTGCAAGTGAGTCAGCGTTGATGTACTTTTGCGCGGTAAAGTCGTGATTTCGAGTGACGTGGGGTATATTGGCAATTTCTCTGTGGATGTTCGTCTCTGACTGCTTTGGTCAGTCGGTGTTTTCTTTTATATGCTTTGAAAGTCCAAAATCGGCTCAAATAAATTTTGGCGCAATTTTGTTTTGCATGTGAAACTTTCAGATTATTGTGTCGTTAACCAATGAGATTTGTTGATTCGCCTAGTACAGTTTTTTATTGGCCGAAGTTTTTCCGTACGTAGGCGTAAGGTATAGACTGTTCTGTTACTAGGGGTGATAGGTAGAAAAGGACGAGTCTACAAGGGGGTCCTTTGTTTAAGTAGCTAATTAATCATGTCTATCCCAGATCAAGGTCTATATAAACAAAATACACATGCACAGAAAAGTGAGTTACCCAGGCGAGTCCGGTCCTGCGCGGAGTTTCCCTGCCTGGGGCTTCCGCCTCAGCCAGGTGTTCTGCCTATGCTGACGACGTTTCGGTTCTTGTGTCGAGCGGAGCCGAGATTGACGTGGTCAGCGGGGAGATCGGTGGGTGTGAGATGGTGACGGAGGCCGGGATCGGCCGCGGTGGGTCTGTGGGCTTGCGGTTGGGTGCGTGGAGGGGAGTTTCTCTTCCCGGACCTTTCCTCTGGACGGATGGGCCGATCGGGATTCTCGGCGTCTGGTTCGGTCCTGGTCTCCGGTTGGAGGTGAATTGGTCGGAGGTGTAGGGGAAGGCCGAGATCGCGGGTAAACTGTGGTCTCGGAGGAGACTTTCCCTGAAGGGAAGGGCGGAGGTATGTGTTTCACACATATATCCGATCCTCCTTTACCGACTGTCTGTGCTTCCACTCCCGTGTGCCAGGCTGATGTCATTAGTCCGGACCTTGTTCTCTTTCTTGTGGAGAGACAAGGCCCCTATGGTGTGTCGCGAGATCTGTTGCCTTCATCCCTCTGAGGGCGGTCTGGGTATGCCTAGCATTGAGATTCGTCAATATATGCTTCGCATTACCTTTCTAGACCGAATGTGTCGCGGATTGGATGAGGTGGGCACCTTTTGGAAAGAAGATGTCCGAAAACATTTCCCATCCCTGAGAAGTGTGCACTCGTGCGAGGAGGAGGCCGGCCGTACACCTCGTGCCGAGTGCTCCTTCTACCGCGAATGTCGTGGTGCTTTGGGGCTCCTCTTGCGGACGACGGATGGCCTCTCCGACGCCCGGGCGTTGTCTCGTGAGGCATTGTATCAGTTGTTGGTTGGGGGGTCCGTTCGGGATGGTCTGGTCGACGAGCTCAGTCTTGCGAGGCGGGAGGCTCGCTCGATGTGGCCTTGGGCGCCTGGGTTGAAGTGTCTCAGTGGTGATGAGGCGTCGCTCACCTGGCTGGTGGTTCGTGGGGCCCTCTGGGTCGGCGGGAGACTTTGTTCGGCGGGTTTGGAGAGGTATCCGGGCTGTCGTCGCTGTGCTGGCGAGGTCGAGACCGTTGGTCGCGCCTTTTTTCAGTGCAGGACGGTGGTGCCGTTGTGCGGGTTTGTTGAGGGCCTCATGGTTCGCATGCTGCACGGAGGGTTCTTTGTCCTGGGAGCCGGTTCTGTTTGTAGCGGTGTGGTGCCGCAGTTGGCGGGGGCTGTGCGCTGTGTGTTCTGTTGCTTGCTGGGGATTGTGAGAGTCGTGATTTGGACGACGCGTCGGAGGGGATTCCATGGGGGCGGGAGGTTCACCTCTTCCCGACTGATCTTGTTCTTTAGGCATCAGCTTGGGGTCGGGATTGGGACGGAAGGGCGGCGGCTCCCTTCATCGGATTTCGGCGGGGGGGGGATCTTGCGCGGGTGTGTGGAGTGAGGGGGGCTGGCCTGGAGTGGCATTTGGATGTCGGTTGGGTGCGGAATTTTGTCCTAACAGGGTTGAACATAGGCAACCCACCCTGATTTTGGGTTGGACTGGGTTTTTGTGTTTTGAATTTTTGGTTTTCCCCTTTTTTTTCTAGTAAACTTGGCTAGGGTTTGCATGCTCATTGGTCCCTTTTATTTCTGTCCCTATTTTTTTTCTTTTGTTTGGTTCCCCATCCCCTCCCTCGTTGGGTGGTCGGTGATGTCGGTTCTCTGGTGGATGCGGGACGACTTTCGTTTCGTGTGTGTGATTTTTCGTATTTGTTGTTGTGTATGAGTGTGTGTGTGCCTGCGTGGGTGGTTGGAGGTATGAATGCTTTTTTCATTTCTTCATAGTCCCGCATTGGTTTCGTCCGGTGAACTGATGTTTTCTGCCGCATTCGTGGTTTGTGGGGGGTTTTGTTACTGACACAGTTTTGTTTAGTTTAGTGTAAATATTTAAAGCACATTGTACATATTCATTTGGGGATCATTTTTTAAAAGTTGTTAATTTTGACCCTCCCCCCACGAACAATATTTGTACATAAGGGGTCTAGTTAGGACATCATAGAGAATTTGAGGTATTATGGTGGACGTAGTAAGAAAGGTAAGGAGTGAATGTGTTGTTTTGGTGATTGGAATATTGTTGGCTTGATTGGGTCAGTGTCTGCGACTAGCTAAGTTTAGATTTAAGACAGATGAAGACCCCCCTTTTAGGCCTTGTGCCACATTTTGTATTTATACGAATAAATATAGAGTTACCCAGGCATCGTTAGAGTACGTGAAACAAAACAGCAAAACCCCCCACCGTGCATTAGAGAAAGTAAGTAGAAGTCATTCCCTAAGAGTTAACACTCCCACATTTCTTAATAGATAAAACGTCTCTCATACCTCAAGGGTAGAAAAGAACTGATTAGGATAGGAGAAAAAAAGCCCCAGATCTTCAACGATTTGAATATTTCAAATTGAACATTTTATTTTTGAGTTTTACAAGTTGAACAGTTTTATTTTTATTTTTTTTACATCTGACCTTTCATTAAATTCTTAATTTTTTTTTTTTTTTTTTTTTACATTTTAAGTTTAATTAAAGTAATGATAATTTTACAACAGCGTTTTTCTGTTGGCAAGTTTACACCTTTTTCAACAAGATCACTCGACGTTACGTTGAAGAAACAATATGCTCAGATTATCGCCCAAATCAACACAACCAATCTTGTCATTTCTGGCAGGTACGCAATGAACGAAATCCCCATGATAATATGAATTCCGTTGAAGGAAATGAACCAACGAAATTGATTGCAGTGAACGCAAGTCACTCTCACCAAAGTGTAACACTCACCCCTGATATGATACTCTAAATCTGGATAGATGTGTTTTATTTAGTGACCAATACAGGTCATGTCTGGTGGTTACTGCCAGGGATCAGGTTATACTCATAGTTGTTAGAGAAGATTATGGATCATAGACTTTTCCTTACAACTGGTACATAAACGTATTCGGGATGAGAGTAAATTATTTGTCTTTACTTATAAAGGGTTATGTAACCAACCCCATGTGAACGGAACAATAAAAGCCAATCAGAATTTAGTTCTTGACCGGCAGACAACTAAATGAGCAGCACTTTCCTTATTTTCTCACGGATCAAGAGATACCAGCTCAACATGGTTATCTCTGGTGAAGCACTTTAATTAATATTCACTTGAGAGGCTTTTATTTAATTCCTTTATCAGCATTACCCTTTGCTTATTAGCTCCAGTGTATGTTAAGCTGGCAACCCGGAAAATTTAGCTTTTTGTACTTTTATTGGAAATTGGTTGTAACACCGTTCCAACGTGGGGGTAACATTAAAATATAATCAAAATAGAAAGAAAGAAGAAAAATAGAATGGCATTTTTTCTTTAAATTTGAAAAGAAAACTTTATTTTACAAAATTCAAATTTAGCACACATATTGTAGTAGACCGTGGCTGTGATGTTGTTGAGTAGACGTAGAAGAACACATGTGTGTTCAGATTTTTCCTGCTAGCCGGCCCAACTACATGAAAAGGTTGGACTTTAATTAAGTCCAAAGAAGAAGGCAAAGAAAAACAAACACAAGAAGACCGATAAACATATGTATACAAAATACTTGTGAAAGGGTTAACGAACTAAAAAGGAGGAGTTAACTCCGACAATATAAAAATTTGCAGAAACAGAGTGAGGTAAGTAATTGTACAAATGTTTCTCTTGTACACCAAAAAAAATCTCCAATCAGTAACAAATATAAATTGTATTAGGTTGGTGCAAAAATAATGACGTAATAATGTCGTTTTTTGACGTTAAAAAATACGTCAAAAAACGACATTATTACGTCATTATTTTTGCACCAACCTAATACACACACACACACACACACACACACACACACACATATATATATATATATATATATATATATATATATATATACATATATATATATATACAGGGTGTCCATAAAGTTCGTGTACGCTTTAAAAAATTTATAACTTTATTTGTATTTACGATAGAAATAATTTGTAAAAAGATTAGAAAGAAGTAAATCTGTATAAGGTTTTATTGAAAGTTTATTTAAGTTTCCACATGTCCTCCATCATTAGCAATACAAAGGGTAATACGATTTTGCAGTTCACGGAAAAACATTTGCCAACTGATTTACAGTAATGCCTGAAATCACATTAGTTATTTTAGCTATACTTAAAACTAGGTACATTAAACTTTATAACATTTTTTACAGATTATTTCTATCGCATATACAAATAAAGTTATAATTTTTTAAAGTGCACACGAACTTTATGGACAACCTGTATATATATATACATATATACCCTATACAACAGCTACAAATATCCGCATACAGATCTAGAATTATTTCTACTCAATAGCCTCTTGAATAATTGAAACAACTATTACTGCCTACCCAATAACTATTAGGATAATACAGTAGACCTTAATACCCATAATGCACCACTTAAGAGCATATATAGTGAAGCCAAAACACAACACACATGGACTAAAGATATATATATATGTATATATATATATATATATATATATATATATATATATATATATATATATATATGAATAAAAAGACAATGGAAAATAATTCTTAGTCGACGTGTTTTGTCCAGTGAGAGACTTTATCAATGCAAATGTAAGGATTTAATTTGTTACACGTGTTTATATAGAAAAGCAAGGATGTCATTGGTTTAACACAGGTTTTGAATTTGAGAGCATTCATGAATGTTCAAAAGCCTTGAAAAACAATTGACATCCTTTCTCTTTTATATAAACACGTGCAACAAAATTAATCCTTACATTTGCCTTGACAAAATCTCTCACAGGACAAGACGCGTCAGCTAAGAATTGTTTTCCAACGTCTTTTTATCCATTTTGTTCCTTCACAGACACACTCAAATCTGAAAATAATTTACACACACACACACACACACACACATATATATATATATATATATATATATATATATATATATATATAAGGCAAAAAGTATATATTGTTCCAGTTTACACTAGTGCCATAAGGTAGATACAGGTCCGGTTAGCTTTAGTGTCAGAAAAGTAGACACAGCTCCAGGGGGTGACTCCTTTGGACGATATCCCTCAACAGGTGATGCAGCCAGTATATTCTGAACCCCACTGACGGTAATATCAATGAATTTTGAAAGTACCATGGCCAGGGTATGTGAGAAACGGGGAAGTTTTAAAGAGAATGCTGCTTGCAGTCGGAAAGAGAAAACTGAAATGTCTGGGACTCATAGAGTAAAGCATGCTTGGAGAATTTAACACAAAGGCCAGAGAAGCTGTGAAGAAAAATAAGTAAGCGACTTGACAAGTTTGAGTTAATCGACGACAGTTCAAATACTACAAAGACAAAGGGGTGAGAAAGGATCAAGAGTTACTGAGAGTAATAAAAGACAGGAAGCTGTGGAGAGTGTGATCACCCATGTCATAAAAGAAGATAGGACATAAAAAAAAAAAAAAGTACAAATACGATATAACAAAGTTTGCTTATATGACCATTATCTACCTCAAGTTTCTCGCTGTTCCGGGGGGGGGGAAGGTTTTTTTTTGTAGAGTTTTGTGATAAATGTTTTGGTTGATTTTTTTTTGAAGCCACTTATGTAACTCTTTAGAGAAGGTATTTTAAAAAAATGTTACCTTAATTTTTAAAATGCATTTTAAAAATGAAAAAAATATTTCTTGAAGCTTTTTAGTTTTAATTGCAAGCTAATAGATTCAATATTTCTAATAAGCAAAATCACTGGCGTAGCTACAGTGTGTACCGCCCATAGTTAAAAAAAAAAAAAAGAAAAAAAGCGATACCTAAAGTTTAAAACGTATTTAAAAATTAAAAAAAATATTTCTTGAAGCTTTTATTTTAGTTTTAATTGCAAGCTAATAGATTAAATTTAATATTTCTAATAAGTAAAATCATTGGCGTAGCTAAAGTGTGTTACCGCCCGTGAGTCCCTCCACCCACCCACACAAAACACAACATATTGCACAGTGACTCCCTCCCCATTGTATATATAAAATTAATACAATTATAAGATTTATCACTTAGCTGATTAATGTCCCCACTCCAGAGTTTCGAAGACGAACCCGTCCGTCCATTCGTCAGGGATTTTTTCAGCAACTGACTGCTTATACTAATCGATTTTTCTTTTTTATATGCACTTTTATTTGGAACAATTTTTTCATAGTTTATGTTTACGTGCACCGTCTGCGCGCATGTTAGCAGCTGAGAAAGAGTGTGTCGCGGTCGCCATTAGCCGCTCCTTAGAAAGACGGCCTTGACCTTCACAACTCCTGATCTCGCAGATTTAAGTCAAGCAACATGCGAGAAACCAGACGACTAGTTCAATATCGTTGATGCCAAACCGTACCTCGTGAGCATCGGATTATGCAGCGCTTTCTCAAACATCGGACAACAATTGTATTAATTTAATAGCTACGGTTTTCTACTCCCTCTAGCCGGGGAGTTCTTGAATGAATCGCTCCAAATATCATAAGCCCCTTCTGCCCGGCCCGTTTAGGATCAAAGTGCAGTATCTGTGCTTTGTGATCATCCGGGCTGGCTTCTGTCGAACTCTCTAATGCAGAGAGGAACTCGGAGGAAGCTTTGCCGAAGGGCAAGGTTTCCTTCGGGGAGGTAGACAGGACCTGAACCCGTCAAGGTGGGTTCAAAGGTCATATTTTTGGCCGAGCCTACGGGCTCGCGGGCTACCCACATTAAACCGGCCTTGTGCCACATTTAATCCTCGTGGATGGATTAATAAATACCAAGCTGCTCGGCCCGGGGGCCTGGATCAAAGTGTAGTACCCTGCCTTTGTGAGCTTCCGGTGCTTTGTCGAGAGTGTTACTCTTCGGCGCGATCCCGTCTCCGCGGTCGATCCGCGTTGGAGGACGTATCACCTCTGTGACCGGCTTCGCCAAGTGATACACTTTGGCGCGATCCCGTTTCCGCGGTCGATCCGCCCTGTGAAGTCTATCACATCCTGCCTTGGCCCTGTTTAGGGACTCCGTCTTCGCCAAGTGATACACTTTGGTGCGACCCCGTTTCCGCGGTCGATCCGTCCTGTGAAGTCTATCACTGTTGTCGGTCCGCTCTGTGAAATCTATCACTGTTCTGACGTGGCCCTGTTTAGGGACACCGCCTTCGCCAAGTGATACACTTTGGCGCGATCCCGTTTCCGCGGTCGATCCGCCCAGTAAAGTTGTATCACTGTTCTGACTTGGCCCTGTTTAGGGACACCGATCAACCTGCTGCTGTTCCCGTCTATTCTCCCATCCGGCAGTCGACCAGCTACATCCGTTTCGCCGATCAACTCTACATTCGTTTTTTTCCGATACGACCGAAAGCAGCTACCCCTAAACAAAACCAGTCATACTGGACCCGACACCGACTTGAACACATTTCTTCAGAGTACACTCTTGTACAATTGGCATTAATAAAATCGACATTATTGTTTCATAAACCTTCGCCTTTGTCCCCTCATTGTTCACACGTTTCTTCATAAAGCTTGCGGGGGCGACATCCTTATCGGCCCCGCAACAAGTGCAACACAGACCCTCAAATGAACTTCTGTCAAGAAAAATAGCTGAAATTTATATGATAACATCCCCAAATGTGTCTCTCCCACACACAGCGACGGCATTAAAAGAATGCGATCCGGGCCCATTCACAGGTTTCCTCATTGTCCAATAATGAAAACAACAGTCTTGAACAATACAGCACTGGGTAATAATTTAGGTACCTCCAAAATTTCGGTATACCTAGGGTTTAAATGTATTTTTCATAAAGGAAAAATCCTTTTCGAAGCTTTCCAACCGCTTCAATTGAAAGCTAAAGGATTAAATTTTCTAATTCAAAAAAAAAAAAAAAAAAAAAAAAAAAAAAAAAAAAAAAAAAAAAAACATTGTGGAGTATTTCAAATAGAAATTTGAATTTTTTAGTCGATGCTTCCGAAAAAACAATCGAAACGGCCATTTTTAACTTTTTTTAGTGAAACGAACTTATTTTTCAGATTTATAATTCCCGCTAAAATAAGATATACATTTCTGAAATGTTACTTTTCGTAAAATTAGCAAATTTAAAGTTAAATTAATCAGTTCTGAAACAAAAATCACTTATAGCATAAAATTTTCCTGACAACCATTTCTTTACCTCGGGGTCTTGTTATTTTCACGTCTCCATCGATAATTTGATGGCTGAATGTGATGACAGGTTTTAGTACGGTGCATCAAAAGTGACAACGTTTTTTTTTTTTTCGTTTGTTATAATAATTTAAAATACTATCAAAATTTCTTACATTATTGAGTTACCTTTATCTCTTTCATTATTCAATAGCTAAACTAATGATAACTAATTTTGTTAATTATTGATATTACATTAAGTTATTACATTTTTAATTTAATAACTGAGATAATAACTAATAAAATTATTATTATATTAATAATTAAAATATCTCACTGAGTTGTTACTTGTTTAAATTGATAAATGAGATAATTTTATTATCTCAATTTCATTTTTAATTTAATAACTGAGAGTGAGATAAGACCTTTACATGTCAAGGGGCTTTGCCCAAGGAGGAGACAAGCTTTGAAACACTTGACCTTTTAACTATAATGTCACTTATGAGATATCATACTAATAATTTTTATTGCTCGGTTAAGATAACAATCACTTAAAAATACATATCCCATAATTTAAGTTACTCGAAATCGATAACCTGACGTTTGGAAAAATTTATCTAAGAAGGGACATAATTGTTATAAAATTACATAACGAATACAACGTAAACGTTTTTTTTTTTGTTTTGTTTTGTTTTTTTAACTACCCAGTAATATTTAAAATATATTAAGCATTATAATATTTTATGAATTTTATACTTTGGCTTTATAGTCTTACTCACGAAGACGCTTGTTACGGAAATGTTGGAATATTACCAATAAATTATAAATTTACTATAGTTACCGCTCTTATTTTCTGATAATGTCATGTATGGACGTCCGTATTTAAAAAAAAATCGGCCCGTTTATACACACGCACAAAAAATCGAAATTATTTTTAAAATACTGGAGGTCACTGAATTGAAGTAAGCTTTTCAGTTTATGATTAATATAGTTTTTATTTAATAATATCACTTGACCGCTACAAATTAACACAGAACTTTAAAAGATTTAAAACTTTATAAATTATTCATTGAATTTTATTTTCTTAAGACAATAGTGTCCATAATATGTTTTATATGTAAGAGAAATTAAAAACTTTTCTAATTAAATAATGACTTAGTTTTATTGCATATTTATTTTACTGTTCAGAGCAGATTTTTTTCTAACTGGTGACCAAAAGAAATTGATGATTGAAATTCTTGGAGGACTTGTCTTTATAACTTAAACATTTAAGCGCTACAAAAAAGAATTTCTCGAAATACCATAAAATTAAATAAGTTACGTGTTCAATATATAAACAAAGATAGAAGAAGCAAACAAAAAACTCGAGTTTCTGTTTATTTCTTTTATGGTGACTATTGAAACAAAGTTAAATGTCTCTTGATTATGTCCGTTTTTCTTTTTGGTCCAGAAATTATTTATGGGAAGTAACGGGTTAAAAATGGTCGAGCTTGTAGACTCGCCTTTTTCCTATCTATCACCCCTAGTAACAGAACAGTCTATATCTTACGCCTACGTACGGAAAACTTCAACCAATTAAAACCGTACTAGTCGACCCCAACAAATCTCATTGGTCAACGACACTATAATCTGAAAGTTTCACGTGCAAAACGAAATTGCGCCAAAACTTAAGTGAGCCGAGATCGGACTTTCAGAACTTATAAAAGGAGAAGCCGACTGACCCAAGCAGTCAGTGACGAACACCCACAGAGAAATTGCCAACATACTCCACGTCACTCAAAATCACGATTTTACCGCGTAAAGGTACATCAACGCTGACTTACTCACAATTTAAAATCAACCAACTCTGTGGACATCGATTCTCAAACATTGCTTATCCAAAGTGAATTATATTCACTACCTATTAAGTAAACATCAAACACATTACAGTCAAACACATTACAATCAAAGGTAGATCACTCCTTAAGAACTCCTTCAAAAAGAAACTTAATATTGACAATTCTAATACCAACACAAATCTAAAACGGACTGCAAATGAACGAACGATTACAAAGAGAGACATTCTGAAACCTAAAACATCATACACATTTTGCCAACATAACATATACCAATTATTCTACTTGTATATTGTTTTGAATTGTATATAAATGTTTTATTAGTTTCTAATTGAATATTTGGGCACCTCGGTGTGGTGTAATGGTTAGAAAGCTTGTCTTGCTAGATCAATTACGACTGAGTAGTGAGTTCGATCCTCACTGGATGCCCCATAATTTCGGCCTTGTGCCACATCTAAGCCGGGCTTAGAAAATCGCTAGGGTACCTCGAGGCGGTGTAATAGTTAGCAAGCTTGTCTCGCTAGAACAATTACCACTGAGTAGTGAGTTCGATTCTCACTGGGTGCCCCCTACTTTCGGCCTTGTGCCACATCTGAGCTACGCTTGAAAAATCACTAGTTTCTAATTGAATATGTCTTGTTCTTAATCGTATTTTAAATTTCGTTTATTTATTTGTTGTGGATGCAGAAAGTCACGCAACCTACACAAATTCCTTCTGATTCTTTCAAGCATAATTAATAAATTCTGCACATCTCCAACAAGCTCAAGTCAGCCTCACGCTGAGTTGGGATGGCCGAACTTCTACTTCAGTAGGGCTATTGAAAACACGTCCGAACGATCTCGTTGGAAAATCGAAAGAGAAAGATTCCGACCTTTCTGAAAGTAGGGTCATAAAATTGCACATGTGACCAGAAGTATTTTATGATTTCTTTATATTAGGTTGGTGCAAAAATAATGACGTAATAATGTCGTTTTTTGACGTATTTTTTAACGTCAAAAAACGACATTATTACGTCATTATTTTTTCACCAACCTAATAACTTGTATCATGGGAAAATTAATTTTATTTTTTATTCCTTATTATTATTATTATTTTATTTATTGTTTTTATTTCATTTCTCTACAATGTAAAAAAATATTTATTACCAAGATTTTTGAAAAAAGAAACGTTTCAAAAATAAATTAATTCATTTGTAGTGAACAAAACAAGATCTAGAATTAAAATTCAAATGCTAAGCACTGATTTATTGATTTTGTTATAAATTAAAAAGACTCGAATTTACAAACTTTGCTTAACACTCACGCAAAAACGAATCCAAAACAAAACTCATGAAATTTCACACCGTGATGCGAAATGTTTTCAGGCCAATAGAAAACTAGGAAACATTTAAAAACAAAATTCAAATAATCTTCAATTCTCAGAAACAAATTCTTTTACGGACCTTTTCGCGAGACGACGCGAAGTTTGTTCGTCATCCAGTGGAAAGGTCCAAAACATATCCGGGAGTGAATTCTCAAATTACCTTTACAAGCCCCACAAACAAAATAAAAGACGGGCAAGTTCGCTTGTCACCAGAGAGGAGGGGACGAGCGTATTAACAAGTCCCTTGGCAACGTCAAGCGAGCGTTATTATTATCTCCCTCACCTCTTTTATACTTGATAAACTAACGGAACATTTTAAGACTGAGCGATTACATCAAAGACATTCCTACACTTCGATAACGCCCATACATACATACATCCACACATATGTTCCTGCCTATGTACACATAAACTCATTCTTGCAAGGACTACTACGAACATTTTGACGACCTTGTATCAACTAAAATATATTAATTTTATTTGTAAGGAACATAATTGATTTATATGTATATAAATTTGTTATTTTCACTTTACAATTTGATTTTCTTGTTTTCTACCCCTCTTATGGTGGGCTATCTAACTAACAAAGCCAAATCAAACTAATCAGTTTCAACACATACACTTCAATATAACTGATAACACACTATACATTTCGATGCTGAAAGTTTTATTAACATTCGATAATCAGATTTATCTGGTCATACATAAAAAATAAATTCAACCACAATTTTAATATATATCGTCAGTCGAGTCAGTACTTTCTGAGCGACTGTTCGGTTATACTCTCATCCTACGGACGGGAGGAACCCGAAGGAGGCTACGCCGAAGGGCGGAGTCTCATTCGGGGAGGTAGACCGGTCCTGAACTCGTTTATACGGGTTCAATGGGCATATTTTTGGCCGAGCCCACGGGCTCGGAATGCCCACGGGCTCGGAATGCCCACGTTAAAAAGGCCTTGTGCCACATGACGCCCTCGTGGGGGGGTGACTGATTATCGTCAGTCAGTAGCTCAAGTTTTGACCGACTGTTCGGTTGAACTCTCTGCCTTCGGGCGGGGAGGAACCCGAAGGAGGCTACGCCGAACGGCGGATTCTCTTTTTCGTGGAGGTAAACCGGCCCTGAACCCGTTTATACGGGTTCAATGGGCATATTTTGGGGCCGAGCCCACGGGCTCGGAGATCCCACGTTAAAAACGGCCTTGTGCCACATGACGCCCCAGTGGGGGTGGTGACTGAATATCGTTAGTCAGTCGTTCAAGTCTTGACCGGCTGTTCGGTTGAACTCTCTGCCTTCGGGCGGTGAGGAACCCGAAGGAGGCTACGCCGAAGGGCGGATTCTCTTTCGGGGAGGTAAACCGGCCCTGAACCCGTTTATACGGGTTCAATGGGCATATTTTTGGCCGAGCTCACGGGCTCGGAGATCCCACTTTAAACCGGCCTTGTGCCACATGATGCCCACGTGGGGGGGGTGACTAAATATAGTCAGTCCAGCAAACACAGAGAAACGCTGATCTAATCCACGTCACTTGCGATTATAATTTTCCCGCATAAACGAAACCACAACTGACTCACAAGCTCGACTCGAAGATTACTCTGTGAACACAAAGAACTTCTACCCGCAAGACTTTACTTATCTAAAGTGAATTATTAACACTCACTACCATTTTAAGTAAATACCATTATCGAACTAACTTAACATTTATACAGATACAAAAGACAAAAAAGGACATATAAAAACTTCAAATACTACGAACATACCAATACATTAACATCTTCTAAAATATTTTGTATATAATATTTTTATTTGTATATAAATGCATTTATTTGTTTTGAATTGCATGCATGTTTTTGCCTTGTTTATATCAAGATTTATTTATTGTTGTGGATGTAAAAAAAGATCATGCAACCTGACATAAAAATCCTTCTGATTTATTTTAAGCTATAGCAAAATCCTAAGTTCATTCTGCGCATCCCCAACAAGATAAATAAAAATATGCCAGTTAATTTTGACAATCTTAAAAAAAAACAAAAAAAAAAAAAAAACGCGTTGATGTGACGGCTGTTACTTAAAACAGAAGCAATTTTTGAATAACTTTATGAAACAAAGCAATTGTTATGCTTTCAAGCGACAACTGATAATTAAATAAAAAAGAAACAAAGAAGAATAGAATGTTTTTCTCTAACCCCCAAAGAGGTGGGTGGTATATCGACTCTGTGTGTAAGGTTGGGGGTAATATTAGTTAATGATATCATCGTCGCGGTTATTAACGATTTTAGAAATATAAGCGAAAAATATGTGAAGTCATATTATTCGTGGGTGTTTTCTCGAACAGGAGATAGGAATGAAAGTACAAATAATTACGTACATTTAACAATATATTTTATTGCCTCGGCAAACTATTAGGTTGGTGCAAAAATAATGACGTAACAATGTCGTTTTTTGACGTTAAGAAATACGTCAAAAAACGACATTATTACGTCATTATTTTTGCACCAACCTAATAAATAGAAAGAAGAAAGAAAGAGGTAGCGAAATGGTAGAGAGAACTGAACTCGAAGCCCTTTTTTCCTGGGTTTATATTGAGGTCGGTAAGTGCTAAGCGTGTGCGAGTAGGATTGTCTTTCACTTTGATACAGTCTCTTTAATCTCTTGTTTTCCTTATCATACTTGTACTTTGAATCAGAAAGTGAAATTTCTGAGACACGTAAAGAAAAGAGGGTTTGGAGAATTTGATAGTACACACTGAAGGTAACAAGGGCAGAAGAAAACAGCGATCAACGTACCTAACAAGCTTGTGTAAATGAATGATAAAGCAGATCGTGGGGAAAAACAAACAAAAACGTTGCTAATACAGTGTAACCCGGATATAAGAGACCCTGATATAAGAGAAACCCTGATATAAGAGATATTTTATATGGCCCCAAATTAGAGCCATACTTACCTAAACAAAATAGACCAAACCCAGATATAAGAGAAACCCGGATATAAGAGAAACCCGGATATAAGAGAAACCCGGATATAAGAGACTTTTTAACCAGCCCCGACAACTCTCTTATATCCGGGTTACACTGTAGCTACAATGGACAGGAAGTTGGGGAGAGCCATGATCACTCGCCTCCTGATAGAGCACGACACATTTTTTTCAACTTTTCCCTCAAATTATGTTTTGAGTGTCGAATTCTCCAAGCCCGTTTTCCTCATTATGTCTCGCAGAGATTTCTCATTCTGATTCTAAGTAAAAGTTTCGTTTGTGTTCCGATTTTCCTTAAGACTTACCCATTGCATACATGCTCTGTTCACCAGCATCCTTCTGTGGAAGCACATTTCTGTTGCCCCAAGTCTCTTTTCCATCGGTAAGGTAATTGTCCAGTATTTACTGCCATATAGGAGGAGATATATATGTTACATAGCAGTTCAGTACTCTTTTCTTTGTTTCTGTTACATCAAGCCTCTTCTTGTCCAAATTGTTCAGCATTCACTGCCATACAGAAGGATAGATATTACGTAGCCGTTAACGCCCCTTTGATTCTACTGCCTTAAGTCACCTCTTCAACTTTGAGGAAATTGTCCAGCATTCACTGCCCTATAGGAGGGTATTTATTATGTAAAATTACATAATTGTGGCACAAGGCCGAAAAGGGGAGGGGTAGAGGCTGGTCAACACTAACTATCTTATACCTAGCTAATCTGATTCACGACCCATTCATACATTACACTTTGCTCATTTACCACAAGAACTCGTCCATCACCAATCGATCCTTCACGCACCATAATACCACATTCTCTCCAGGGGGTCCTACAAAAACGCTCCCCAATCCATAAAAAATGTTGATGAAACACATGCTATACATAAAATTCTAATAATGATAGAATGAGAGGGGAGGGGAAATGAACCCAATAATAACTAAAAAGTAACACAAAATACAAACTAAACTTAACAGATGTTAGTAGGGACCGCCCAACCCTCAAAATAGAGAGGCCGCTGTATTCTGCCCCAAGGACAGAATCAAGAGGCAACTCTCGCTAAGGGAGTGGGAAGAAGGCTAAAATATTATGCGGGAATGGGAAAATATAAAGCTGACCCAGTCGAGATAAAAGGGAGGCCAAAACAAACTGGGGAGGTTGGGAATCTCGACTTGGAACATAACCAAAGAGTAGCCGGGTAACAGGCCAGGAACAACACTTACTCACATTAACTAGGTACACTTAAGCTTGTCTAACCTAACCAAGGGGAGGGTTCCACAGGAAGCCACCCCGATGTGCCATAGGTTGACCTAGAAGAGAAAATCAAGGCTAGCCCCGGTCACACGAACCAAGCTCGCCTCTTTTACCCACCTTTCGCTAAAGACTGTCGAATGCAACCATTTTCTATCAGATCTAATCTTCATCTTGAGCTGATGCTCAAAGAATTGGATCAGATTCTGATGAGAAAGACGGTTACCCCGCAAGACTTCTTCCTTTCGCGACGTCCAAATCACCATTCGAGCCGTGGCCAGCAGCGTCAGAAACACCATTCGTTTCACCCCGGAATACGGGGGCGACACATTGTCACACGCGTATGCGCGATCAATGGACACAAGCTGTTCGGGAGCGAGACGAGGCGTCAGCTCGCCGACATGGTCCCATAAGGGGCGGACCCGGGGGCAATGGAAGAAGGCGTGCGCAGCCGTTTCCTCTAAACCAAGACCACACCGTTCACAGTCTGGCAAATCCGCCAAACCCCATATGAAAGCCTTGTCGTTGAGAGGCAGCCGATTCCGAGCCAATCGCCAGGTAAGCGAAAACTCAGGGTTACTGAGGTAATCCGCCGCTGGCGCCCAAGACCAGTAGGAGCGATACTCCTCCTCCGACAAGCCGAGCGTATCTCGTAGGGAATCCTTCGCGGGCCCCTCCACTAAACCACGATAGAAGACCTTCCTAGACCGCGAAAGGTCACTGGACCAGGGAATGGCCCTCAAGGCCGACTGACACTCGCGAAGAAAATCCGACTCGTCCCGGGGTTTACGACGGAGCTCAACCCTCGAGATGGGGGGACTGAGGGTAAGGCTAGGGAAGGCGTCCCTAACAATCCCCTCCAGAATCGGATCTCTTCCGGTCAATGCGCGGCGTAGGAAAGCCAACCTAGAGGCACGGATGTGACTCAACAGATGCGGCATTCCCATCCCCACATGACACGGACGTTTAATGCAGACTCGTCTGTCGACCCTGTTCACGCGTCCCCTCCATAAAATGGAGGATAGCGATCGATCGAGCGCCTTCCGATGGGTCTCACAGAGAGGAAGTACTGACAATCGATAAAGAATCAGGGGGAAAATGTATGTAGCACACACCTCCGCCCTGCCCTTCACGGACAACCGCCGTCGATTCCAAGTCTGACCGACAAAACCGACCTTTGCAAGTACTTCAGACCAATTCTTCTCCAGCTGGAGGTCAGGCCCGAACCACACTCCAAGAATGCGGACAGGACCGTCCGTCCAACTGAAGCGGCCCGGAAGAGCGACCCCCTTCCAGGCACCTAACCGCAAGCCGGACGACTTGTCGCGGTTTATCTTGGCCCCTGTCACCTTCTTGTACCGATCAAGTGCCTTCTGTACCGCCTCAATGTCGCTGCGGAACGACACGAAAGCAGATACGTCATCGGCGTACGCGGAAACCCTGGCTCGAGACCCTCCAGGAACGGCGATTCCACGTAGGGCCGGACTGCCAGTCTCGTCCTTCAGCCGGCGAAGGAGAGGCTCCAACGCCAAAGCATAAAGGAGAGGCGACAGCGGACAACCCTGACGAACCGACCTAGACAGCACGAACGCGCCCGACAACCTTCTGTTCACCTGTACCACAGCACTGGGGGAGCGATACAGGAGGCTAATCCAGCGGCAGAAGTTGGGTGCGAATCCAGCGGCCTGCAGGACAGTAGCAAGGTAGCGATGGTCGACCCTATCAAATGCCTTGGACTGATCTAAATTGATCAGCGCGGCTTCTTCGTCGTCTTTTACACCCTCTATGATCGTGCGGATCAGATGCGGGTTGCTCTGAATTGTTCGGCTCCTCACAGAACAAGTCTGCTCAGGTCCCAACAGAGACGGCAACTGACTGCAAACGCTCCTGCAGGTTCTTGGCCATAATCTTTAACTCTGTGTTTAGCAGAGTTATGGGCCTGTAGTCATCTAGCTTCCCCCCACCACCTTTGCCCTTTTTCAACAGAGTGATCACGCCCCTGGTGATCCGGTTGGGGATGGACCCCGACCGAAACCAGTTGTTGAACACTGCAGTCAAAATCGGAACAAAGATGTGCGACAGCCTCAAGTACAATTCATAGGGCAAACCATCCAGACCGGGCGACTTGCCTCTGCCGACCTTCTTCAATACCGCGTAGACTTCGCCCTCCGTGATCTCTCCCTCGCAGCTAGCCGCTTCAATCGGCGAAAGCCGAGGAAAGTCAGCCAAATAGCTGCGAAACTCCTCCTCGCGGAGACCAGGCTCCTTGGTAAACCGGCTCTTGAAATGGCGCCGAAACGCCTCGCACATGTCATCAGTCGCCCGAAGAGTACGCCCCTCCGGGGATATGACCTCACGAATGTAACGATCGCCACCTCGACGGACCTCTTCCCTGCGCAGATCTGCGCCCAAATTCACAGCTTCGGAAGACATCTTGCTTAACTTATGTCTAATTACCTGGCCCATGTACCGCTCGCTATTCGAACGATCCAGGGCCTCCTTAGCTAAGGCTATCGCTAGGGGATCCCCCCCCAGCCACCGCCCCTATAGGAGGACTGATATTACGTAGCCGTTCAGGACTCTTTTCTTTGATTCTGTTGTCGCAACTCTCTTCTGTGAGAAATTGTCCAGTATTTACTGCCATATAGGAGGACAGATATTACTTTTCTTGTCTTTAACGGAATGATTCTGTTTCTTAATACTTTGTTTAGTTTTTAGCATGCTGATCTTGGTTGGTCTACTGACAACGTTTCGGCCGTTACACTCATCTGTCTTCTTCCGATGTTTGTATATGGTAAACGTCTATTTTAGTGGAAGAAATGAACAAATGAGACAAAGTTGACTAAGAATGGTGAGTACACGGCTGACCGTTGGAGGGGCGTTTGGGAACAATTCTGGCGAGCTCCAGTTTCCAAAGAGTTGAATACGAGCCACGATTAGAATACTTTAGCAATGAGCCACATTAGACGCGAACACCAATTGGGGGCAATTAGTTCAATCGGCAATCCTGGATATGTATTTGCTGATATAAAATATCCTATGAGCATGGAAAGCGGAAGGAGAATGTGGTGGACAAATTAATTCGATATATGCGTGGGATTTACATATCCCTGACGAGTGAACGGAGCGATTGCTGGAGGGTTCGTCTACGAAACTTTAGAGTCGGGATGCTGAAGATAACATCAATCAGCTAAGGGATTCATTTTATATTTCTATTAATCCTAAATATACAAAATAATGTATACACTCTTTAAATATTAATAGTTAATAATATATTACCGTGATGGATTAAAATATGCAAAACAGATGGATTGGAAGAAGAACAGTTGAATACCAACCTAGATCACCAGATTTGACACCTTTGGATTTCTTTTTGTGGGGGTTTCTAAAAGACAAAGTTTACAACAGGAAACCTGAAACAATTGCTGAAATGAGAGTAGCTATTGAAGAAGAATGTGTTCAAATACCAGAGGAAATGATACTGGACATTTGTAGGTCTATTTCTTCAAGATATGAAAAGTGTATTGAACAGAACGGCAACCAGTTTGAGCACTTGATGTGAACTCATCATTATATGAACATTCTGCCATTGCTCCAATTAGCTTTTATCTTATTAAAGTTAATTTTCTGTTGTTTTTTTTGTTTTTGTTTTTTTGGTTTTTTTTTTTTTGTATATTTTACTTTCAAATTCTTTAAATGTGTATTCTTTCTCTTGTATTGATCTTATTTACAAGTCAAAATACATAAATTGAATAAGTTATAACGAGTCAAAGCGTGTATACATTATTTTGTGACACCATATATATATATATATATATATATATATATATATATATATATATATATATATATCCGGGGCCTTCTCACTTCTGTTGAAGGAAGCCCCCTTCCCCGTTGACCTCCACCATTTCCAATCTCTGCTGGGCCTATGTATTGGGTCAGATTTTTGCGCCATCGTGCCTTTGGCCGCCATCTTCTTCTTTTCCACTGCCTTGGTTTCCATTTTGTTTCCCTAATAATTCACCTGTTATCTCAAATAGCATTGGGAAAGTTATGAATCCCTTTCTCTCCCAGCTATGGATTAATTACTAACACTTGTCTCATTAAATCATTATTATCTTCAAAAACTTCTTACAATCTAAAAAACATTTTCTGGCTTTAAATAACCTGCAAAGGGTTGATAAACCGTAGATGAATGAATCGATCAATCAATTTTATATTTACACTTATTCTATCCATAAATATAACATACCTTAAAAAACCTATATTTTTATCATATATGTATATATATATATGTGTGTGTCTATATTTCTGAAATGAGGTATTATGTACACTATTTACACTATTTGGACTATTGTCCTCATCTTTGTCACCATATTTATCATAACGTTTCGGCCGTTGTACGCTCCGGCCTTCTTCAGGTGGTTGGAATGTCGAACTGAATCCTTTATTTCGTTCACTGGGGTAGACTGTTCTAGTTCCAGTTAATGATAACTGAGATCCATTAGACATAGCACGTTGTATGTTAAATAATAAAACTTTTCATTTTTCCAAAAAACGAATGAAAATTTACTGAACGAAGCCAAGCGCCCTCGTAAATCCAATTGTTTGCACTTCTCCCCAAAATCTGGTTTCGATCGGTTAATGTATATTGTAAAGTTATTTTAGACGGTTTGACGGACAGACTAATGGAAGTCACGGAATTTTATATATAGATATTTGTGTGTGTGTGTGTGTGTGTATTTAGGTAGCAAGAATTCTTTCAAACATATTTTGTATTGTTGAATAATATTGACATTGTCTATACAATTTGTTATTAACTATTTCACACTTCTTCAGAATTACTAATTCAGAAATTTGAAAAGTTAATAAAAAAAAAATTGGCTTGCCAGAAATTTTCGACATTATTCAACAATATATGATTAAATAACACATAAAATTTTTCACTTAGCTGATTGATTGATTCAACGCCTGGACTCTCAAGTTTCGATGATTAACTTTGTAACTGTTCAATCCACTCGTCAGGACGTTTCAGTCGTCCCGGGTATGACGATAAACTACATCCGCGTCCTGGGTATGACGATAAATTACATCCGCGTCTTGGGTATGACGATAAACTACGTTCAACAGCATATTACCATCAGTATCCCGACACCAGAGTTTTGTAAACGGACAAACGGGAAGCACTCCGTTCACTCGTCAGAGGGGTATTTCGTCATTTTTTTCACTATATACTCACTCCCTAACCTTTTCTCTCTTTTTATATATAATAATATGAAAAAAGATAAAAGGAAAACTTATCTTAACCTCATCCAAATGTAAGCAACACACAATACATGGAGTCACAAAATGTAACAAAAAAAATGTGGGGTTTGTGACATCATTATAGAAGAAAACCCCTACACTTTTGAAAACTCCAAAACGACATTCATAATAAATAAAAATTTAAACTGCGCTTCCAAAAATGTGATTTATGTATTCAAATGCACAAAATGCAAGAAGTCATATATAGGTATCAGCCAACAACTAATCAACAGAATCTCCCTCCACAAAAGCAACATAAAATTACTAGACAACAGAAAACTCTTTGTACCACAACACATTTATAAATGTAACCAGGGTGAATTTAAAATTATGCCAATATATCAAACAGACAATTATTCTTACCTACAAATACAAGAAAAAACTTAATAAACAAATTTAAACCAGCAATAAATAGATCATAACCCCACACGCAAAAACACACAACATACACACATAATGGCCAAATACAGTGGTCGAACTACTCGCATGCATCCGCACACACTCACACGTGGGTGTCTGTAGAGCAAGAATATATATACACATATTGGCAAAAACAAATATACTACTCACAGGCACGCGCAAACTCTACATAACATAGAAAGTACGTGTATGTGTATGTATGTGTGTATATGTATGTGTGTATATGTGCATATACTAATTCCTTATAATAAGACAGTATGTATGTATGGAGAGGGAATGCGCGTATACATACGCATACTAATATATATATGCACATATTGGCAAAAACAATACTGCTCACAGGCACACACGCGAGCCCTACACAACATAGGAAGTGCATGTGTGTGTATGTGTGTTTATGCATGTATGTGTGTGTTTATGTATGTATGTGTGTATGTGTGTATATATGTGTATGCTAATTCCTTATAATAAGACAGTATGTATGTATGGGGAGGGAATATACGTACACATAAGTATGCTGACAAAAGCACACACAATACAACAAAAAAAATGAAAATAGATCTAAGAACATACAGAGGTCATTAAAAGATAAGAATACAGATATTTTTCTTCTCCCTTTCTCGGACCAATCTTAATTGTTTTATTACCCTTCACGCAGAAGAACTTTCCCACTGCCAGTTCAAGGAAGACATTTGTATCCCTAACACACAAGAAAGAGAATGTTTAACATCGAAAAACATAAGAAAAATTAATTCATTTTAATAATATGTGGAAATATCCACTCTTTGCTTGATGAAGGTCGTGTAGCAAAATTATGGAAAATAAAGCATAATATATTTTTTTTGAAAATTCACATTACAACCAAAAACGTTTGCGGTTTCTCCCTTTCTTTTATATATATATATATATATATATATAAATATATATATATATATATATATATATATATATATATATATATATATATATATATATATATATATATATATATATATATATATTTCCATTCAATATCATTACTTGATAAAACACCAGCAGTGTTGAAACAAAATTGCAACTTTTGTAGTGAACATGTATATGTTATAAATTTGAATATATATATATTAGGTTGGTGCAAAAATAATATCGTTTTTGACGTTAAAAAATACGTCAAAAAACGATATATATATATATATATATATATATATATATATATATATATATATATATATATATATATATATATATATATATATATATATACAATAAGCTTAGCATAAACGAAAACCAGAGATATGAGGCATCCAGTTGAGGACTGAATTCTCTTTTGGAACAGTAGTCAAGAGTACATATTTATCAGCAGCTCATAGACAAACAGCTGGACCGAAATCGTCCGGGTCCCTTTTTTATGAAGGGAACGATCAAAAAACCGACACCGTTTTTATTGTTATGTCTACTGAATAAATGACAATGTCTGGGCCAAAATGAGGTATGTTTTTTATAACGTACCATAAGTGAAGTATTAATGATTTTTTTCCTGTTCTAGTTACAGTTTCACATCACTGATTGGCAGGTGAAGCACCTAAGTTGCTCACCCGTCATATTTGATCTCGCAGAGGGCACATGTGCTTGTGTAGAAACTATTTTTGTAGGTAAGTTAATGTTTCTTTGTATTGGTTTTTAAAAAGTAGGATTTAATTTAAAACTTATTTTTGCTTGCTTGTAAAAAACAGGTTCATAAAGAATTTGTAGACAGAAAATGGGCCGGGATTTTTTAAATTTTTCTCTACTGTTACTCTTTATTTTATTATTATTTTTTAACTTTTAAATTTTAAAGGGTTATTTTAATTTGTTTGTTAAATGGAAAAAAATTAAAACTAAAACTTGTGAAATGAATAATACGGGTTTCAGTTTTCTATCATTTATTTTAAAATAAATCTATCTTCTTAAGATAATTCTTTTTTTTTTTTATTTGCTTTCCTACCTTAAAAAATAAATTAATAAAAATAACACCACTTCTTCCCCAGCTGTGCAAAAAGAAAGATGTTTTAGTTTATCCATCAAATCAAATTTAAAACGATCATAGAAACATTTTTAATTTTACCATCAGCTGAACTGACAGAAATAAATAAATTAAATTAACTAAATTTAATTAAAAGTAACCACTTTTTTTTCTTTAGCCATAAATATCGGTAATGTTTATTTTTTGTCTTTTTTTTTTTTTTTTTTTTTTTTAAACGAAAAAATATTTAAATTCTCTAACCATTCATTTTAAAATCATTGTTTCTTAAATTTTTTTTCCCCTATTTTTCCTTTTCACTCCAACAAACTATTTGGTATTGGCAAATGATGGATGAATGAACGAATAAATGATTAATTCAATTAGAAATTTGGTGGATTTTGTTTGTTTTGTTTGTTTTTTTTTGTTATCTTTTTAATCTTTATTTTTTAAGTTTTTTTTTTTTCTTTTTTTCTCCTTTGCGGTGATTTAAGAAGTGATCAGTTCAGGTAAATTTGATAACATTTTTTGTTTGTCCATATTTTGTATCTGTTAAATATTTGTTCTCCCAAATATACTTCTGTAAAAATTATTTTTTACTTTTTAGGAAAAAAAAAAAAATCTATTCGTCTAACCTCCAGATGATATCTAATGATTATTCTTATTCTTTCTTTATATATACATCCTTCCCCAATTAATTCTCGACTTTACTTTTATTTGATACCTTTCCAAGCAGGGCTTTACAAAATAAGGGGACAGTGTGGTGAAAAAGCAGAAAGTTTTTAAAGATTCTTGATTCTGTTTTTTATTTGTATTAGGTTGGTGCAAAAATAATATTTTTTGTTTTCTGATTCTCTCATGAAATGGCTGCATCTTTAGGAAAGGTATGATGAATATTATTAAGATATCCATCTCTTTCCCCACAGCTATGAGCTCAAGAAAAAAAATCATCGTTATTCTCAAATTGTTAATGAATGCAATATTCAGTCACAAAAAAAAAAAAAAAAAGTAATTATTCAATTTATTCTTACAATCCAAATCTGATCGATAAGCCAAAAAAAAAAAAAAAATTATTTAGGTACCTCCACTAATTTCGATACCTAAAGGCTAAAGCTTATGAATTTTAAAAACTGAAAAAGCATTCTTGAAGCTTTCTTTTTAGCTTTAATTAAAAGTTAAATGATAAATTTATTATTTCCAGTAAACAAAATACTTTGGTGTATTATTGATTGAAAACGATTTTTTTTGTTTTGTTTTTTTGTTGCTTTCAGTAAAATCATTAAAATCGGCCGTTTTTGACAAATTTTAAAAATCTTCTAAAAGTAAAGTATACTTTTCATAAACACTTATTTGAGGAATTTTTTATTTTTCCCGTTTTTAGTTTGGGAATTAGATTTGTTCTGCATACAAGACTTAGCTGAAAGTTTCAGAAGCTAATGTTGCGTGGAAGAAAGAAAGAAAAGAAAAAGTTAAGTTTCCTGAGTTGTTAAATAATATCAGTATGGCAGTGAATGCTGGACAATCTCCTCACAGATGAAGAGATTTGAAGCAACGGAAAAGTCATTCTACAAAAAGCAGTTTTCTGAGAATATCATGGGCTGAACAATGACATTTTACAAATAGAAGCAAAAAGGACAATTATACTTAACATCAGGAAGGGATAATTTAAATTTTTAGAGTACATATTAAAGAAAGAGAGTTAGTAGAATTTGATATTCACAGGACATATTGAAGGCAAGTCGGACAGAGAAAAGCATCACAAACAGGATAATGATTTTTCTGATTTCTAAGGATTTGGTAACAGGATAATGATTTTTCTGAAATTTATCTATTCCTCGGTATCTGTCTATATTTCTGAGAAGAGATATTATATACACTATTTACATTATTCGGACTATTTTCCTTCTCTTTCTCGCCATATTTATTACAACGTTCCAGCTGTTGTACACTCCAGCCTTCTTCAGGCGGTTGGAAGGTCAAACTGAACCCTTTATTTTGCTCACTGGGGTAGACTGTTCTCCCATGCCTTAACCGGATATTGAACTCACACTGTTTCCGTCCTGTCACTGGATCTAACTAACACCTTTATCCACTGTGCCATGTATTCTTGTGGAGAACTTGGAGAGGAGAATTAACAGGAGATAACTGACAACTGACATCCATTAAACATGGCATGTGGAATTAGAACAGTCTACCCCAGTGAGCAAAATAAAGGGTTCAGTTTGACATTCCAATCACCTGAAGAAGGCTGGAGCGTACAACGGCCGAAACGTTATGATAAATATGGCGACGAGGATGAGGACAATAGTCCGAATAATGTAAATAGTGTTTTCTATTCCTATTGGGAAAACTAGTAAATGTAAACATTCTCGTTCATGCAAAGTAGGTACAAAACTAGATATGATTCAAAAGTAGCATTTATTTATTCTAGGATTACACAAGAGAAACCAGAAAAAACTTAGAAGTGAGTAGTTTTTTATGATTTTACACTTATACTGTAAATTACTTTCGCAAATCTACCCCCAACTATAGTCTCCCATGTATTTGTTATACAATCCATGGTAGCGGCATTTAAAGTCCAGTATATCCTGATGGAAGTGCTCACTTTGCTTCTCTGAGTACACCGCCATGTTCTCCTTGAAATGATTATAGGCTTTGAAGGGCATCCTGCAGCCTGTTTTGCTATAATTCTTCACCAGGGTCTCAACAAGCTTCAAATAGTTTTCAGCCTTGTGATTCCCCAGGAAGCCCTGAACCACTGTGACAAAGGTGTTCCATGTTGCTTTTTCTGTCTCTATTGTGTCTATTTTTTTATTTTTTTTATAATCTTTTCTAGTTATCTTCTTAAACTTATTTTGAAATTCATCAAGGAAGGCACTGTAGTTTTTGTCAACCCAAGTACTTTTATTCAGTGAATGTATTATAGCTTTCTTATAGCCTCTTCCCATGTCTCATATAAAAAGAAATTTAATTTCCCATCAAACAAAAACCATCAGTCAATCAAAAAATATTTTACTGTTGTTCACTCAATTCAAAGAGTCACTTGTTTTTTTAAGTATTAATTATAGCTTTCTTTATTTTCCTTTTGCCATAGCTTCTTCCAAGATGAATTGGAAACGCTCATCGAATACAAACAGCCAATCAAGGTTAGGAGCACCAAGAATGTAATCCAACACGTGTAGATGAACTTTCAATAACAGTGTAAGTCAAAAAAAAAAAAAAAAAAAAAAAAGAACAATGTTAATTGAAAAATAAAAACACGAATAAAAATAATTCATGTTTTTATTTTTCAATTGACATTGATTCATTATTTTTTTTATTTTTATTTTTTTAAAAATTTTCAAGTCCCTTTTTTTTTTTTTTTTTTTTTTTTCTTATAAACTTGACTTCTACTAAGTATCCCTACTAATAACCTTGCATTACAAAGAGGAAGTTTTAACAAAAATAAGGAAACTCCTACTTACAACTGGGAAAGTGACAGTTGAAATTACTGGGACTCATAATGAGGAAAGGATGTCAAGAGAATTTAACACTCACATGATATTGATTATTTATTTATTTTGTTTTAAGACATATCAATCTCAGTGGATTATTTAATGTCAACAAGATTTTTTGGATAGGTTCATACAATTATTTACATTATTTGGACTATTGTCCTCATCTTTGTCACCATATGGCAACAAAGATGAGGACAATAGTCCGAATAATGTAAATAATGTACATAATACTTCATCTCAGAAATATAGACAGACTCATACAAATAGAATATGTATTCTTTGTAAGAAATCAGTTTGTTGATCAGGTTTCGTTGATGAATTTTTGTAAAGAGGTTTTTTGCTGAGAGTCAAATGTATTGCTAGTAAGACCTTTTTTCCAAAAATCTATTGCTGCTAATAATTTTTTTTTTTTTTTTTTTTTTTTTTAAATTATTGCTGGTATTTTTACTATATTTGACTCCTTCTGTCATGCTTTATCTTTACAAGAGTCAGACCAAGCAATGGAGTATTGCTGCCATTTCTGGAGCTAGTCAGTTTTTGCTTTTCAGCCTTGATAGAAATCAAAATCATTTACTCCGCTCTTGTAGGTAGGGGGCTTATTCTCCACTCTGCAGCCTCTTTCCAAGAGATGCAACTTTGATCTCAAAAATTTAAATGCAATATCAATTGTTGTCTTCTGTCTTAATTCCTCTTCATTTATTGTTCTCTCTCCTTAATATTGATTTTTTTTTTTTTTTTTTTACTATTCTCTCACACTCATTAACCTTAATGGCCTTATTGCCATGCTTGGGTCTGAGTTAATTTTTTAAAAAAGACAACATTCTCCTGGATATTCCATACTAAAATCTTACTTACTGTTCATGTTCAATGCTATGCTAGGACAGTGAAGGGAAAATTGGATTCATTCCTTTCCCAAGGACATTGGTACTGGAAAAATGGTCAGATCATTCTATTGCCCTAGAAAATGCTCAACTCCTTCTGTCATGCTTTATCTTTACAAGAGTCAGATTAGACGAAAAAATGGAATATTGCTGCCATTTCTGGAGATGCTCAGTTCTTGCGCAGTCTTGTGCAGGGTGGGAAGAGGCTTATTCTCCACTCTGTAGCCTCTTTCCGACAGACACAACATTGCAAGCCTACCGCTACTCTATCACAATTTCCATGACAAATGTTCAGATGAACACCATTCATTAATTTCACCAGTTCATGCACTTACAGCTACGACACACGAAGCTACTTCCACAGAGTCAAATCACCCTCATTTTCTCCATATTCCAAAGGTCAGATAAAAGTTCCACTCAGTTTTTTCCCAAGAGCTGCAATTTTGTGAAACGGACTCCATCATGGATACTTCCTTGAACACAACCATCTTAATCTCTTCAAGTTTGGGATCAATTATTATCTATCCTCCCTATCCTCTTTCATTTATATTTTCTCATTTTCAACAGCACCATTTTTGTCAGTATCCGTTTGAGTGGGTGTGCAGGTGGTGTAATGTATAGTGGCTTGTACTGAGAAGTCAGAGAGCCGAGTTCAAATTCCAGTTGGGTTCATTACATTGACTTACATGCAAATACCCTTGGGAAAGGTATGAATCCATTTCTTCCCCCAAGCTATGGGTTAAATAGACTTATATCTGGAAAAGTCATCATACCCCCTAAATTGTTAATGTAATATTCACTTCAGAAAAAAAATGCAATCTAAAATATGTTTTAACTTTAAATAACCGACAGGGGGTTGTTAAGTTGTAAAAAATCAATCTGTCAATTAACAATCTACCTTTAGAGGCTCTTGAGTGTTGTATTGGGTGAGCTTTAGTATTTAAAAGTTTCCCAAAGATAGTAATTAATGAAGTATTTTGAAAGCTTTAGAAGATGTAAAAATTCAATTTTTTTGGAGACAGGATTTTTATGTTGATATATTTCTTCTTTTTCTTTTTTCTTTCTTTTTTCTTTGTTTTTGCTTTTTCTTTTTTTTTTTTTTTTTGCTTCCTTTTTTTTTGCTTCCTTTTTTTTTGCTTTCTTCTTTTTCTTTCTTTTTTTTGATTTCTTTTTTCTTTCTTTTTTACTTGCTTTCTTCTTTTTTGCTTGCTTTCTTCTTTTTTGCTTGCTTTCTTTCTTTCTTTTTCTTTCTTTTTTCTTCTTTTTTGCTTTTTCTTTTTTTTGCTTCCTTCTTTTTTTGATTTCTTTTTTCTTTCTTTTTTTACTTGCTTTCTTCTTTTTTACTTGCTTTCTTCTTTTTTACTTGCTTTCTTCTTTTTTACTTGCTTTCTTCTTTTTTCTTTTTTCTTTCTTTTTTCTTTCTTTTTTCTTTCTTTTTTCTTTCTTTTTTCTTTCTTTTTTCTTTTTCTTTCTTTTTCTTTCTTTTTTCTTTCTTTTTTCTTTTTCTTCCTTTTTTCTTTCTTTTTCTCTTTCTTTTTCTTTCTTTTTCTCTCTCTTTCTCTTTCTTTTTCTCTTTCTTTTTCTTTCTTTTTCTTTCTTTTTCTTTTTCTTTCTTTTTCTTTTTCTTTCTTTTTCTTTTTCTTTCTTTTTCTTTCTTTTTCTTTTTCTTTCTTTTTCTTTTTTTTTCTTTTTCTTTCTTTTTTTCTTTTTTTTTCTTTTTTTCTTTTTTTTTCTTTTTCTTTCTTTTTCTTTCTTTTTCTTTCTTTTTTTCTTTTTCTTTCTTTTTCTTTCTTTTTTTCTTTTTCTTTCTTTTTTTCTTTTTCTTTTTCTTTCTTTTTCTTTTTCTTTCTTTTTCTTTTTCTTTCTTTTTCTTTTTCTTTCTTTTTTCTTTTTTTCTCTCTTTTTTCTTTTTTTTCTCTCTTTTTTCTTTTTTTCTCTCTTTTTTTCTCTTTCTTTTCTTTTTTCTTTTTGCTTGCTTTCTCTTTTTTTTGCTTTCTCTTTCTTTTTTTTTGGCTTTCTTTCTTTTTCATAAAATTTTTATTTATTTCTTTATTTCCAGATTAAAATGACACAAAATGCCAATCTTACCACAGAGTACCAATCTTCAAGAAACGGTGAGGTGGACTGCAACTATATTGAATTCATCATTCCTGGTGCAATGTTTCTCTTCTACGGCATCTGGTGGATTCTTCAGTTGAGCCGGGTTTATTACCATACACGCTGGAAGCATATAGACTTTCGTTCGTCGCTCATCTACCCTTGCAGCAAGCAAGGATGCAAGCAGTCCGTCCAGAGTTGGATCCAGTTGATCCTCATCCTCATTGCTATTTCGGTCATTGTGACTGGCACCAGGCACCTCGACAGCCAAGGAAAGACCAATATGCAGATGATGCGCACATGCATAATACTTTCTGCATTTGGTGTCTCCTGCCTGGTTAACATTACTGCACAGTTCTTTGCCAACAGTGTCCCACCAGGCCTAGACTACTGCTTCTTCCTCTTTGCATTTGTTGTTGAGGGCATCTTGTTTGGCCATTATGTGTTCAACGAGACAGAGTCACTGTCATCTGCCGCCGAGAATCTAGTCACCTACTGTGCTGTCATAACGGTTATCGTGACCGTTTTAGAATTGCACTACCAAAGTCATGTCATCTTTCCTTTCCTGCGGGCATATGTCACCTTTATACAGGGCACGTGGCTTTGTCACATGGCCCACATATTCTGCTCGCCAAGCCGCTGGGAGACAAACACTGACAACGTTGAGGTTGTGTCTATCTATTTCGTTGTTCACAGCATGACTGACTTTATTGCAGTGTGTGTCATCTGGTTGATTGTTTATCGGTTGGCACTCCACGACCGTTGTGGATGCCTGCCAGTAAACTTAGATAAATCAAACGAGGTCTTCCTTGAAAATCGAGTCCATTTTGATTACCACATTCTTGATAGGCTGGGCTCAGATGCGGACTGATTGATGGTGCTATATCTTATCTTTGTTTTTCCCCATTTTCTTTTTTTTTTTTTTTTTTTTTTTAAATAGACTCACAGACAAAAACAATTTTTAATGGGACAAGTGTGCTTCTTTTTGGGAGCAAGCCAAAATCTACAAAGGAATTCTTCATTTTAGAATTTCTTACCCATTCCCCACAACCTGTGTGCTCCCTACGTGACCACCCATAAAAGAATATTTCTTTTTTTCATGCATGTCACCTTTGTCTTCCCTGAATTATTTTGATGTGTGTGTGTCTCATTTCTCTTCCCAGAGTCTCTTGTGTGCATGTGTGTCTCTTGTCTTCCCTGAATACTTTTTGCGTGTGTGTGTATGTGTCTCCTTTGTCTTCCCTGAATACTTTTTGCGTGTGTGTGTGTGTGTCTCCTTTGTCTTCCCTGAATACTTTTTGCGTGTGTGTGTGTGTCTCCTTTGTCTTCCCTGAATTCTTTTTGCGTGTGTGTGTCTTTGTCTTCCCTGAATACTTTTTGAATGTGTGTGTGCATCTCCTTTGTCTTCCCTGAATACTTTTTGCGTGTCTGTGTGTCTCCTTTGTCTTCCCTGAATACTTTTGTCTTCTTCTTCTTCTTCTTCCTTATTATAAAATAATTCCTTTCTTTTCTTTCTTTTCTCTCATTCATTAGTATTTATATTTCTCTGTATGTTTTCTCTTTCTATATCCTCTTTACCCTTTTTTTTCTTTGGATCTCCTCCCCTTCAGATACTCTCACTCTCTCTTCATAACTTGTGGATGGAAATACTAATGCCTCCCCCACCACCACCAAGAAGGAGCCAAGGTCTATTTCTATTAAATATCATTCTTCCCACTCCTTTTTTCTTATTTCTTTCTCTCTCTCATCCCGTGAAATAATGTTAATGCTTCTTGTCTGCACATGCATAAGAAGCAACAGAAGGACAGTCTCCTTTGCTATTGAATCGTTATTTGTTAAATACAAGCTCATATATAAACATGTGCAAAAATATGTCCCCTTACTATCTAGTCAATTATGGGAAGTGACAAAAGGATTGTCTTGTTTGCTCTAGAACTATTACTTGCTCGATTTGCAGGGCCCAAGTGTTAATAATAAAAAAAAAAATAAATAAATTGGTTCCTTGACATTATTTTTTTTTTAATTTTTAAAGATTCATGAGTTACAATGGGGTAATGAATTGAGATTTTAACAAAGACTTATATACTTTTTAAGTGTGACACATGTAGATGTTGATGTGCCAAAAATGTTCATGTCTTCCTCACTGTTGTCTCTCAAGTTTTTTCTTTTTGTTTTCTTTTTTTTTTCTTTTTGAAAAGAGAATGTTTTTTTTTTGTTTTTTTTTAAACAGTTCCTTTCAGCTAGCTTTTTCGAAGTGAGCATTTACCAGTCCTGTATCAGGGAGTAAAAGAAATATTTTCAATCTTTCCTCTGGGGGATGCAGGCTTACGGCCGCATCACACTGAAGCACCAGTTTCTGTATGATCACCAAAGTTAAGCAACATTGAGCCTGGTCAGTACCAATATGGAAGACCACTTGGGAGTACCAGGTGCTGTAGCTTTTGATGTGTGGGTGGTGTAATGAATAATGGCTCAGAATTGTTAATTGAAGAGTTGATTTCCAATTCCAGTTGGGTGCATTATAGTCACTTACACGCAAATATCCTTGGGAAGGTAATCCACCTCCTCTCTCCATCCCAGCTTTTGGGTTAATTAGTAAGGATTGTATCATTCAATCAATATTATCTCAAAAAAAAAAAAAAAAAATTCTTACAATCTAAAAATATTTTCTGACTTGCAGGATAAGTATATCATGTTTCCTTTTACTTGATTCAGAAATGGTAATTTTAGCCACTTCCTTATAAGGAAACATTCAGCATTCACTAACCAAGCAACCAGTACTACTTTTTGGTTAAAATCTTTCTCTTAAAACAATTTTTCAGGAAAGTACATTTTCCAAGTTCTGTAACTGCTATCATTCTTTCCAGTATTGAGTGGGGAGAAGTTTCCCTCCTAACCTTTTGTTTGAAGTAATGTGGAACCTCAACATCTTGATCATGTCATTATTCTTTCTCTGAGTTGTTGCTGCTGTTGGTAGTCCTTGAGTAAGGCAACCAAAAAATACAGACAATTCTCCAAGAAAATGCAATGCCTTTTTCATTCTGTCTCCCATCGATACCTAAGCAAAAATACATCCCATTATCTTGCTTGAAATTTCATGACTAAAAGGAGGTTCTTATTCACTACACAGGATGCAATGAATAAATTGTCATCTAAATTACACAAAAATGAAAATAACACTGACATCTCATTTTAACAGATATATTTCCCAAAATTATACAAAAAATATCTTGAAATACTAAAGAATATATTTATTCAATAAAATAGTCATTGGCTTCAACTATGGCCTCCAGACGATTTCAGAATCTCCTGCAACTCTTCTGGGTGATCTTGTTTAAGTTGGTGGGTGCAGCCATAATTCTTGCCTTCATCTTTGGTGGTACAAGAAGTTTTGTTGGTCTCTCACTCAATTGCATCCCACATATCAATTATCTCTCATTCAATTGCATCCCACATATCAACACCCCAGATTGCAACCCCACTTGATGTGGGGTTGCAATCTGGGATATTAGGTGACCAGATGTAAGGGGTTATGTGGTCACAGAAATTGTCTGACAGCCATGACTGGTTTCTCCTGCTTTGTGTGGCATGGTGCAGAGTCCTGTTGCCAGTCAGCCACCCTCTTCATCCAGGGCAGCACTACATCCTCAAGGTACTTGATGCAAGGCCTCATTGTTGAGTCTGAGGCCCTCACCAACAAATTTCTTATCAAAACAATCAGGGTGAGTACCTTCATAATCACCATTAGACTCCTCCAACTCTTTCTGAATCTTCTGCACTGTCCTCAGATTGACACCTAAATACTCTGAAATGTTTGTATTGGAGCTTCTGGCACCAAGCAGTACAGCACACCATTTCCAAATTTCTGCCAGAGTGAATTGCATTATGGTCCTCTTTGTCTCATAGACAGTGCCCAACTGAACCTACTATACTGGACAGTCTACAAAATTAGAAATATATATTGGCGACAATTTACCTATCGCACCCTGATTAAGTTAAATAAGCTTAAAAAATTTTAAAAACTTTTCCTTGCAAAATAAATAATTTGGCAAAGTTTAACATATGTACCTACAAAAAAATGTGTCAAAAAGATGGGTTTTCTTGACACCGCTTAATATTCCCTCGTCAATTTTTATTGTTTTAAAAAAGGTGTTTTTAGAATTTTAATAAAACCCAAATATATGAAACAGAAATAATAGCTTTTTTTTCTTTGTTCTTGAAAACAAAATTAATAAACATTATTTATTAGATTATTTACAAGAATAATTTTATATTTACAAATTTATAAAAGTATGCACCTGTTCTCTCTAAAATAAATGTCTTGCTGCTTTTTGCTTACCTGCTTGTTGGAAATGTTTTTCCAGTCTTTAAGAACTTGAGCCAGCTTTCTGATCCTTTTATCAGCCTTCTACCTCTTTTTGGCAAAGTATTAGAGGCTCTAATCAACTCCGAATTGATTAAGTATCTGACCTCGTGAGGTCTTCTCTCAGATAAGCAATATATAAATAGAAAAATAAAAAGCTTTCATTCCATATTGCCAGGAAGTTTACCATCTGTGAGAGACACTTGAAGTAAAAGAAAACTCACAATATGCATTTATTGAAATGCAATCAGCAAACAAGATTTGTTAGAAAATTCAATTCTGTTGAATGAAAAAATCTTCCAAATGGTGAAGAAAAGTAAAAGGAAATGCATAGTCATCACATTGATTTATTTCAAAAAAGATTTTATTGCATTTTTGTTTCACAGTTTTTAGTCCCCCACCCAATCATTGACGACCCCCCCCCCCCAAAAAAAGCATACAAATCAATATCAGCAGCAGAATGAAAGAAAAAAAAAAAAAAAAAACTTATGTGGTGTGTATAGAAATTAATCAATAAAAACAAAAAGGATCTTTTACAAAACAACACAACACATGAAATGCATTCATTGTTCACTGTAATAAGACTCACCATAATTTTAATTCCCAAATCTGCTACTCTGATTAAAAGAGAAAACAATATACTAAAATTAAAGTATATAGAAAGTGCTTTAATTGCTAAATCATCCACAGTAGATTTGCGTCCAGGTTCTTAGAACATCTCACCTTTCTTGGTGCATCTATTATCCTTATGTGGGATATTTAATAAGGTTAGTTTGTTTTGTTTCATGGCATATCAACCAAGAATTTTTATTGCTGGTAATATTTTTTTTTGTTCAAAAATGTATCACTGGTAATAATTTATTTTTGTTTTTTTTTCCAAAAATGTATTTCTCGCAATAATCTTTCACAATGTATTTCTGGCATTAAAACCTATTTTTACACTTTCATAGTGTTTTGACCCTAGTTTGAGGGTTAACTACTTGCCCATAGTTGGGACCCTAACAGGTGCTACCACCCTTGTTAAGGGTGGACTTGGGAACACCAGCACTTGAAATCAGCCGGACTATATACCCAAAACAGATATTTAAAAAAAAAAAAAAAAATTAAAATTCTAGCGTCTCCTTTCCTTCATGAGCATGTAAAATATTAAGTAACCTGCAAAGGATTGGTAAGCCATAGAAAATGAATCAATCAAATTTCGTCCTGGGTATGACGCTAAACTACATCCAGCAGCAAAGCCTCTGATCAAGAGGTTTTGACGTCCTTGGTAAGACGATAAACTACGTCCAACAACAAGGCCTCGGATAATGTTTTCGGAAAAATAATGTTGCCAGCTATGTGTTTAATAGTACTGTATATTTAATATATGTATAGGTATATGTATGTGTGTGTGTGTGTGTATATATATATATATATATCTATCACACCTTAATTTGGCATTAAATGACCCACAGTGGTTGATATGCCATAAAACCCAACCAACCAAGAGGTTTTGAGGAGTGTGGAACCACCTCTTAATTGATGTTGTTCCCAGGTTCACCCTTACCTGGGGTGGTAGCACCTGATAAGGTCCCAATTATAGGCAAATAGTGAATCCCCAAACAAAAATCAATAATACATTTTTATAGTAAAATGACCAACACTACATTTTTATAGTAAAATTATCAGCAATACATTTTATGATCTACAAACTGTATATTTAAAAAAACATACCTTTTACCCTGAAAGCATAAAATTATGTACAAAATATTTAGATTTTGTTAACCCATAGAAGTTGATATGCCACTAAACAAAATCAACCAACCAACAAACATGTATATGCACAAAAGCTGAGTATTATCTACCATGTGTTCAATTGTGAAAGCAGAATAACATTTATTACTTCAAAGCTCCCAAGAAAATTAAATTTCGGCATTAAATGACCCATGAGGAGTTGATATGCCTTTAAGCAAGCAAGTCAATCAAACTAAATGTAAGAACTATTATGGGATAGAGATAGCAGTTCTTTGCCCTTCCATTTTTTTTTTTTTTTTTTTTTTTAAATCAATTTATCAATAAATTCATGACCTGTACTTCAAAAGACCCCAATAAAATTGTTTTAAGATTCAAATCCTACCATTGTAGTTTGGATGGCAAGGTACCACAGTCCTTCAATGCCAACATATATCAAGTTTTAAGAGGGGGAAAAAAAAAATAATTGAAATAAAGAGTAAGTATATAAAAATAAAAAGGTGTACATATTTTTACAAAAAAAGAAAAATAAAATAATGGGTAGCAAATTCTTAAAAGTTAATTTAAAAATTGATAAAATGAAGTAAAAAGAAAAAAATTGTTTTTATAAATTCACAGGACACTCCAAAAGTAATGTCTCCAACCTATCTCCAAGGAAACTCCCACAGATGCAGGGAATAAAATAACACTTCCTCAGGCCAGAATCAGCACATTTGTCTGCATTTTCACTGGTGGATTAGGTGACGGTGCAGCTGTGCAGAGTCGCACAAAACTTGGTTTGTTACACACAATGTAAGTCACCACTGCTGAAATACATTACTTGTGGCCTAAATGGGTTCATAGCCATTGTTTGATCTCCACAAGCATTCAGTGAGTGTTAATCATGGAGGAAATCAATGATAATTTGTATCAGACTGCTATCAGTAACGAGGTCAAAAATAAAAATAAAGCTGTTATGGAATATAGATGGAAAGGTTTGCATAAAAATATACAGTACAATT
>OZ010614.1:42393340-42598340 GCA_963932145.1 Acanthosepion lycidas
AAAATCTGTTCTGAATGAAAAAATAAAAACGCAATAAAACTAAGACATTATTTAATTAGAAAAGATTTTAAGTGCTTTTAAGAATAATATTTATTAAAGACAATATTGTCTGAAGAAAAAGTTTTTTGTTGTAAAATGAATTTTTACAAGATTTGTTTTCTTTTTTTATTGTTTTTTTACAATTTTAAATTGAATAATTCATAGTTTTTAAATCATTTAAAATTCAGTTTCAATGGTGTAACTCTTAGGAAATATTTACATTTACTAATCATATTGTAAAGCTTATTACAAACTGATGACCCTGAATATTTTTAAAATGAATTTTGATTGTGTGTTTAAATGTCCTACTTTTTCTAAGTGTGTGAGTTCATACATGACATTATCATTAAAAAGTCATATTTTATGGGTTGTCCCCCCTTACAAAAAAAACCCTCATATAAAATTTATCATCTGCTAACAATTGTGTTACCATACTTAACTTGTCAACATGTTAGGCTGTCGATAAATCAATTGGTACATCAGAAAAACAAGACTGTGGTTAATAAATGCTTGTATACATTTTATGCTATAAGTAATATTTGTTTCAAATCGGATTAATTTAACTTTAAATTTGTTAATTTTCTTCAAATAACATTTCAGAAATATAAATTTATTTTTGCAAGATTTTTTAAAAGTGGGAATAAACTATTGTTTATAAATGTCCCAAAAATGGCTGATTTTACAGGAAAAAAAAAATCATTGATTCCGATCAATATAATTTCTGTTTGAAATACACCAGAGAGTATTTTGCTTACTGGAAATAGTGAATTTTAAATCCTTTGATTTTCAATTAAAGCTAAAGTTTTTCATTTTTAAAAAGTCATTTTAACCCTTACATATTTAGTGGAGGTACCTCTATTTTCATGTATCTATGAAGCAAGTTCCATATATATATATATATATATATATATATATATATATATATGTGTGTGTGTGTGTGTATGTGTATGTGTGTGTGTGTATATGAGTTGAGTCCCACACAAAAATTTTAGCTGGAAAATTACCACACCCCACCCTGAAGCTGATTTATCACTGGAAACCTTTCTCTAAAAACTAAACAAAGTTCTCTACAGAAAGTAAAATCCGCGAAATGATATTCATACAAGACAAGAACAATTATGTTTTAGTTTAGTGAAGAGTTATCCCCCTTTCCACCTGATGACTATTACAACAGTTGGAACCACAAAGAAAACTTAAGTTGAAATTTCTGAGACATATAAGAAAGGAAAGCTTGGAGAATTTAGCACTCACAGGACATCAAAGATGTTAATAAATCAAACACTACTTAAAGCAACCAAAGATAGGATGTTGTGGAGAGCCATGATCGACTATGTTCGGAAAGGACATGGCACAAAAGATGATTAGAACTTGTTACCAATTCAACAGCTGCAACTCAAATGAAAAGTGGTGGGATAGTTAAAAAAATAATTTAGCATCAAATATATAGTAATTTTCTAAGCATAGCATAGAAGTGGCACAAGGCCAAATGTATGGGGCACCCAGTGAGGATTGAAGTTACTTAGTTGTAATTGAGCTAGTGAGACAAACTTGTTAACTATTACACCATGTCAAAGTGCCCTTATCATTTTTTAAGTATTGCTTAGATGTGATACAAGGCCAAAAGTATGGAGCAACCAGTGAGGATCGAACTTACTACTTAGTTGTAATTGAGATGAGACAAACTTGCTAACCATTACACTACGTCAAAGTGCACTTATGATTTTTTTAAGCATTGCTTAGATGTGGCACAAGACCAAAAGAATGGGGCACCCAGTGAGGATCGAACTCACTACTCAGTCATAATTGATCTAGCAAGACAAGTTTGCTAACCATTACACCACACCAAAGTGTCACAAATGATTTTTTAAGTATAGCTTAGATGTGGCACAAGACCGAAAGTGTGGTGCACCCAGTGAGAATCAAATTCACTACTCAGTCATAGTTGAGCAGATGGGACAAGCTTGCTAATCATTACATGACATCGCAGTGCCCAAACATTGGTATGATGCCAAACATCAATATGAAAGAAGAATGGTATATCAGCCAGAGGCACTGGTAGAAAATGACAATCAGAAGATATTAAGTAATTTCTTACTTCAATCAGATGATGCCATTGAAGCATGAAGACTCAACTGTATTGTTATAGATAAACAAAATAGCAAGTATCAAATTATTTACTTTGCTGTTCTATACAAGAGTTGATTCCAAAGTAACTGAAAAGATAGAAAAATACTAAGATCTAATTAGATTTGAAGAAGCTATACAACATGACTGTTAAAATAATTCCTGTAGTAATGGGTGCACTTGGAGCACCACCTAGAAACTTGAAAGAGCGCTTAGGGAAAATTGAAATTGAGATGATGATTGCAAACCTCCAGAAAACTGCCATTGTTTACTCTGCAAGGATTCTCCAAAAGGTTCTCAAGTTGTGAGGAGTCTTGTTGACACCATGCCTCAAGAACAGAATTTTCATTGACTATGTCAATGCCTGACACCAAAATAATAATGAAATATAGTTCAAATATATTTACGTCACAATTTGGAAGTATAAAGTATCAGGGAAACTATGGAACAAGAAAATAATTGTGAATAATAAAGTGTAACAGGCTAGTGGCCTTGGTTTAGTTATACTAGTACATGGAAAGTGGTTAGTGACTTTAGGTACTGAGAGTTGTAATAATTCTGAGTGAAGGAGTAGAGATATTAGGAGAAAAATATATATAGAGAGAGTGATTAATTAGATTGGAGTCTGATGAAAAAAAATGTCTGGTTTAAAATAAACTTAAACCGATAAAATGCTCATAAAGATTGCCTCAGAAAAGTTTGCACTAAAATTAAACTAAGATTCAACGTAACTGACACCACAAGCCTAACTATTTAACCCCAAGGAAGTGAGCATGGCATGACTAATGAATTTGTCAAAATTCCACAAGATTTTCAGTAACTTTAAGGATTGTTGTTTTAACAACCTATCTAGCATATTTACATTGATTTCAATGTAAATTCTGGAAGCTAAAAAAAAAAAAAAAAAAAAGGCTAAAATCAAAAAGCAATTCAAATACAGCCATCTGGCTTATTTAACAGAGGGTTCTTTGAGAAGCTAATTAAACCTGTGCAGAATAAGTAGAGTTCAAGAGAGTTACCCACAGAAGTTAATCATTGGCAGAGAAAACAGGCAGTCATGCCCTTCATGTATTCAAGAAAATTCACTATAAGAAATTATTCACTGCTCAGATGTTAGCACCACCAGCATTACTTAACAAATGTCTCTCAGTGCCTCAAGGGTAGAAAAGGATTGATTTGGATGAATCAGCCCCCAAAGCTGTTGCACAATTTTTACCTTTAATTGTTAATTTTTCAGCAGTGCTGTTTCTTCTGTTGGAATATTAACACCTTTTTTCAGTACTATTTCTTCAGCATCAGGCAATTGTAATCTTGCCCTAATAAAAAAAAAAAAAAAAACAACACAGCTTGTCAAAAGTGGATAAAGGACTCTGCTGAACATTTATTTTTGGCAGATACACAATGAATGAAATCCACTAGACAACATAAATTCCAGTGAAGGAGTCGAACCAGCAAAATTAATTGCACTTAATTCATGCCACATTTACCAAAGTGCTACCAACGTGTATTAAAATTTTGGTTGTTTCATTTCATTCTCACTTATTCACTCACTCTCAAGAAACTTAGGGTAGCTAATGTCAATAGGGGTGATCTTGGATGTCACGCTACAAGACAACCAAAAGACAGCTTCTTTCAGCAGCCATAATGAAAAAGACTTCAAAGAAGCAAGCAGTTCCAGAAACACATTTGTAATGGCACGCTGGAAAACATCATTTTCAGAAATGATTATGCTCTTTCAACAAGTTGTCAGTCAGTTCTTGCCACTTCGGGAAAATGTCTCAAAACCGGCATCAGTTATGGTTTGGGCAGTCATTTCAGAAAGTCTCTTTGTTTTTTTGGTCTCAAGATGGTAAAGGTCAACAAGGAAGTGTACAAGGACATCTTGGAAAGTGCTCTGATGCAATGCGACTTATGATGATGATGAACATTGGACACTTCAAGAAGACAGAGCAATGAACCAAACTGCTCAGGTACAGTTGTACAGAGACAAGTGTCTTGGTTTCAACACCAAGGATGAATTACCTACTCTCTCTTCACCAAATATGAACACTCTTGATTATTATTTGTTAGCAGTTCCTGAGAGTGAAGCCTGTTCTACTCTGCATCACAATATTGAAGAGCTGAAGTCAAAATTGAAGAGAGTATGGGACTAAACACCCAAGCAAACTGTGCATGCCACCATTGACTTTCCCAAAAAACTGATGTGTGGTGAAGGCTAAAGAGAACCATATTAAATGAGAATTTCTGGTGTTATTTAACAGATAAATACTTGCTTAGTGTTATAATTGTATCAGGAGATGAGCTTTTTCTTTTGTAATAATATTTATAGAATAATGACCTAAGTTCCGGTTTATCAGGTCATGAAAAATAACTCCTCCACCCTCTGAACTTAATTTTATTTAGCATAAATCTGACACTTAATTGGTTGATCAAGACAAACCCACAGGTCTATTTTTAATTCTGACATTGTGTTTTCTCACCCGACTTTATCTTTCTAAAACGAGGTAACACTTTGCTTTTGAAATTTTCTTTCAGATGTTATAATAGCTGATTCAAATATTGGGAGCCTGGCAAGTTTTTGTGACATCATTTTAAAACTGGACCTCAAAGCCACTCAAACTCACAGAAATGGAAGGAAATGAAACAATATCTGACAGTATGACCCAAAACAAGTTTAAGTATTTTAAGTGTGAGGGATAGAAAAAAAACAAAAACAAAATAAAAACAAACCTCAAGAGTGGAAAACCATCAATTTCTAATTATGATGCTATCAGGTGCAGTTGAAACATGAACCTGTCCACCATCACTCACAATCTAGTCATTGAAAGATTATGTAGAAAGCATTACATGAACTTTGAAAAATAAAGCTTTTAAAAAAAAAGGCAAAATACTTCTGTTACATTGTGATAAATAGCTATCATTATATGAGACTCATTTCTTGCCATTTGGTCTTCAGTGAACAACATGCTTAATTTGATGAGCGGGATTTTTAAAAAAATCTCTGTGGGCATTAAATGGGTTAAGAAGCAGAAAAACATTGGCAAAATCCGTTCATGCACATAAGCTTGATTAGAATTGGTTTAAGCATCATTTAAGCTCAATTTTAGGTCACTTTCTCTTGGGAGAATTTATATTATAATTATTCACTAAAACAAATAAAATAAGGGAAAGAAAAAAAACAAACAAACAAGTGGAAATTACTCTGCAATTAAACAAACTATATTTAAATTTTAAAGTTAGCTTTAATTGCAATGTCACTGATCCTTCATGAGCCAGAATCTACTATTAATGAGATTATATATATATATATATATATATATTGAGAGAGAAAGAGAGTTCACCCCAAGCAAGGCATTAAACACGCTAAGATACAAGGAGTTACTGGGTGTGGAAAATTTACAGACAGAAACATTATAAAAGGAGCAAGAACAAAAGAATAATCACAAAGACAATAGTTAGCGATTGACATTGCATTTAAATTTTTGAAGATTAAAGTTGGCTAGAAAGCATGGGGCCTGAAGGGAATTCCACAAGTGAGAAGTGTGATAAAAAAATATATAACAAAATAAAGGTTTCATCGTTTCATGCTGCATTTTCTAATCTTTTCAAACACAAAAAATATCAGATCACTATTACTGGGATGAATGACATCCACACCCCCACCACACCTCTCCCCTGACACATAATTATTAAATTGCAAATTGGACTCGAGATTGTTTTATTATGCTTTTCAAGCTGGAGTATTTCAATGGTAGATATCAATCGTGCCTGACAGAATTCAGGACACAAAACCCATAAGTCAGATATTGAACTCAGCTCAGTGACTCCATTTTCCAAAATGTTAACTATTCAGCTATCCATCATGCAATAAAATAAAAAAAAAAAATAAAAATTCACTAATTATATAAAAGCTCAATTCAGGATTAAGTTATTTTGTCTAGTTAAGATTCAGCAAATTAAATGCCGATTTTCAAAGCACCCCCTCCATTTAGAATATTGGGGGAACAGCATCTAAGCCAAAATGGCCAAATTACATTCAGCCCAGCATAAAATTTCTTTGTAATGGCCACTTTTCTCTTTCGTTAAGATTCATATGAATATTACAAAACGAACACAGACATATTTTATTTGTCGAGCTAATGTGTTTTACTTGGCCCTGTAAAAAATAATTAAAATACTTGATGTGTGACAAAACATTTAACACCAGCTGACAGATTTAAAAGATTTATATAAAAGATTTTCTGTTTGATCCAATCTTGGATTATTTATGTTCAAAGTTATCTTTAACCTTTCACTATGTTAAAATATGACCGCTTTTTCAGCTTAATATCTATGAGGGGGTGCTGAAAATTTTTGGGTCACACAAAAAAAAAAAAAAAAAAAAAAAGATACAGGCATGAGGTGCATATTCTGTCCCATCCTTATGTTTAATACTTAGCACATAATATCAAGAGAGTCTCTAAGACTAGAAAAAAGGGGGAAAAAAATGGAAGTAAAACAGAGGTGATGGAGTGGGGGATGCAAAAAAAAAAAAAAAAAAAAAAGAAAAGGGGAGAAAAAAGAGAAGCAAAAAAGACAAGGGAAAAAAAGAAAAGCAAGAGGAAATAGGAAGCAAAAAAAAAAAAAAAAAAAAAAAACAAACAAACAAGGGGAGAAAAAAGAGAAGCAAAAAAGACAAGGGAAAAAAGAAAAGCAAGAGGAAATAGGAAACAACAACAACAAAAAAAAAAAAAAAAAAAAAAAAAAAAAAAAAAAAAAAAGGAAACAAAAAATAGTTGCGCACCCAAAATCTTTCCTGCTAATTCTTAGGTCTTGAATTTTTTTTCCATAGTAGATAACCTGAGTGTTACCACTGCATGGATTGTTGCCTGGTCTCCAAATCATAGTGGTGTAACTGTGTTTCATCAATGGTGACAAATAGTTGAAAAGAAAAGACAAACAAACAAACAAACAAAAAAAAAAAAAAAAAAAAAAAAAAAAAAAAAAGAGAAAATTATCAATAAATCACTGAAAATACTACTAGATAAACTTGGAGGTGTCTATTCAATATCATTTCTGTTTGGGAACTCTAAAATCAAAGTATCTCTCTAGTCTCAGCAAATTCTTGTTGATCAAACAAAATTATTAACAAGATTTAACAATTTCAGCAGTTGATACTGATGAAGACCTTCACACTGGAAGTTGGCACATCACTTCTTCATTGTTGAGTATAACGAGCGCTTGTCATTCAATGTTTGCAGCATACATTCACATTCATGGATTTCCTTTGGGTTTTTCTTCTGCAAAAACAGAAACTTCATGATAGTACAGAATTCTATACTTTTTATCAAAATTCAAAGATCTGAAACAAATTGGGGGAAAAAAAAAAAAAAGTGACAAGCACAAGAATTCAGCAATTTGGCACTTTACAACATAAAATAGACTTTCTGGCTACAGTGAGAAAATAACACTCAGATTTTGCAAAATGGGTCGGGCCAACAACTTTTTCAGCATTCCCTTTTAATGATTGTACAAAGCTTTTTATGAGAACACAGAAATTTGATAATTTTAAGCAATAACAGCTGTTTCCAACAGATTTCCAGGGCAGGATTACATTCATAAGAAATAAACACAAACATGAAAATATAATATCAGATCTGTAAATATTGGTGTTCTCTTAGAGCAATTGTATATACACGAAAAAGAAGTGATGTTATCTGATACCAAACTGTAGATAAGGATTGTCAAATCAAGCTACAATAGTAAATTGAGCTACAATGGAATGCCCAATGCTACTATATTTTAAATTGACTTCTCAAAACCTCATACAACTAGCAAAATTTAAAAGTAGCACTGATTTCTAAAATCTAGCCAAATTTGGCAACCCAACATAATTGTTTCTTATAGTAGAGAAATATATTGACTATTATGGCAAAAAAAAAAAAAAAAAAAAAAACTCTTTATGACTTAGTTATACAACAAAACTTATCCCCCACTTAATAGTTTATTCATCAAATACTGATGAGCTACAAGCAATATTGGTAAATTGGGTTATGTCTGAAAGCCCACTGCTACTAAATTTGGCACTACTGAGCAGGGGTGAAGGAATGGTCCACACACACATATTATAACAATGTTTTTCATAAAAAATGTACTTGTTATACTACTCTATCAAAATATATGTGGGAACAAAAAATGGCTCAACCCTCATTAAATGGCAAAGAATAAATCAAACACCACCATGCAGTACAATTAATAAACACTGAAGACTATGCATAGAAGGAAAATAGTTTTAAAAAAAATAAATTTTTTTGTTTTTAATCATTTCATACCAAACAAGGCAGTAAAGCCACTAAGATGCAAAGGGTTACTGACTGTGAGAGAATATGAGAAAAAGAACATATCAAGGAGAGAGAACAATAAAAGAACAGGAATTAAGAAAACAGAAAATAACCAGTGACATTTAAATTTATTTAAATTTTTGAACATCAAACTTGACTAAAGAAAAGAAAGAAGTCAGTAGAGTGTTCCACAAAAGAGAAGTGTGATAGAAGAAAATGTTACATCTAGCCATTTCAACTGTAAATGATGAGAACTTGCTGCTAATCTAGTACTGCATCTAAATTCATAAAATCTAGCTATCAACGAGGAAAGTCCATCAGAACAATAACCATGAAAATATTTGCAAAAAAGACAGGGAAGCTACATTACAACAGTGAGAAAGTGACTGAAGCTGAGATGCCAAGTCAGGGCTGATAACACTGCATATTCTTTGTATTTTAGCTAGAATTTCTAAGTATATAGCAGAAGCACCACTTTGGATTTGTATTTTTTGACTAATTTTTGTTGGTTAGTATTCATGAGAACTTCCTCTACCTGTAATGTTTATCAGAATTAAAAAATATTTTTTTTATCATTTTAGAAAGGTGTCCAGTTTATAGTAAAATTGATCTAACTTTTTAGAGGTTTTTTATTTACTTTTGTTTTTTTTTTTACAAAAGGTCATATTTGAAACTACATCTGCATCGTTGATAAGTGTGTATTACTGATGCTCTTTTTTTCCAATTAGAGATTTTTATTTTTATAAATAAATTTTTGCAAAACAGAGATTCATGCATATACACTCGGCAATAATAAATATTTACATTCTTAGACAAAAAATAATTAAAACAATTTGATTAGTAGTTTTGGTTTAGCAGTATGAAGTTTATTTTTTTTTATCTATCGAATCTGGCATGCAGACAAAAACAGATTTGGCGAGGAATTAAGAAAACACATATCATTAACAAGAGGAGAGACAGGGCTTATATTTTCATTGACAAAAACAAATTGGGAAATTTAAACAAAGAATGAACCCTTTTTGAGGGTCGAAGTTATGAAAACAGACCTTGTTGACGAGCAGGTGATCTGGTTTGTTTTTGCTGGATATAAATCCAAGAATGGAGGGATAATTTTATCTCTTCCTTGAAGAAACAGGAGAATTAGAATTGATGACTAGAGTGAAACTATGCTCTTTCACCCACATGATTTAAAAATTAGATTTGTCACAAAGACAGGTATGTCTGTCCTGGGAGGTAGGCTGAGGTTGAATGCTGAGAAGGAAGCATGAAAATAGAGAATTTGGCACCGCCTGTGTGGAATGGTGGTGCAAGATGTGAAGTGAAGCAGATTGGAGTTTAGGGGAGGAGCAATCCTTGTAACTACTCCCAAGAAGGTGGATAATTCTCCAAATTTGGAAAGTTGATTAAGAAAGCAGAAATAGGGGACAAAGAACCCTTATTGGGATTAATGTGAAAATTGAAGAATCAACAAATCCCAAAAACCCTTCAACCCCACACAAGTTTTGGCCTGAAGTGCATATAAACAGATAGCTTTGAGAGCTCGAAGACTTGGGCTGAGAACCCTGCATCGAGTGCCTCTGGAATCCATGTCAGCTGCCATCAGATTTCCTGATTCCAAAGAACTTTGAACCCAAATCATTAGGCATGGCACAGAGTCACTCTCAAGATCGATGCAGGAAGAGTTCATTTTTGTTCTACCAAGAACTATATAAACCAATTCAAAATTAACCCAATGAATCTTTTGTTTTTATTTTTTCATCATGAAGATGTTTTTTTTCCTTAATGTAGCACTTGCCACAGCTCAAAGCAGCACTGCAATTACTATGATATCCAATCTTCCACTGCTCTGAGATCAAGAACACAATGTGTACAGAGTTGATGTGAATCAAAGCAGCCAGTGACCAATAACCAGTGCAGAGTTAGCTATGGTTAAAACATCCTAAAACCCTGAGGACCAGACCACTAAACATTGTTATACCACCAGGTGTAGACGGCACTAAAAGGGATTATACCTACAATAATGCCTTCAATATTTTAGACTATATTGCCGAACTATAGCTTACACCGTAACTTTTAAGATTTTCATGTGTATTCAAAATTTTAAAAAAACATTTTACTATAACATTAAGAATTGGAGGAAAATCATTATCTTCATATATTCAAGTACCTCCATAAAAGGAAAATATGTTTTGTAAAAACTTATTTAGAATTTTAATTGAAAATTAAAACTTTCATATCTAACATTTGTATATAAAAACAAGGTATGGATAACTCTTTAAAGAAAAAAAAACATATCAATTTGACACTGCATTGATGTTACTAAATGGAAAAAAAATTAAATTTTTTTTTATTTTGAAAATGTTGCAAGTCTAATAAATGCTAATGAGCAAAAATTAGTCACAATGTTTTTGTTTTTTTTTTTACGAGCAGACCAGTTTCCCTTCAGTAGTACCATAAATTTTGAATTGACTTCTCATTAGTAGTCCAAGTTGGGCCAGCTTTTTTTAAAAGTAGCTTCAAAAGTCCAAATTTAAAATCTAGTGTGGCTGGACTTTCAAAAGCAAACCAATCTATAATCTTTCTTTTTATAAAATATCTGAAATAAAATACACTGTTCAAGGTTTTATTCTTTTAGAACGTGTTACCTTTTTCAGGTATTAAAAGATAGAATATGTGGCTGAGAAAGCAGTTATCCAAGTACAGCAGGTTGCCTGATACTGAGCATCTTCAGCAGTCAACTTACATTGCTAGTACAATTAGGTCTTCGTTGCCCTTAAAAAATAAATATAGACCGAAAACTTGTAAGAAATTTAAAGTTTACCAACTGTTATGGAATTCAAAGGCCAAAGTCAAAATAGTTAGCAATTGGCCGGAATAACTCCTAGGAATATTCTGACAATGATATAAATCCAAACCAGTGTGAATTCAACAAAGGGTTACAAGAATTTTGAAGCTTCAATATGCTTCCCCACACCCATGTTCGACAGTCTAATACTGCATACAGAGTGATTCCTCTTATTGCCTCTTAGAATTGAAGCTTCTATGTCTGACCTTCTCTTCTAATAAAAACAAATAAATCATCCTTTTTGTTAATACCATTTTATCTAGTAGCGTGAGGACCCAGAGACGACATAGAATGCAACATAATGCTGGGCCTCCAAATTTAGTCCAATCTGGAAACCCTGCCAACAATTATGATTTCTAGAGTAGAGAAATATATTGAATCTTGAGTAACAAAAGTGGGGAATCAATTTATTAGGTTGGTGCAAAAATAATGTCGGTTTTTGACGTTAAAAAATACGTCAAAAACCGACATTATTTTTGCACCAACCTAATATAGCTATAAAAACCAACTGATCCCCCCCCCCCCATTTAATAGTTACTTGTTAATTCATCAAAGATTGCCAATCTGCAATGCAGTTACCAAACTGAGCTAAAAGTGCTAAATGGGGTTACATTTGAAAGCTTGTCGCAACTAAATTTTGAATTGATTTTCTTATTCGTAATCCAATTTAAAATACCTAATTTAGCAATGCTGTCTACAAATGTTTCCCCAGAATAAAGAAATGTATGGTAACTTCTATTGTAAAATGGGAGGGAGGGGATCTCTTTATAATTTTGCTGTAAAAGAAAACTGATTCCCAACTTTTTTAAAATCTAAAATGCAGTTAGCAGATTGGGCAACAAATAGCAAATGGGTTTACATTTGAAATCCCGACACTACTAAATTCCAAATTGGCTTTCTTTTCATAAGTAACCTAGGTTAGTCCTGCTTACTTTAAAATTAGCCTAGTTCAAATTTAGTTACACTGGACTTTCAAAAGTAGTCCCGTCAAGCAATCCTGCATATTAGAAAATATTCGAAATAATATCAAAAACTGTTCAATGTTTTATGCTTTTTGAATCTTATCTTTGCAGGTATTAAAGATGGGATGAAAAAAAGTAGTCAACAGCAAATTGTTGGATAATACACCATCTACAGCAGTCAACTTTTAATGCTTCTATGATTCCATAAATTTGTACGTTTATCATCTCTATGTTTTTTTGTTGTTTTTTATATACAGACTGACAAATTCTTGATGCTTTAAAATCTCAAAACTGGATTTCCTACAACAATAAAAGATAACAGCTCCAAATTTTTTTTAAATTTCTATATATCTTTCTGCTGTATTTTGTCATCTACGGCCAATAAAATCTTCAGATCATGTAACTGGAATAAAGTAGTTTCAGATATACCATTGAAGCTTGCTATCTTATGTAGCAATCCTTAACCCACTTTAGTCACAGAAGCTGCTATTGTAACTTAACAAATGTGAAGAGAAGAAGATTGTGTAACATTTAATTTCAGGTGTGTGTGTGTGTGTGTGTGTAGGAGAGGGAGGAATATAACTAAAAATGTGCAGATGGCATAACATCTATCAGTACAGGAAGTGAAATCATTGAGATTAGTTCAAATTCTGGCCTTACCTGTCACATTCACTTTTTTGCACAACTGCTCTTGAAAAAGGCATGAATCCATTTCTTTCCTCCCTGTCCAGCTAGCAGGATAGGTTGGGATCTCTAGCCTTGATTGGCAATCAGTCTAGAAAGACAACTGAATCCAAAAACCATACTAAATGGAAAACATTAGTTTTCCCAAGAAGTCATGACAATTCAAAGATAATAAAGAAATCTAATGAGAGCTATGAAGTGAATTGATAGAGAGGTGGGTGCTTACTGTAGAAATAGGTAAGGAGGAGACCTTGATTACCAAAGGGACATGGCAGGTGATTAAAAAAAATAAATAAATTACAGTCTAGGATGTTGCACTCACTTAGACAAATATAATTTTGGGATGAATTCATCTCCTCACTTATTCCCAGATATGGGTAGACTAAGATATCTAGCCTTGATTAGTAACCTGGCTAGAAAGAAATATGAGAACTATGAAGCAGGAGGAAAGAATAGGTAAGATAGGGAGGTGAGTGATTACTGCAGAAATAGGTGAGAGGAGACTTTTTCACCACAGAAATTATACAAAGGAATAACAGAAACAGAAAAAAAGCTTAAATTACTGTGTCAGCTGTTGATCTCATTTTCACAAAAATAATTTTGGGACAAATTCACCTCCTCTCTCATTCCCAGCTACAGATTAAATAACAGGGTAGACTGAAATATCTAGCCCTGGTTGGTAACCAGTCTAGAAGGATAACTCTGGATTCAAAAACTGTAGAGAAGGCAACAGGAAGCCATTAACTTTCAAAGAAGTCATCTCAATTCACAGATAAAGAAAAGGAATCTGTGGAGAGCCATGATCACGTCTATCCTCAAGCAAGAAGGAAAACTGAATTCCAATCCATGGAGAAGGCAAAAGGAAAACCACTCCACTATCTTTCCCAAGAATGCATGCCAATTCACAGATAATAAAGAAAAGGAATCTGGGGAGAGCCATGATCGCATACGTCATAAAGGTAGAAGGAAAACTGGATTACAAACCCTGAAAAAAGCAATGGGAAATCACTCCACTATCTTTCTCAAAAATTCATGGTAATTCACAGATAATAAAAAAAAAGGAATCTTCTGAGAGCTACAATCTTTTATACCCTGAAGAGACAGGATAAAGAAAAAAGTTCTGACAGTTCTACAATGATAATGTTCATTATTGCTATACAACTTCCTAAAATAATGATGGCATCTCACCTCATAACATTAGCTTACATCTATCAAGTGATTTTGCTGCCAGCTGCTAAAATCATTTCTATCAATAAAATAAAAACAATTATTTTTCCCCATCTACAACAATTTTATAATTACTGCCTTTAATGGCCCCACTAGATGTCAATTCCTAAACATAACAATTGATAAATGCTAATTATCACATAATTATTAATGATTATTTAAGCATTGCCACTGATATTCCACCACAACTGATTAAGAAAGTACAGACTAACCAAGGATTCTACCCTGCTTATTCTTATTTTTTTTAAGAAACTAAGGGGACATTACTCTTTAATAAGTAGTTAATAGATCTAGTGTATCTTCATTAAACAAACTTTTTTTCTGTTAATTATTCAGAAACCAGTGACCTGATTAGATTTTGCTTTATCATATTTAAAGCATTTTAGTGATATTGTGCAAATACAAATTGTGTTATGGTGTGTTGCATTTTATTTCTTGTGAGCCAGTATATACTTGATTAAAAATTACTTTGAAATCAGTGGCTTCATTTAAATTGCTCTATTCTATTAGCTTTTTAATGGTACTGCACTAACAAATATTGTGCTATGATGTACCATTTTTGCTGTGTTATGCTAAGCAACACATACATACAGACAGCATTATAAGTGTAGCATGTGTCTCACCACAGATCATGCCAGAACAGACTTTGCACTCAATATCACACCAGACTATAAAGGGAAACAGGTGCTGAGTTGACCTGAGGTGTTCTCCTAGTGGAAAAGTTCAGAACTGCATGAATAGACCAGCTGCATTTGGGTTGCAAGCTGCATGACAGAGATAAGTATATAAATATCCCCCACCTCAATGGTGAGTGAAGAGACTCCGAAACATCATAGATGAGAATGTAAGGTCCATGTCTGAATGAGAGCCCTGGGATTGCACACAATCACACTAGCCAAGGACTACTGACAAAATACCAGAGTTAATAGAATATCAAATATGAAGGATTAAATATTATGACTAACCATGAACTTCTCTTTACATCTACAGTAGGAACAAAAATCATAAAATTGTGACAAAATTTCCCTAACATCTTTATAAAAAAAAAAAAAAAAAAAAAAAAAAATAATTCTTTGTACACATGCCATTTTCTGTTTTTGATTATAAGGGTCATAAAATAGTGTATAATCATAGAATAACAAAAATCAAACTAAGAAATGTGTATTTCTGTCCCTAAACTTGTTTTCAAAATTTGAGCATGTACCACCATTGAGGTTACTAATACATTTTTGTATAGACAAAGTCTTGATGCTTTAAGATCATCAAATAGGAATTCATACAACAATAAAGTCACAAAAAAAAAAAAAAAAAAAAATGTTCCCAATTTTTATGAGCAGACTAGTTTCCCCCCTTTCAGTAGCACCCTAAATCTTGAATCAACTTTCTTCTCATTAGTAGCCCAAGTTAGTCCAGCCTGCTTCAAAAGTCTAAATTCAAAATCTAGTTGTGCTGGACTTTCAAAAGTAGCCAATTCTGGCAACCCTTGTCAAAAATATTTGAAATAATATCAAAATAAAGTGTTTGATGTTTTATGCATTTTTTTAATCTTATCTTTTCTAGTTATGAAAGATAAAAGAATACGTGGCCAAGAAATCAGTTATCCAAATACAGAAAACTATCAAATATTAAGCATCTTCAACATTCTACTTTTATTCCTAGTACAATTATGTAGGTTTGTGCATTTACCATGTCCATATTTTTTTTTTTTTTTTTACAGACTGACAAAGGTTTTAAAATCTTAAAACTGGATTTCACACAAAAATAAAAAAATAATGGCTCCATGATTTTTATAAACTGATATCTTTGTTTCCGCTGCATTTATCAATTTTGGACAATAAAATTTCATGATCAAATTACAGGAATTTGAAACAAAGCAGCTTCAGATATACCACAAAAGCTTGCTATGTCATGTAGCAAACCATTATCCCATTTTGTTCACAGAAGCCTGCTATTGCAAAGGCAATTCATCTCTCGTCCTACTCCCATTATCTTCAATCCAATTTATTCTCATTTTGGCAACTCAAGATGTTGAGATGGTGCTACACGAGTGTTATCTCCCTTGCTAAGGGACATAAATTCAAGTCTGAAGTCACTTCTTTGAAAACAAAAGAGTACATCCACCAAGAAAATATGATAAAGTACAACAAAAATGTAAAAGTACTTGTTAAAAAAAAAATTGTACGCAATAACGAAGATGGTTAATCAACAACTAAGCATTTAAGTATATTTCTTAGCCACATGTATGCTATTTATTTACATAGATACATCAACAATCAGTGACTTTTTATACATTTTCACCTTCGTAAATTATTTTCTATTTTAATTAAGATAAGATTTTTAAATTGAAGTTATGGTCATATTCATTACGGTGAGCAACTAACATGTTGAATAATGAGTAATTTAAAAATGTTACTTTAAAATAGAAAGCAATTTACTGAGGCAAAAATGTATAGAAAGTACACCGATTGCTAAATCATCCACGTTCTTACAACACTTCACCTTTCATTCATAGATACATCAATAAGTTTTCCTTAAAAAAAGTTTATTTTACACATTTTTAAATATATACTTAGTCCTTCTTAATGCACTTAAGCCAATGCTATTCTATTAATCACAAATTGAACAGTGGAAATTTCAGACCAAACTCAAACTATGTGTAAGGTTATCGATTCAATGTACAAAGTAGTTCAGTATATTTATTCCTTAGTTATATATAACCATTTTATTTATGTTTAAAGTAATAAAATTTCTTTGCTATATATATACCCATTCAGTTTATCCCCAATACGGGAAGAAAATAACTAAAAAATAAAATAACTAAAAGTAGATGAACAATGATTTCTAAACATATTTTATGACTGACCATGAACTTCTCTCAGAATTAAATAAATTCAGCAGCACTTATTACTGGCCTGTATAAAATGTTTCAACTTAAATTTCAGCAGTTAAATTTATAAATTTAACTTTTCTAGGATGAGTAATCTTGGTAAAATTTTAACCTCTGGTTAATTTTATTTTTTTTTTTTTTTTTTTTTTTTTAAATGTATTTGATGTAAGCCAAAAATCATTAAGCAGTGAAAAACAGAGATGTAAATAACCAAATTACATATAAGCACATTCAAAAATAAAGAGTACTGACATTATACTCAGATCCAATCAACCATGAACATGTAGATTTTATATACTTAAATATTCATGTGTACAGATGTATTTATTCATATCAGAAATAATAATAAAAAAAGGTTCACCTGGCCTCATAATCTAAATAAATATGTATTTAAAAAAAAAAAAAAAAAAAAAAAAAAAGCAGAAAATAAAACAAATTAGTCACACATCTCTGCCAGTGTAGAGTCAAACTTCTCTTTCGTCATGGCATGATATGGTGTTCTAACACAACCGTATTCTTTGGCTTTGCGACAATGTTCACTTCTCAATATTAAAATTAGTTTTGTATTCAATCAGAATATGAGGCCGGGTAAAATATGACCACTGAAAACAAAAAAATAATTTTAAAAAATTGACATTTTTACAGAAATGTACCTCTCGAAGAAATCATTTTACAAATTTTTTTTTTTTCATTCTCCAAATTTTAAAAGGGTGTTCAGTTTGTTATGTAAATTGATGTATATTTCGTGGCTACTTTGAAATTATTTGAAGTTTTGTTTGCAAGAATTATTTCAATACAACACAGAAAAAAAAAGCTAAGTAAAATATGCTTTAAATAATATTAACTTTTGTTTTTGTTTTACTTGAAATTATTTGAAATCTAAGGTAGATAATACACTTTATCATTTGGTATGAACATTTTTTTGTTTTCGGTTTGCACAAGTGGGGGGTGATCAATTTAAAATGAATTTACATAACATTTTCAGACTGTTATTTCTTGCTTTTGTAGTAACTCAAAGCAAATTTATCAAATATGGTTCAGTACAAACTCAAATTTAACAATTATTTTAGTGCTAATGAGAAAAGCTTCTTTTGAATTTGACATTTTTAAATTTTAAGATGGATGGGGTCAGTTTGCTATGTAAATTCATTGTAAACCGATTCCCAGATGAAAAAAATAAAAATAAAAAAGGTTAATAATAAGAAAAAGAAGAAAGAGAAATTGTAAGGACATGCTTTACATCTGTGATTCCCAAAGTGGGTGCTACAGCCCCAGCACCTGTGGTGGTAGAATGATCTAGGGACTGAGAAAAAAAATGAGCAGCCACAGAGTGGCAATGGGATATCTAAACCATAATATACACCACACACACCCACTGAAGTGTGTTTTGCCATCACTTTACTGTGTATCCCGTTTATATCACAATTATCATAGGAAATACTAAGACACCAATTTGAAATGCAATACTAGCACCAAGAAAATCCAATGAAAGTTTGACTATACATTGTTGGTGGATGTGGGGGGTGCTTAGGGTTGTATTTTGGAATGCAAGGGAGCAGCAAACCAAAAAAGATGGGGAATCACTACTTTTGCATGTAACCATTTTTTTTTTTTTTAACATAGGACAGGACAAAACCTAAATAAGGATATATTAGGTTGGTGCAAAAATAATGACGTAATAATGTCGTTTATGACGTTAAAAAATACGTCAAAAAACGACATTATTACGTCATTATTTTTGCACCAACCTAATACATTGTTATTCAAAAAGAGCAGATTTCGAAAATTTAACAAATGTTAAGAAACAGAAGTGCATTTAATACATCATTAAATAGGAAAAGGTTCAAAGTTATTAAAATAAATGAAAATTTGTTTTTCAATCTTGTTTAAATGCTTATTTTTGTCGGTAATATGTTGAATGTGTTTCAGTCTCTTAGTATTTGTTTTTATTAAATTTTCGAAATCTGCTCTTTCTTTTTAAATAATATGGATTTTAACTTCTTTTTATTTTAACTTGAAAGTAAGTAAAAAAAATATGCTTTATCAGGTGATATGAGCATATTTATCATTTACATATAGGGATCAATTTAAAATTAATTTACATAGAAAACTGAACACCACTCTTAAAGGTAAAAAAATAATTTCTTTTTTTTTTTTTAAATTCTTATATACCTTATCTGGAGTACATATTCAGTAAGAGGATAAAAAAAAAAAAAATTGAAAAGAAAATGATTATTCATTGTAGAGGTATTTCTATAAAAACACCCCAAAATTAAATAAATATAATAATAATACTGGTAGAGGAGCATTAAAAAAAATGGCCTCAGTTTAGCAGAAAATTATGGAAAGAACATTTTACTTAAGGCCAAGAAAATTGATCAACTTCATAATGAAAGAAAAAAAAAACTGTTTTGTGGGTGTGTAAGTCTCTTTTTTTTTGGGGGGGGGGTGGAGGAATTAGTGAAATGAAGGTGGGGGGAGATTTTCCAGTTCTAAGTGTTTATATACATTGCATACATAGGGGGGTGCTGTGAACATTTGTATGCAGAGTAGGCATACATAGCCAAAAAAAAATTTTAAAATGCTCTACTGTGGCTGACACAATGGGTAAATTATTTACATTAAAAAAATTAAAAAAAAAAATTAAGGTGATGTCTTTAAAATGTGCTGGAATCAGAAGGTTTAATGCTGACTTCACTCCTATGAATATGACACACAAGATGAGGCCACTGCGATGATAAAAGGCGGTTCACGTCCATAAGCAAACTGTAGACCTGTCCAAAATCCAACTCGGGACGCACAAGCACAAAGATGCCTGTTGTCTGGGACACGCAACTGCAGTATATATTCATGAGAGCAAGCACATCGTCCTCTTCTGATGTGCCGAAAACATCGTCCGGCCAGTGGTAGCGAAAATGGCGGAGAAGCTGCAATGTAGTGATGTGTTGTTTGCCTTGCAAGTACTCCAGAAGAAAGGCCATGGCGTCTTGCTTGGAGTCAACCTGAGTATCAAAGTACAAAGGAGACACGTCACCAGTCCGGAGTTCCGACAGGCTGTTGGTCAGTTCTTGCCTCATGACCACCAGCTGGCCGGACATATCCAGCGCTTGACCATTTAAATTCAAATTCTGGAAGATGTCCACAACTTTGGTGAAACTTTCAAACAGAAGCACCATTTGGAAAAGGAGTTTGTACAGTTGCCGACACATCTCTCCTTTCTGGTCGTCCAGACCACTGTCGTCCACCATTGCAGCTGCGCCAGAGATTTCATTCAGAGGCTCAAGAGCCGAGAGGGACTTCATAGTGTCTAGACACTGCTCTGCTTGGGTTAGACGCATGCTCAACATGTCCAAACATTCCTGGATCTCCAACACACAAAATTTGTGGCGGTCGATAATGCTACTGTCCAGGAGCGAATCTGGCTTAGCAAAGATGTATGGACATTCCATTTGGGTGAAGAGGGTGTCTAAAATGTGCAGAAATTTATTGGTCAGTTTCTGTAAGTTCTCACTTTCCCCGATATACGTGCATGCTTCACGAGTCAAGTTAGCAACACATCTGCGGTGTTCGTTGTACAGCCTGGGAAAGATCAGGCAGGTCACAGTGGTCAGTGAAACAGTGGAATTGGTGAGTACCTGATGAAGATGGGTTTGCCAAGCTTCATCAGGTGGAATGGTGAAATAAGCAGCACCTAAACGAGCTACACTGAGGGCCCGTGAAGTACTGGAACTAAGAACCACTAAATCAATCTCGTTTGAACTGGTTGGGCCTACAACCAGAACAGGACTTGAGGTATCTCTTTCGATCAAAATGTCATTAGGAAGCATTGTGACAGAACTACTAGATGGAAGGTCTCTAGGCATACCATCATCATCAGCACCTGGAGTTTGAGATTCTTCATCAGATGTGGAAACCTCAAGGAGACACCCACTATCTGTAGAAACAATTCCTTTTAGATCTTCAATGCTGTCCTGAAGTTTGAGTTCTGGTGAACTGCCGAAAGCGGCTTTGTTCGAAGACTCAGATGTATGGAGATTAAAAGCCTGGCAACGATCACCCAACGAGAAATAATCGTCATTTTGTTCGTCTTTTTCCAGTTCGTTGTCCAAAAAGTCAAATCGTTTGAATGTCATCATGAGATCACTGCTATTGGTGTCGCTAAGCAAAGCATCATTGGACGGCGTCTCGGGTATAGATGTCTCCTCCCCACTAGACGTAACACTATGCTGCTGGTCACTAGATTGACTGAAAATAACCGAGGGGCTTTTTGGCAGGCCAATACGCTGACCGAAATAGGTCAGTAAGCTGATCAACCTCTCTCGGATCCGAGTTTGGGACATCTGCGGCTTTTTCCATGAAGATTCCCAATCTTGGTTGCCTGAGTGTTTCCGTGAAATAGAAAGTAAGCTGACATTCCGACTCTCTTCCTTTGGATAAAGGTCAATGCCAAGATATTTGTGCCCAATAAGTGCTCGGTTGGAGAGATCCACAGTGAATTCAAGGGTCAGTCCTGGGAGCTCTTTCTTACGGAAAATGCCAACGTCTGCAACGAAGGATGAGCGATTTCCAGGTGGGCCACCAGCATCAGAACTTGGGAAAGCAGCAGCTAGGGTAGACGAACGAGTTACGGCCAATTTGAGAATTTTAAGTGCTTCCTTCCAGTGGACGCCTTTTGTGTGTCGGGCTACAGGGCAGAAGAGCTGCTGGTTTAGCACCTTTTTGCAAGTGGTGTTAAAATCAACATAGTGAACAATGCAATGGAGAATTTGTAAGATGTCTGGCTGGTAATTGGTTGGGCCTCGTTCGAGAACTTCAACCAGGAAAGTAATCATGCTCAGACTAGTACAGGCATACACATCAAGCAGATATTTTACTACACACTTAGTCCACTGGGAGCTGTCTTTGTTGAATGTGCCCCGACTATAAAGTGTTATCACAGTAGCCAAATTGTGGAGTTTCTCAGACTGCTGGGCACACATCTGACTGATTCGGTCAGCAGCTTCACGGCACTCAGGGCTGGGATTTTCATAATTGTGTACAAGGTAGGGCAAAAGAGCAACAACATTGATAGGAAAGCCCAGGGCTCCTGTTGGGTCCATTATGGGGGCATTGATGCAGAGTGTAAGCTGGGACAAGAGTAACCATGTAGGCTCAGCAAGAGTGTGGGATGTACAGCCTTTTAGCAACAGAATCTGCACACCTGGAAAGTTATGCCATTTAATCTGCTGCAGGATCTTGTCCAATTTTTCCCGACATTCGGGTCTTTCTGGCTGGAGGTGTTTCAATATCTTGTCCAAGAGCTTAATGGCAAGAAGGAATTCGTAGTCATAATCCGATTCCAACATAGAAACGGCCATCCAGAACATCTGCGTCACAATAGTCAGTTTATCTTCGGCTGTTGCCTCGTCAAAATTCTTCAAAGATTGGACACTATGGGATTTCGCCAGACCAGACCGATGCAAGTCCAATGGTGAACGGACACGAGATCCACCAGCTGAAATACAAGATGTAAGCCTGGAGGTTAACACAGAGACTGTATAGCTTGTGCTTCGTGTGTGGGCAGGGGCTGGATTAGATGAAACTACAGACCCCTTGATAGCTTCGCTTAGGCAGTCCTTTGCTAGGTTAGGGGTTGACAAAAAGAGCTCGCGCATCATATCTGTGGGGCGTAGCTCCAAGTCAAGATTGTCGACAGATGCAATTAGGGTTAGCATGATCTCCGTAACATAACCTTGCATGTCATCTCCTTGTTCAGCCACAGTTTCGACAAGCCTGGATAAAATATCGGAAAGCATCTGGGTGGAAGGGCGTACCTGCAAGGCACGGAGGACCTGGAATGATCGCCCTGCATAATGCCGGGAAGAACACGACAGAGCCATCTGCAGGGCAATCTGGGACCACCGCTGTTCGACAAGTGCAAGTGGCACTAATTCTTCAAAGACCCGCACAACTAATTTCAGGAAATAGTCTAGGGCTGACGAGCTGACTGTGGCCAGTGTCTTTGGCGTTATGTCTTCATAGTTCCACAAAGGCTTGCCAGAGTTTCTTACCAAAAAGTTAAGCAAGCTCTCTATGGAAAGTTCAACGGTCTCAAACTGAGTGGAATCTTTCATGTTCTGTGCATCAGACATGGAGGTTAAGCCTGGCTCTTTCATGGTGCCTGTGAAATTGGTATCATCTTCATGGGGTGCCCTGTCTGCAGTGAATACACCTCGAGTGTCACTCAGGAGTTTTAGCTGAGGCATTCGAGAAATCAAGATTCTAGCTATAGATTGGTGTTCAGGTACAGCTGCACTGAGAAGGAGCAGATTGAGGAAGAGCTTCTTGCAATGCTCATAAACAAGTGACCGCATGTGGTCAAGCCCAAGAAAAACAATATGGAGAATGAGAGGTAAATGAGGTGTCCAGTCAATGTCCAAGCCGTCTAGAACAAGATCTGAAAGAAACATTACCCCTAGGTAGCTACGATGCAACCCAACCGTCGGTGCAAAAGTATCCGGGAGGAGTTCAGACATTGGAGCAAAATAACCCCCATAGGCTGGCATTGGGAGCGGGTACGGTATGGGAGAGTTTGATGGACTAGCAGAGACTTCTTCCGTTTGATCGTGAGTACTGCTCCCAGACGAGGAACTGGACACACTGGAAATGCTGCAAAGGAAAGTTGTCGAATCGGTGCAAGGTGTGCCTTCAGCTGTGATCTCTTCACAAGTGCTGTGTCGCTTTGTGTGAAGAACTCCCTTTTCAAGTAGGTTATCAGCCGCCTGGCTACAGCCGAGCTTTTCATCATCTGTTGTGTTGGCATTCATGCCAGCTTTCTTTAGTGATGATAGCCGGTAGAAAGGCGGAGTCTGTGTTCGCTCAATTGTTTGGTTTAGAGTTTCAACAGTTTGCAACTCCGCCATCAGTTCATCAACAAGTTTCTCTGGCTTAGCCCGGCCAAGGTAACTGATGACCCTTTTAGCATAGGGGAGGAGCACATTCGGGGACATGTTAGTGACAATCACCAAATACCGAACCACGACTCTCAAGTTATTAGCCCAGCAATTGACCAACGCTGCCCACAAGATTTCAATTTCAGATGGGTGGCAGTCACCAAACTTGACGGTGATGTACAGCAGGTTATTGAGCACCATCTCGGTAGCCTGGGCTGATCCCCACCCTTCTCCTTCGAGGTAGGACCGTGTCCCTTTCCCTACCTGACTGTCTTGAATGCTGGTCAGGAAAGTAGACATGGCATTAGCAGCTGGAATTGAGGGGTCAACCAATTCGATATTATGCAGCCAAGGGAGGAGACATTTTAGCAGAACTTGCCGCAGTGCAGGACGAGCAGTTTGGAAACGGTGGGTGATTTCTGAAAACATAGGCATAGTCAAATCTGGATGAAGCTTGACGAGCTGATCAGAGAGGATGGCTTGTGACTGTGCATAAGAAACAGTTAGTAAGATGTCGTTCAAGGTGTTTGGTGGCTGACTTGTGTCTGGTGTAGATTCTTCAAACACGGGTTTGTCCTGAAAGAAATAAGTGTCCAATAGACGCAGTAATTGCAAAGCTGTCTCATGAGTGTGGATACGGGGGCTTCCGACATTTAACACGACTAAATTCAACATGGCAATCAGATCGCAAGAGTATTCTTTAGTCTCAAAAACGGCCGTAAGGGCATTTAGGCAACGGTCAGCCACTTCTATGGGAGCTGTATAACAATGGTCAATGACCCAATCAAGCATACTCTGGACATCGGGATTAAAGTCCAGCAGTAGGATGACCGTCTCTTCAGCCAGGCTCAAAATCTGTTCCTTCATTTCGAGGTCCTCACAGCTAAGGAGTGAGTCTAGCCAGCTGTAAATGTATCCATCTTCATTTAAACCATTTGGGTCAAAGATCGGCCCACAACATAAGACAGCTGACATTGCATTGACAGTTGCCAGTTCCAATACAGTGCTTACTTCGTCTTTAGACAATTTACGTTCAAGGTGTGGGAAAAAAGAATTAAATCTTCCACTCCAGTTAGCCAGAAGATGGAACAAGCTGTGTCGAGTTTCCTTCGTTAGAAGGGTGTTCCTTTGCTTCAGGGGAGTGTTGTTGATAAGTAGGCGCAAGAAACTGCAAAAGTGTAAGCGCACTTCTTGTAAGCTTATTAAGTCCCTTTCATTTTCTCCTTCCAAATACAGGCGGGCACCGTCAATGTAATCCAGAAGTAACGAGTTCACACAGTTTTTGTCAGGGTCAATCACCCCAACATTGTTAGGCCCAAATGCACCATTCTCTGCCATCAACTTAAAAAGCCGAGTCATCTGAGCCCGAAGGTTGTTACGGCGCCGCCTCTGCTTGATGTTGTCAATTTTTTTATCGTTGGTTTCTTTGAGGTAAGGAATCAGCTCTTCTTGAAGATCTTTCAGAACGGCAGGATTACTGTAACCAAGCCCATTGACAACAGAATCCCTCATGTCGGAATTTTCACATTTTATCAGGGGCACGAGCAGGCGGAAGAGATTTCCACTTTGAGCATTCTGCTTGCTCTCAGTCTTGTCTGAAGACGATGATGATGCTGCAAAGTTCTCTGGGCTGATTCCTAACTCTGGAGATGCGCACCGCCTGTGCGGCAGCACTGCTTCTAGTTGTGCCAGGCAACAAGCAAGTATTACATAATTGTGCCAAAGGTGCATGTATAGGTCACAATCATTGGTCACCTTCTTGCTTCCAGATCTTAATATTGAAGACCGATATTCATTGGTTTGTGCACTTGGATCAACAAGAGGAAACAAGGTTTGCAAACGTGTGTATATAATTGTCCAGGCAGAGTTAATGGCATGAACACACAGTTTAGATGCTTCGTCAGAAGCGACCAGTACGACAAGACACCGGATCCAAGGATCTGGTTGGCTGAATGTTGAATTGACCATTAATGGTTGGATTGCCTGGCTATCCTGACTGCCAGCCATTAGCCAGACATTCGCTGCTCGGTCCAACACCCACTGTAAGTCAATGACTGTGCCAGCAATAAGGGCAGCTTTTTCATCAGCTGGCAGATACTGTAACATGCTAGTCATGACAACTGGGCACATTTTATCCATAACATCAAGTAGGCAGGTTTTGTTGTATCGTTTTTTTTGTGTCTGCTGCTGTTGCTGCTGTTGTTGTTGTTGCTGGTGGTGGTGGTGGTGATTGTTGTGAAGGTGGTGGTTATGCTGTGGTACACTACTGCAATTAACACAGGTGGTTGAAGAATTGTGCAGGCAACTTGAAAAGATAGTGCGGACTTCCTTTAACAGCAGCAGGGCAAGTTTCCGTGTCACCAGACGAATGCTGCAAAGCATGACAAGGGCAAGGCCCTCAACTTCATGCAAGACAGAAAGTTCGACTAAATCTCGAGGGACAGCATTACCTTCCGCGGCATCAGTTTTGCTGGTGGTCTGCCCAGTTGGTGGAACCAGATTTTGTTGTTGCTGTTGCTGCTGTTGCTGCTGCGGTGTTGGATTGCTTTTCCACTGGACAAGTAATTGCACCAGCATTCTTAATACGCCGTCAAGAAGCTGTGGGGTAGTGTCACTGACATCACGCTGAATAAATTGTACAAAGCCACGAATGACTTGTTCTTTGAATGCCTGAGATTCATGCATAAGGTTTTGCAGAGCTTGGAAGGCCAAACCTTTTAATTCATCATCAATATGCACTGTGAGACGAGTTAGGAGATCGACAAGATCAAGGCTGCTCATATTTTCTGGAATTAGTCGAGGAATGGCAGCAATACAAGTGCGAAAGAGGTCGATTTTTGGTTTGCGGTCACTGGTGATAATCTCATCAACTTCTTTGCCTGTGTTCTCAGAATTCGTGTGAAGGAGTGTGCGCCCAACTTGTAGGTCGAGAGCCCGAAGGATGGAGTCAAATGTCTTCAGAATGTGTGGATAATAGCATGCAAGTCCAATATCTTTAGCTGTCTCTTCACTGAGTAACTTGTTTAAGAAAGTTCTCTTGATTCGAACTGTGCTCCCAGAGGGTAGGGTTGCTGCTGACTGGGGCATGGGTGGATCACCGTCTTTTTGCTGCAGGCTGTCTGCAATGACCAGAAAGGCTCGAAGACCAATGCTCATACGCTCAGGAGTAAGGAATTTGATCGGCCGGCCAACGCAGAGCAGATCAAAGATGATCTCCTTCATGGCAAAGTCGAGTCGTTCTTTAGCAATGAACTGGATGATTTTGACAAAAATGTTGAGTGGAGTGTCTCGAGGCGTCACCATCTTTGAGCCCTTGGGGAACAGGCTATTTACAATGCTTTGCAATCGGCTCCTAGTGGCCGTGTTGCTTTCGCATTTCACCCGCACCATGTAGACCCAGAGGAGACGATAGAGTGATTCCAGGGCGACGCGAGACATCTTTGCTTCTTTGTTCTTCAGCTGCGATAAACACATTGTCAAGAAATAGGGCCAGTTGCTGAGGAAGAACTGTTTCTGGCTGACACAGAGCAAGCAGGTGACAAGAGGAAATAAATGTAAGGTGTGTTTCTTTTTAGTCGTCATGTCAATAGTTGTTGAGTAAAGCATTTCAACAAAGTTTTTCAGAACTGGAACATTGACTTCATTTTTGGCCTGTGCAGCCACCGGAAGAAGGATCTCAACCAGAAGCATAGCCAAGGCATGTTTGATATCTCTGTCTTTAACTTCAAGAAAATACTGGCCAAGCTCATGAAGAAACTGGACGCACATCTCAAAATCTTCCATGGGGTGCATCTTAACACGGAAAAACTTAAGCCCCATCAGTAAGCTGATAACACTTTGAGCTGTGAAAGGTGTCTGGTCACGGAGCTTGAGCTCTCTTAGTTCATTGAGGAATGTCTTACGGATTGGAGGAAAGCGAGATTGAGCAAGAACACCAATTACCTCTGCATAGAGACTAGAGATCAGTTTGATATTTCCAGAGTTTGGATTAGCTTGCAATCCATCTTTGTATTTGAAATGTCGAAAACTCTGATTGATGATGCAAGCGACAAGATCGTCGTGGCCTGGGTGGTAGGACAGTTTGGGCAAGATTTCAATGAGTACTAGACAATACATGTAATCTACAGCTAGCTCTCGGCGCTCACAGAGAAAATTTTTCTCACCTTTGCTTCGGATCCTGTACCGATCAAGCAGGTGACCATCATCCACCAGGGACTGCTTCTCGTACCATTTAATGAACGAGTGCAGCAGGGAAGGGAGTCCCTGTTCGGCCACGCATCCAAGCGAGGTAAGAAGCTGGTCGAATTGAGTGTCCTCGTTTCTCTGGAGGGACTTTGAAAAATGATTCTTCAAGGGTTCTGCAAGAACCTGCTCAATTTTGCGTTCGGTTATACTGCAGAATTCCATGAAAAGGGTCAAAAGAACGTATTCACCTGGCTTTACGTTTTGGTCCAGGCCATGGTAGCAGTTAGAGGAATGGTCCCGGCTCCATGGAAAAGTGATGATTTGGTCACCTTTTACAGACGAGGATGCAGATGATGTAGATATTTGCACTTGCTGCTGCTGCTGTAGTGGTGGTGGAGGTGGTGTTGGTTGTTGTTGGGGTGATTGCTGTGTTTGTGGTACATGCTGCTGCAATAATAGCTGCTGCTGAGGGGGTGGGGGTGATGGTAGTGATGGGGGTTGCTGCTGCAGTGACAAATTTTCCAGGGGTATATGGGATTTAGATCCCTTTTTATCATCTGTTTCCTGCATGTTTCTTGTTTTCTAGATTTCTTTTGTTTGTTTTTGAAAATAACTAAAATTTTTTCAAATTTTTTTCCTTGCCCCCTAAAACTCATATATTTTATGTTATTTTACAAAATTATGTGAAAAACTATACAATACGTAAATTTACAGGCAAAGATCTAAATTTTTATCCTTTTAACAGAAAAAATTTAAAAAATGTGTGAAGATGAGGACTAGATCCCAATAAACTGTCTAAAGGTAATTTAATCCCTTAATTAAAGGTTTTTGTTTTTTATGCAAATTAGAAGGTAAATTAATAACAACTGCTTTATAATAATTACAAGATGGGTTTGTGAGTCTTCAAAATGAATATGGATTATTGGCATTTAAGTAGTGGTCACTAAAAAAACTTGTCTAATTTAAATCAAACACTTCTGAAATGTTTTAATATATTCTAAGTGAGATGGAGGGATGGTGGAAGAAGGGTAAAAATTCTAAAAGAAATCCAAACAGCTTAAACTGGTCCTTAAAACTGATGGGGCCATTAAAGGTAACAGCAGAATTTATCTGGTCCAAGATTGACAGCACGCTGAAGGCCTCCTGCAAAAAGAAAAGAAAAAAAAAAATTTCAACACATATATATATATATATAGTATATAAATATAAAACAACTTGACTTTAATATATTTGTCACACAACTTGGTCCCATTACAAAATGAGATTAGATTGCAAAGACTACTTTTTTTTCTTTTTTTTTTTTCTTTTTTTACACGCAGGTTCAATCCCTACCAGGAAACTTATTTTCTTTACTAAGTTTTCTCAAATGAGCAGACCAACAGATGTAATATACACTGTCTAATAAATAAAAATGGGATGTCTATTTCAAATATGAAGTAGACATCATAATAGTGTTTGAAGTAATAAAAATGTTGAATCAAAAATAAATCCATTAATTCTTTAGAAATTGCTTTGCTTACATTTGGATATGAAAATGAGCAGGTAAGAAGCTTATCAGAAAATAATCTAGAGTAAAGAAGACATGCTTTCCTTTAAAAGGGAAAATATCACCTTGCTTGCTGTGACAGAGTCTCCACTTTTATAATTTTATATATATATATATATATATATATATATATATATATTTTATTTGATAATTAGCAGGGATAATTCCAAAGAGGATATAAATCCAAAGAAAGTTCAATATAAGAATCAAGCAAATATAATAATGAAAGTGAAGTCCTTAGTAATCCATTGGTAATAATTTATTTAACCTAGAATATTATTATTCCGGACATGGCAAGTTTAAGGGAGTGGATATATTCAGAAAGAAACATAGGAAAAAGAAAAAGGGGTAGAAGATAGAAAAAATAAAAGAAAAGAGTTACAAAAATAATGGGGAAAGAAAGATTTAAAAAAAAAAAAAAAAAAAAAAAAAAAATTGGGGGTGGGATTATATATATATATATATATATATATATATATATATATATATGTCTTAAGGTGGGCTAAACGGGATAAAGTGCTCAATATCAGAGAGAGCATGTGTAAATATGAGGTGACAGTGTTTCATGCTAGATGCACTCGTTAGGCCTGACGATTACGTCTAGCATGAAACAGCCTGTCACCTCTGAGTGTTGACTTCAATGTTCACTTATATATATATATATATATATATAGATAGATAGATAAGAGAGAGAGATATGGAGGGGGGGGGGTCTCATAATAATTCATTGAGTCTAGAACATGAATCCTCAACAGAATGCAGAAAGCATTTGACAGCAGTTTCATTTTTTTTTTTTTTATGAGACTCATCAAAAGTGCATATCCACTACCAAGAATCGAACCTGGGCCTTTACAAGATAATGCAAGCATCATGCCAATGGGCATTGGTATCAAAGCAGAAACTAACTAGACTCAATATAGTGCAGCTACTCCTAATTCCACTGCTGATACTCATCCAAGGATATATAACCCACTGGAACTGGCCCTAAGAGCAACATTTTCTTTCACCAAGCTGCTTTCCTCCAGAGCATTAGAAGCTGGATTAAAGCATAGGTTTATAAGTGATAGAATTTTTCTTGAGATTTGAATAATTCCTCATAATAATTCATTGATTTTATATAGGAGAGAGATAGATCAAATATGGATCTATTTCTGATGATAAGATGAACAATAAATAGGAAATGTTTATCAATCTAAGATTATCATCTGAATCCTACACAGACAATCAAGAATCATTGTACAATTACCACAATAAATAAAAAGAATACTAGAGTGAAAAAATATTCTTTCAAAACAAGCAGTGTCTCTCATTTCGTGCGCATGTGTAAACATGGTAAGATCAGCAAAGCACAGCCTGATGAAATCCTAACAAATGAAACTCATCACAAAAACTTTTCTAATTTGCCATACTATTTTTCATATATATATATATATATATATATATATATATATAAAATATGTATGTATATACCATAAAAACACCAATATACGCAACCATATATAAATCCAAAATTTGAAAATGAATCAGTTTGTCTGACAATCGCAAATAGCATGAAACTCAGGGTCACAAACTCACAACAATCCAACTATATATATATATATATATATATATATATATATATATATATATATAAATCTTTCATTTCGTGTGCATGTGTAAATATGGTAACATCAACAAAGCCCAGTCTGATGAAATCTTAATGGATGAAGCTCGTCACAAAAACTTTTTTCAATTTGTCATATATTATATATATATATATATATATATATAAAACACACAGCATATAAAAAAAAAAGCCTACAAATAAAGGTGTGTGTGTGTGTGTGTATATATATATATTTTTTTTTTTTTTTCTCTTGGATAAGTACTTTTTGGTTAGGCTGAGAACTTTGCAGTACTTTGTATAAAATTTCCCCTCATTCAAAATTAATTTTAATAATCATATTTGTTAAAATATTGTAAAACTAACGTTTTATAATTTGGATCCTTGCCTCTTATTATTTTCACCGAGAGATTTTAACCGTAATCCATGTCAATATAATCATTAATAGATCAGTAAGTTCATTTATGATATTAGAATTAATGTGTTTTGAGTCAGTGTAGAAAGCAAATATACAGCAAGGTGTATTAGTAGATTTTAGTTCTTTTGCTCACAAGGAACTGAATCACTTTATACAAATGTTAACATTCAGTTCCAATACAGAAATACAAACATCTACTTTATATGTGCAATGGCAATTAAATGTAGAGTCCTTGGCAATGTTCCAGATTTGAAGTAGCTTGTGATGAGACTAAAAGTGTGTTTAATAAATGCAAAAGAAAATATATTGTAAATGTTCAATTGGGGGCTGAGAATTAAATAAAAAATTTAAAAAAAATAAAAAAATTTAAAAAAACGAAAAAACAACCTCAAATAAATTTTTTAAAAATCATTTACATTTAAAATGAAAAAAAAAAAAAAACTCAATTTAAAATGAAAAACCTCAAATAAATTAAAAAAAAAAAAAAAAAAAAATCTCAAATGAATTAAAAAAAAAAAATAAATAAATAAATAAATAAATTGAAACTGCCAATCAAATCAAGTCAAATGCTCTAGAAATGTTTTATCTCATCTATGCTCACAGATAGCCGGACACACTGAGCATTGAAACTGTATTTTATTCTAATTTTAGACTATTTACTTTAATGGGTGGAGGGTATTTAATCTATAAAATTGTGATAAACAGTAACAATGACAAAGTAAACTTCTGTATTTGATGGCATATACCCTCCCAATTTACATTTAATATTGTAGTGCTATGGAATTAAGCTAGATAAGGGCATGTTAGAATGTAGCTTATTAAATTGGCACAGTTTCTCAGATCTGTGAAACCCAAGAAAGTTATGTACACCAAAGAACGACAATAGTGTCCCATTCTATCAGTCCAAGAGGATAATAATATGCTCTGTATGCATGTCAAAATCTTCATGTCTTTCAGAGTACAGATTTAGAATTAGCATATTCAAGTGAAGTTTAGTCAATTTGCCTAAGAACCAACCATGAGCACTTAAAAGTTTGTGATTTTTCCCCCCCTAAAATTTAAGTGATCTGCAGCATTCAGCTTATATACACTACCATTTACTCCTGTCTTAATAGTAACTTCGGTATTGCTGACAAAGTTAACCTGACTGTTGGTCTCGAAAACGACCTCCAACTTCCCTGCCTCCTATCAGCATGGTTGATACTAAACTTCACGAGAGCACATCACTGAGCCTTCTTGATCTTATGTTTTCCACTGACCCGAGGTGGAACAACTACATTGAATCAATTGCTGCATCTACTGCAAGGAAAGTTGGTTCTCTGTGTCGTACCAGAAAGTTTTTCTCGTCCGAGTCCATCTTCACATCTATAAATCTACCATTTGTCCACGCATGGAATACTGTTGCCATAAATAGTCTGGTGCCCCCACTGTTAATCTCAAGGTTCTCAACAAAATCCAAAGACAGATATGCAATGTGATCAGTCTTGACCCGAGTTCTCGACTCCAGTCACTTTCTCACCGACATAATGTGGCTTCCCTTTGTCTTCTCTACAGATATTTTTATGGCATTTTGCACTAATTTGTTCTATTTTCACTGGTGCCCCGACTGCATAAATTTAAGCATGCTACTAGGTTGGCATCTCAGCCCCACTCTTTTACTTTCAACACAGTTAAATATAACTGCCTCTTCTACTCCAACAGCTACTTCTCTCACACTAACAGTGGAGCTTCCTTCCTCTTATTAGCTTTTAATCTTCAAAAATTTAAATGTAATGCCAATCTACATCTTCTGTTGCCTTGATCTTTGTTCCTCTTTTTATCCTTTCCTCAACCCCTATACCCAGTTTTTTCTCTTACTTACACTCTCTATAGCCCCTTGTGCATTAGTGGAACTCCTGCCTTGTTTGGGATGAAATGCTAAAAAAAAAAAAAATAAATAATATATATATATATATATATATGCTGAGCATTGAATATCAAAATTTTCAGTGGTCAGGATTTAATACAAAACTTTTCCCCCCTTTCACTCCAAGCAAAGTAATAAAGCCTAAGACACATGGGGTTACTAAGTGTTAGGGAATATGAATAGAGACAAAGAAAAAAAAAGAAAGAAAAATTGTCCTCATCTTTGTTGTTGTTATCACGTTTCAGATGTGCCCTCCAGCACACTGTATATCAATCTGGGAACCCTTTATTTAATCTATCAGGGTAGACTTCTTGCTCTACTGCTCTAGATATCGTCTAGTTCTTATTTTATTTAGTACTTTTCAGTTATTGCTTGCCAGTTTCCACTATGTACACATTGCCTAACTCAGGGATTGGACACCCAACCACTATGTCACCAAATTCACAAATCAACATTTTTATCCACTAGGCCATTGTCCTATGGGACAATTTGCTGTGATAAACCTAGAGCCTTAAATTTAACCTAGCTGCTGATTAGGTTGCTCCTACTGCTGGCTGTCATGTTAAAAACCTGCTGTCATTTGTCTTTCCTTAGTAGCTCCCATATTATATTTCTATGCTAGGCCTACTAAGGAGATCCTCAGACAGATTCACAAGTAGAGAAGGGTGTCAGTCTGTATAAGCTGATTACAGCAACTATCATGGACAGCAGTTGATGTCTTTGGTGGTAGTGATATGTTCATAATATATAAAAAAAAAAATTTTAAAGTAACAAACTTCTTGATATTTTATGAATAAAATACAAATATGAAATTAGTTGAACACATTTTTTTTTAAATGCCTCTCTATTGTTTTAATCAGCTACGTCCGTTAATTCCACCAGTCCTGACCTTCACAGCTAAAATTTGCCATGCCACGTACACTAGGATGAATCATCCCCATTCCTTTTGTATTCCATTAATAAGAAAGAAGTTCTATTCAGGTATCTTCTTCCCAAGAATCACTACTTTCTGGAACAAACTCCCAGGAGGAAGCTCCCTCAATCCCTACTATGTCTAGGGTTAACTGTTATTTTTTTTATATATATCCACAAAAAGTGCACTTAACTACTACTCTTATGCTGATTCAACAACCTCATTCAATAACCCTCTATCTTGAGTGGCTCTTGGGCCTTATAATGGATGAAAAAAAAAAAAAAAGTACAGTTATTGCAACAGATGTCATTGAAATGACCATGAGATAAGAACTGCTCCATTACTTTTACAGCCAGCTATGGTAAACTCTAGCCTGATGTAGCAGTCAGTCTAAAGGAAGGAAATCTCTAGTATTTTTCCCAAGAAGTCATTGTACCTCCCATATAATAAAGAAGAGCAATCTGTAGAGAACCATGATCACAGACATCCTGAAGGGGCATGGCATTAGATAAGATAGAAAGAGAAGGAAAAAGAAAGGGGATGGAAAGAGAAAAGGATAGATAGGAAAAAGAGAAAGAAATAAATTGAAGAGAGGAGAGAAGGAGAGAAAGAAGAAAGAAAGTTATATTGTAAACTAGTACTCAAATAAACTATATAGAAACCCAACTGATTTTGCTTTTTATGTTAGAAATGAAGTTTATTCAGATTAAGTCAGCTCAGCTGGTAATTTGACTAATGTTGAACATACAGTTGAACAGAAAATTAATGCAAGTCACATACTTGAAAAAGCCATATATCAGAAACTAGTAGATACAGTAACAGGTCAACAAAATTTGTTCTACTTTAATATTAATGCTCACCACATTGAAATGTTAGATACAGTTATCCAATTGCCTGACTAAACTAAAATTTATCTCTATTCAGGACAGATAAGAAAGTATCTATTTGCATCATCATTTTTTTTTTTTTTTGGACAAACATCATCACTGAAGTTTAACAAGCAAAAACAGAGCTTGCTTCATATTTCTATAAAAATGTCCATTTACAAAACTAGTGGTGTAAGAAAAAATCTGTAAATAATCATATGTGATTATTTACAGATTTTTTCTTACACCACTGGGACAGTATTGTCACATTAGCATAACAAAAAAAAAAAAAAAAAAAAACATCTGAAAACTATTGCTTATTGGAGTTCTTATAAACTCATTAATAAAAAAAAATTGACTGTCCAAAAGCTGGATTGAGATTAAACAATAAAATATGATTGTACCTCAAGCTGTGACTAAGAAAATTCTGAACTGATTTAACAAACATACTGTTCCTCCTCCATCTTGTTTCAATTAAAATCTTTTGACTTGTTTTTTTAACACTTTCATCCCAACCAAGGTCATAATGCCAACTGGATACAAAATAAAGAAATGTGCTCTCCAGTATGAATCAAATTTACATGCCCCTTTGTAGGGGAAAATCACAGTTTCTTTACCACTTGGTTACAGAGTGTCACTGTCCAGCAAGTCTGTCTGTCTCTCTATATATAAATATTATTTAAAAATATGTATTCATTGTGACAAAGAGATCACCATGTTTCGGAACTAAAAATTAAACTTTAAATTAAAATTAAAGTTTTTGTTCCATTCTCAAGCAATGTTGAATAACTTTTGAAAAAAAATGATTTACTTTTTAAGCAAAATAGTATTATATAGTTTAAGTTGGAGGGGGAAAGGGATTACAAAATTTTAAAAAAGGATGTTGCCTTTTTTGACAAATCAGGATACAAGTCTAATTTAAGATGGTAAAGTGTAAATATAGGTTAAGGGTTAGGTGTGGGTTTGTAATTTCTGCCTGTCGATACTGGATTCCTTATATGTGGATGTGTCATGTCTGGGTTTTTTTTAGGGGCATACATTACAATACATTATCATTTTTATTTATTTTTTATTTTTTATATAATACATTGGGATTGTCTTAAAGGGGCTTCAAATATAATTAAATCATATTTTATATATTTATATTTTTATTTATAAAGATCTAAAATAGTATATTAATTATATTTATTAATATACTAGATATGGTATTGTTAAAATTGCAAACTCATAAAAACAAGTGAAATGTGGTTAAAAACCAAACCTTTTTTGCTTAGTGTAAATGGATGGCAGAACAGGAGGCACTTAGTAAAGAGAGAAAAACTGCTAAGTGCCACACAAGATAGGAAGTTGTGGAGAACTACGATCGCCTATGTTCTGAAGGAAAACTCTAATCTTAAACCTCTGTTGCCTTGTGGCCATATCCAATCATGCAAAATTCTTCAGAAGTAAATTCTGAGGATAAATCCAGAGTCCGCAGAAATTCAAATTCCAAGTTGGTGCTTGGTGCAGGATAATTCATTTCATGTCTTGAAAGAAATCTTTAAGCTTAGGTGGCAGTCTTTCTTGAAATGGCGTCTTGACAAAGACACCCAGATATAGGGTTGGTGTCCCACATTTGAATCAGCTACCGAAAAAACTATGTTCCGACCAACCATAGGGAGATTGAAGGATGATGTTCTGAATTATTATTTAGGTTTCTGAAATTAAAATATATTGATTATTAATTTTTGTTTTGTACCAATCTTTATTTTAATGTTGCTTTTTATTACAACTTTTCAATTCAATTACCCTGTAACCATTAAATTAACATGAAATACAGTTGTACTCTAATTTCCCCACTAGACAATCTTAACATACAGTACCATTTGGATGTGCCTGAAAACCATACTATAGATTGACCCAGACCCTGCAAGTAAATCTAGGTAGATGGGGCTATTCAGAAACTGTCAATAGTTATGCTAGCATAAATCATTATGACCAAAGATTTGACATATTGACCTTCAAATACTGATCATGCAAGATTATGCACTTTCTCCCAGAAACTGTAGGTCTGCTCAGCATAGCTACAGTATAAACCACAGACTGGCTTTGTGGGTGTTGAGGAAACACAAATGTTCCTGAAAAGGCATCTGCTACAGGGATTAGCTAGTCATTCTAGCAGACAGGTCTATTCCAAAAACATTTAGCCAGCCATTAATTTCTGTCATCACTTTTTGTTGTTGCTATCTCATTGTTTAGCCAGTAGGATTAAAATGATGGTTTATGACAGTGGTTTTCAACCTTTTTGCTGGAGCAGAGAACCACAAGGAAACATTCCAGTGGCTCAATGAACCCCTGCAATAAATTGTCTTATGCAAAAAAAAAAAAAAAAAAAAGAGCTTTCAATTATTAAAATAAAATACTCATCTTCAGATTTATTTACAAAAAAATACAAAAACAAACTGTAAAAATATTGTATACGTACATATGCAATTTTAATCTTGCTTCTATGGTTATTACACATGTATTAAAAAACTTAAAAATTACTGTCAATCATAGTACTTGTGTAAATTCTTGCAGAACCCCCGAGCTTTACTGGCGGAATGCTAGGGTTCCGCAGAACCCTGGTTGAAAACCACTGGTTTATGAATTAAGTATCATAGTAAATGTGAGTTCAATATCTGAACCAAGTAGTACAGACTCAGAACAAACAGGACTAAAGTGCCTTGTAGAACCCCTTTGTATCAAGGTATCAGTCATGCTTTAAGGCAAGACACAAACAATGCATATAACCTGGGCCTCTGAAGTAAAAAAATGTTTGGGGGGGGGGACCAAGAATGACATGGCAAAGGATAAAGGAAACATTGGGTTGGCAATCCTGGGGTGATGCACTAATGACAGCTGCAGACAGGTTAGAGATGAAACATTATGTAGAGGCCTTATGTGCCATTAGGCACATAAGGTTAGATAGATGAACACAAAAAAACAATGGACAGTGGGACAACCAAAATCTAGACCCACATATTAAATCAAGGCTTCATTTTGAAATTTCTTGAAGGTAAACTGAATTGACGGACACTTAAAAAGGGATGGAGAGTTGTAATAATAACAAAGATGAAGACATTAGTCAAAATGTAAATGATAAAGCTACTATAACTACTAAATAGTGAGTGTGAATCTCATGGGGTGCCCTGCATAATATTTGGCATTAATAACCCAACATGGTTTGACATGACATAAAAAAAAATCAATCAAACTAATGTAAAAAAAATAAATTGAAAAAAAAAAAAAAAAAAAATTACAAGCCAATGGAAATATTCTTTTATTAATTCAAAACGGTTCTCAAGATTTTAGCACATTTAAATGGATTTCTTTTAATATTTTCTGATGATTATGATTATTGTTATTTTCTGGTGTGTACTCATTTCTTTCCCAGGGACCTAAGGTCAGAAATAGCATCATGACATTCTCCACTGAATAATTAAAAAAAAAAAAAAAAAAAAAAAAAAGAGAAAAACAACTATTTTACATAGATAAAGCCCTTCACAAAGTGGGTTGTACCTGTGAGCACAATTTTTTTTTTGCATTTCTTTAAGGCATGGGCTACCAGGGATCCTTTCAATGAGTTTATTGGAATCTTTTCCAAACAATCTGAGGGCTCCAACTACAACAGGGATTATTGATGTTCTCATGTACCACATTTTTGAGATTCTGATTTCAAGGTCTTTGGTATTTTGATAGCTTATCATCATCATCATCATCATATTCTTAATCTCCATTGTTCCACTAGTGGAACATATTTTCAAAGATATTGTATTTTTCATACCAAATGAGCATTACTTAACAGTTTCTTCTATCCCACTTTTCTTTCGGCTTCTTGCTTTCCAGTCAACTCAAAAATTTAAATGTAATGTAAATCATTATCTTTTGTCTTCTTAATTCTTATTCTTTTATCGTCCTCTCTCCTTAATAGTAGTTTTTCTCATATTCTCTAACACTCAGCATCAAAGTCACTTCCCACATTGAAAGATAAATCCTCCAGGCTTATTAATTGCTAAGAGGTAGCCCTTCCCAAAATTCATATTTAGCCTTTTTTTGTTTTGTTTTGTTTTGTAATTATTGCAGACAAGAATTACACTAACATAGCTTGCCTGTGCCTCTTTTATAAACACTTTTATGGAAATTGTTCTGATGAACTCTCTGCTATGATACCGAGACTCTATGAATTTAAGGGCAGTACTATATTGATGGCAATGTCACATTTTACAGTTGAAATGGTTAGATGTAACTAAGTTCTATGCTAACAGTTTCTTCTATTGCACTTATCACTTATGGAACTCTCTTTCAGCTTGTTGCTTCCCTTACAATTTTGATCTTCAAAAATTCAAATGCAATGTCAATTGTTATTTTCTGTCTTAATTATTGTTCTTTTATTGTCTTCTCTCCTTAATAGTATATTTTTCTTGTATTCTCTAACATTCAGTAACCTCTTGCATCTTAGTGGTTTTATTGTCTTGCTTGGGGTGAAATGTTTAAAATAAATAAATGATTTCCAAAGTATTTTCTACTAAAACCAAGGAGCATCTTCCCTCACCTCCCATCTATCCTACATACCATGGAATATGATGTATCAAAGAGAGACAGAGAGAGGAGTGGTGGTACATTTTCAGCTTAAAATAGCAGCTCATCAACTTACACATCTCTGGGGAAAAAAATATTAATATTTTTAATTTAGTCTAAGACAATATTCTATGTAAAAATTTGTCTTCTATCATTCATCTTAGCTTGACTGCTACTGATTCATCCAGATTTTTTTTGTTTTTGGAAAGAGTGGTGAATTTGGGACATTTTAAGAGTATCTTAATTCAATCCCTTTAGTATCATTTTGGCTAATTAGGGGTTATAGACAAAAATCAGACTTTTGCTATTATAGAGATTACATTTACATTTCAAAGATTCTCATTTAAAATTAAGTGTATTTTTAATGGCATATCAACTCTTTAGAGGCATTTTATGCCAACACTGATTTATTTGGGTTTGGTTTATATTTAGGGAAAATAGACAATCTTTGTTATGTTTTTATTTTTATATTTTCATAAATAACTTAACAGATTTCAGGAACATCAGAATTCTATTTATTTTAATATTTTCGAATAGTTCTTTTAGGCTGTTTGGAATCAAGATCAATGTATCCAATTAGAAAATGTTTTACCGTATATTGGGTTTGGCATGTAGGACACCACAATGATTCTTCTCGTTTCAGTAAGAAAGAATGAATCATTTTAGTTTAACCTATTTGTAGTCATTATATAGTAACGTCAACTCTTTGCGATTTTCCATAATGGCAGGGTTTTTTTCCTGAAGGTTGGTAAGATTGTATTTAGTTTATTTCACATTCCTCTGTTCCACTGTTCTTGCCATTGATTTTGCAGATCCTTATTTAAGATTTTTAAATGGCAGACAAGGCAGTAAAGAAAAGCAAGAAGAAAGGACTAACTATCAACTGTAAAAAGACAATGAATGGTTGTTAGCAAGAGAAAAAGCCCAAGATGCAAACTGCAAATTAGAGAGGTTGACATCAAACAAGTGTAGAAGTCTAAATATCTGGGAAGTGTTTTAACAGGGGATGGAAAATGCGACACTAAAATCTGAAAACACATTGGAATAGCAAAAATGACTTCCAAAATCTAAGCAAAATATTAAAAAACAGGAAAAATTCATTAGAAACAAAGAAAATAGTACTGAACTGCTATGTAATATCAATCCTCCTATATGGCAATGAATGCTGGACAATCTTATCACAGATGCAGAGAAAACTAGAGACATCAGAAATGTGGTCCTACAGAAGGATACTGAGAATACTATGGATAGAGTGTGTAAGCAAAAAAGAAGTCTTAAGAAAAATAGAAATAAAAAGGACACTTATGACTGAAACTTCTTTGACACATAATGAGGAAGGAGGGTTTGAAGTACATATCAAAGACAAAAAGGACAGGAAGGAAATGAGCCTGACTAATTTATGTGAACAGATGGCAGAACATGGCAAAGGGACAAATGTTGCTAAGAGCTATAAGGAATATTGTGAGTTGCTATGATTGCCATGACACATAAAATAATTTGTAAGTAGCACTTAGCTTTTCTTTTAATTATTTGTAGATTAAGAATTTTATCTAAGCAAGGTAGCATGTAAGATAACTATAGATCTTTAGATACTTCTATGCTAATCTATGAAGTAGGTGCCTCCACAGATTGACTAAAAAGTGAGCATGCATAATAAAAAAAATGCCCCAAACTTAATAAAAACAAAGTTTCGTCAAAATTTTTGTTATTAAGAGGAAAGACCAAGGGATTTTTTAATCATTAAATTATGGGGTTTTTTTTTACCTTTTTAGAATGTTAGAAATTTTGTTTTCTACCATCAGTGGGAGACCATAAATTAGTACAGAAAATTTTAGCATTTTTTTTTTTTTGTTTGCAATGAAAAAACACACTGATTTAGAAAACCTTGCAAAAATCAAATAACTGTCAGATTTTAATGAAGTTTTCAGGACTTATTCAAAAATGAATAAAATTATTTTAGAAATGTTTCTTTTTTTTTTTTTTTGAAAATCTTGATAAAAACTTTTTTCTTTTTAATCTGTTAACACACAAAAAGCTATGGAAGTAAACCCTAACATAAGACCGGGAGTGGAGCCCAGAAGGTAGTTGGCTGTCAACACTAACAACTTTCAGGGCACTTCTGCAGCCAAACTGGCTGCTGCATTCCTTTAGATCCTGTCAATCTGGCCAAGAATGGGAGGGTCATGTAGTCTGTGAAGAGCACAGCCTCCATATAGCTGTGTCCTGGGGAGATCACCCCAGTTTTGCTACCAAAGGATTGAATTTTGACCAAACAGGGTAGTACCTTTATCTCACAATATAAACAGATGCCTACAATACCAAGATATCACAACACAACCACAAATTTTAATTTCTACTGGTTGGAATTTATTTATACAATTTAATAAATATTTCTTTTTTTTTTTTTTTTTTTTTTTTTTTTTTAAATAGTGGAAAATTTCAACTTCACCTTTTTAATTCATTAATGCTCACTATAAAATCTGTTAATTACACTTGAGTTTCAAATAGAGGAAGTGGTTGGAATAAAAGGGATGGAAAAATTTTTTCTTTAATTTTAAGTAATGAAACATTTTATCTTAGAGCGCTTAAGGAGTATCGATTCATTTTTTACGGCTTGTAAATCCATTACAAGGTTATTTAAAGTCAGAAAATATTTTTAGATTGTAAGAATTTTTGGAGGGAGAAAATAATGATTAAGTGATACAAGTCTTATTAACCCATGGTTGCTGGTTGGGAGATTTGCAACTTGGATGATATATTATAGATTTATAAATATAATATATATTAATTATTATATGTTTCTAGTTATAACCCATTCATGCCTCCTATCAAAAACTGTGTCGGTAGGCATTATGATGTACTAACATCCTTTGTTTTGTTCTCTTGCAAATAATTCTAACAATGCAATATTCTTTTATTTTTTTGTTGTCTAATGTTAAAAATTTATGCATGCAATGATGCATAAAAATTGAACTAAAACCTACATAGACTGATGCAGATTGCCAGCTGTTGCAAGTAATTTCATTCAAAGACAACTATAATAGATTTCTTTATATCTACATGAATTTCTGTTCTGAATTTAACTAGTTATGGGATTGGCAAGAAAAAAAAAAAAAAAAAAATCTCCTTTCATTATCTCCTGTTTAATTTATTTTTATCTGGTTAAATTTTTCTGTCTCTTTTTTTGTTTAACTCTAAAAAGAAAGAGCAATACCAATGAAAAAGTATGTATACCTAGGTTTTATAAATTATACAAAAGTGTTTGAAAAGTATGTCACAAAGAACTATTTGAACTGCTAGGTAAGTTTGATTTATTTGGGAAAGATATTTGAATAATATATAACTTATACCGAGAGCAAATCTCCTGCATATGGATAGAAAATGAATTCAGTAAATACACAAAAATAGAAATGGGAATAAGACAAAGATGTATCTTCTCACCAGACTTAGTCAACCTTTACAGTGAGGCAATCCTGAGAAAATTACAAGTTCTACCAGGATTTATTATTGGTGAATACAATCTTGACAACACAAGATATGCAGATGATAGTGTTGATAGCAGACATGAAAAAGGAACTAGAGGAACATCTACAGAAAATAGTAAAGGAAAGTGAGAAGAAAGATTAAACATCAATTTTAAGAAGATAGAATGTGAGTTGTCAGCAAAAGGAAGAGTCCAACATGTGGATTACAAATTGGATATACCAAAATAAAGTACAAAAATTTAAATATCTAAGAAGTGTTTTAATAGACATCAAAATGCAACATCAAAATCTCAAGGTACATTGGGATATCTAAAGATGTCTTCCAAAAGCTAAGTAAAGTATTAAGAAACAAGAAAATGGTGTTAGAAACAAAGAAAAAAGTACTGAACTCTTATGTAATATCCGTCTCCCTATGGCAGTGAATACCAGGCAATCCCTTCACAAATGAAAAAATACTTGAAGCAATAGAAATGTGGTTCTACAGCAGGATGCTGAGAATACCATGGTCTGAACATGTGAGTTAAAACAATATTTCAGTGAAAATGGAAACAAAAAGCACACTTAGAGTCAGAAAGAGACAATTGATATTTCTTGGGTACATGAAAAAAGAGGGCTTGGAAAATTTGACATGTGCAGGGCATGCTGAAAGCAAGCAGAGGATAACCTACCTAACAAGCTTATGTAAATGGTTTACAGAATAGGGATTAGGAGAGATAGCAAAAAGATAAAACTTACAAAGGACAGGAAGTTGAGGCAAGCCATGATTGCTCACATACTTAAGAGACACAGCATATAGAAGTTCATCTACTACATTGTGCCACTATTGCTTATTTTTTTGTTGATTGGTTGATATTGAATACAAACTCAGTCTGAGGTTGACTGTAGAAAATTGTGAGATCAGTGCACTTTCAATGTATTTTCTTCCACCTAGTAAATTCTTTTTTCTGATCAGACTAGCATTTATTAACTCAAAATTGTGGTCAGGTGTGTTATGGTGTTGTGCATTTAGTGTTGTTATGCAATAGAACCCTGTAATGCTCACACTTTTTTTTTTTTTTTTTTTTGAGATTTCTAGATGTTTGCCAATTCTGTATCATTGGATATTTTGTGCAATTTATTGTTGTTGCTATTCTGTTTGGTGCTGACCATATCTTTTATTTTTTAGAAGTGGTGTTTTAACCATGTTACTAACCCTCAGGGAAAACCTGTATTATTAATAACAAAATAAATGCACCCCCTCTCAAAATGCATATAAGATTTACTTATAGGTGCAGAACAAATTAAAAATATACGGTTTAAAAATAATTTTGGTTTCATGTCTTGATTGATTCATTTTCTACAGTTTATCAACCCTTTGCAGGCTATTTAAAGTCAGAAAATATTTGTGGATTGTAAAAAATATTTGGGGCGGGATTATAATTATTTAATGAAACAAAAGCCAGAAAATATTTGTAGATTGCGGGGGGGGGGGGGGGGGCAGATAATGATTTTGTGAAGCAAGTCTTACTATTAACCAATAGCAGTAGAGAGAAGAGGCGAATTCACACCTCTCCCAAGGGTATTTATGTGTAAGCGAATATAACAGCCCTAACTGGAATTTGCTCTCTGATTAACAATTCCAAGCCATTACCCATTACAGCACCCATACATTCAAGCTTACAGTACTTGGTATTCCCAAGTGATCACCCATCTAGGTACTGACCAGGCTTGACATTGCTTAACTTCAGTGATTGCACAGGAACCAATGTTTCAATAAAGCATTTTGATTTAATTATTTGAATAAAAGAAAATGTTTATAAAATACACTGCTATTAAACAGAAATGAGAAACATCTTCATTTCAGTTATTTTTGTTTTCATTAATATAAATCCAAAATCTGTTTTTTCCAGCAAACCAACTTTCCATGAAATGAAAAATTGATCCTCCCTTGTTTGGATTTCCAAAAACTTCATTTAATACTATTTGTAAAAAAACAAATCCCCTTGGCTTAATATCTTTTCAAATGTTCACTGAAGAATTTTTGACATTTCAGGAACTGTCATGGTTTCTAAACAACAATCTATTGTTCCATTTGTGAATACAGGTGTTCGTCACGATCATTACTCACAAAAGTTTAAGAATTATAATATACTTTGAGAGGCTCAAAACATCTTCACAAAAAAACGTTTTGCCATTCTTGTGTGAAAATATATTATTCCAATTTTATCACTAAATGTTATTTCTAGTGGAAACCCATATTTGAGCAGATGCACTATTTATTTTAAACAGTATATTAATTTTCATCCACCGACCTTTAGATCGACACTGCCATGAAGGGCCTTGCTGATCAGGCTAGGCCAAATAATGTCTAAGCACAAATCCTTCTCATCCTAGATTCTTAAAAGTTTACAACTCAGTTTTGTATCCAAATGTAAACAATTTCTAAGGAAGTAATGGATTTTTTTTTTTTTTTTGTTAATCTGACAGATTAAAGCGATAAAAATCTGTTGGATTAATAAATCCATTGCCTCTTTAGAAATCATTTTAATTTTAAAATTTGTAAACAATAAACAGAATCATTGCAAGTTTAAAAAAAAGTGTCACAATTGCTTTACATAAGTAATTTTTAAATAAGCATTCCACTAAAAGGCCCAATTTTCTAAATAAGTACTCGGGTGCTTAGAGGAAATACATTATTTGAATAACTGTAACAGGTTGGCCTAACCAGAAAGACTTTTGAGGTTATTATACAAGTTCAAATTTTGTCAGTGATGTTATTTTTAAACTACACAGCCAACAATCAATTTGCCAGTATTTTGCTGTTTTTTTTTTAAAATCATTTCACCCCAAGTGAGGCAATAAAGCCATTAGGACACAAGAGGTTACTGAGAAAAAACACTATTAAGGAGAGAGGGCAATAAAAGAATAAGAATTAAGAAGACTGAAGATAGCAATTGACATTTAAATTTTTGAAGATCAAAGTTGACAGGGAAGCAAGAAGCCGGAAGAGTCCCACAAGTGAGTAGTGTGATAGAAGAATCTGTTAGCATAGAACTTGCAGTTACATCCAAATAAATGAATAAATGTTGCAATAAAAACAACAAAAATAAAACGAAAGTACTAGTCAAAATTAAGAATAACTGTGGCATTTAAAAATTCAAATAATATTACAAATGAATGTTGACCATTATAGGACAGTGCTTTCATGCTCAGAATATATTTCTGCCATTTTGGATAATATCAAGATATTTGTCCCAAGATATGCATATAAATTTAAGCTGCTTTCAACAAATATTGTTCAGGAAAGCTGAATAAATATCCAATTGACTTTTGAAATGAGATGACAGGTAACAGACATCTGCTTGAAATGTTTTTTGCTATAATTAAATAAAAAAAAAATTTATTTAAATTAATTACATTCAGACTAATATCCTCATTTTTATTATTATAACAACCTTTTGAGTGTTGTGGCCTCCAACCATCATCAGGTAACCTTCAGGAAAACTTTGAAGTGAATCCTTTATTTAACCTACAGGGGTAGATTGTTCTCAGTTCACTGTCCATGTTTAGGGATATATCCTCTTGTTTTTTTAGTATTGTGTTAAGAGAATCTATTTTTATGAAAGAAACTCAAGTTCTGGGTCATTTAAATAAAAGACTTCAAAGGGCTCGTTGATGCATTTGGATGATCTTACAAGTAGAAGTCTTTCATCTGGGTTTTTGTATTCATTGGTTAGCCCCAAAATTAAGTGAAGTGGCTGACAAAGTCAGTTGTAGAAATCTGCTTCAGAGCAGTGCATTTAATACCATTTACTAACCCTGACATGTAACCTATACCACAAAAATCCAGCAACTCTTGACTGAAGTTACTTTGTTGAAGTATTTTTATCTTCTTGCTGGTAAGCCATTGTTTTGTCCTTTTTAGCCACTGACCATAATCACTAAAATTATAATAAAACTTTTTTTTTTGTTTACAATAAAACTTAGTTGGTCTTCTTGTCGTTCCCTTTACTTCTCTTTATCTTATTACTGTCACACACACATAACAATTGCTAGACATGGACCGCAAAATAACAACAACCACATATATCAAATAAAGGGTTCAGTTTGAAATTTTCTGAAGGTTACCGGAATTGATAAGAAGAAGGCTAGAGAACACAACAGACAAAACCTAATAACAAAAATGAGGACATTAGTCTGAATTTCAATAATGATAATCCCTCATCCCAGAAATTCACACATAATTTTTTTTTTTTTCAAAATCCAATTAAATAATCATTAAATTAAATAATTATCATTAAATCCTATATTTCAATAACTTTTTTTTTTTACAGTTTAATTTTTTCCCAAGAAGATATTGATTCTGTCATCAAAATTAATTTTGAATGAACAATTGAACACCTATCACTAACTGTTTCTTTATATGTTTTTGAAGGTCTTGGCAATTTTTATATGGGTTTTTCATTCTTAACAGAAATTTAAAAAATGACAATAACAATATAGGCAGCCCCTCACTTAGCTTCACCATTACAGTGGATAAAATCTCACCATTTTGCTGACCTATTCTCATCATACAAATACAGGTCAGCATATAGTTATTGTCAGAACAGTCCTTGAAACTGCTGAAAATGCCATTAAAACTACTTCATAAACAGCAAGTGTACAAATAAAAGTTAGTCTATGAAACTGATCAATACATGAACAATATTTACAAGTTACAATGATTCATAGTATATGAATATACACAAACATCACAGCCACAACTTGTGCTCATACTTCCAGCTATAACAACAAAAAGGATGGCTACATATGGCTTTCTTTGAGATAAACAACCATCACAGCAGGGTAGACTGGGTTCTCTAGCCTTGATTGGCAGACAGTCTATGAGAAGGAAAATTGAAGGCAACAAGAAACCATTCCAATATCTTTCCCAAGAACTCATGTTAATTCACAGATATTAAATAAAATGAATCTATGGAGAGTCATGATTGCTTACATCCTGAAGGAACATGGCATTAAAAAAAAAAAAAAAAAAAAAAAAAAATCAAACAGCAAGTTTACAAGTCTACGGAATTGAACAATCAAGTTACAAATTATACACAAACATCATATATACAACTTGTACTAATGTTTCCAGCTATGACAACAAAGACAGTGGCTTTCTTCTTGATATACATCTGTCAGAGATTCATCTACAGTGACGAACTAAAACTTTAATAACAATAATCTCCATACATTCTGACAACAAAATAACTTACATACTAAAAATTTGCTTTTCTTTCAAAATTTATTTATATATAAGGGTCAACTGGGACAGGGTACCAAAATCCAAGAACTCATAAAAACCATAGTAGTTTTGAAAAAAATTCCCGATATCACTACACTTTCTGGGAATTTGGTATTTTTGTACAACTGTACCAAATATTTCATAGATATTTTATTGACTTATTACATCAGATATTTAAGTGTTGCATTCTGATGTCTAATAGGGTTGTGCTATTTAAGCAAAAGAAGCTTATAGTTATTGAGGTAACAAGTAAGGTACCAAATCTATTTTTGGTGGGGTTCTGGAAAATGACCAATGAATCCTTAGTTACATTACTTATATGCAGACTATCATCCTCATCCTTGTTGCCATCACAACGCTTCAGCTGTTGTGCACTTTGGCCATCATCAGATGCTTGACAATCTGGATAACCTTCAGGAAATTTCAAATTGAACCCTTATTTAATTTATGGAGGTAGATTTTCTTGTTCTGTTTTGATTTATTGCTCGCCCCATTTTTACAGAGTCCAAATATGCACTGCCTGGCCCAGATATTGAATTCACAATTATTATTATTAAATTATTTTAGGGATATTATCCAAGCAGCATAAAGTCTGTTCATCCCTAAATTACTGACAAGTATTCACCAGGTAACTGAAAATTCTCCCATCTAGAGAAAAACAACTGGCTTAAATTGAGCAACTTAGGATGAACCCATCTGAACCAGCAGGGGAGACAGGTTAAGCCAAAAAAGCATTAGTTTTTATAATCAGGAGTATGTAAGTTCAATCCCTATGCTGGGTAACAAATATTGTCCATAGAATGGAACTTAACTCTGTAACTAAATTCACAAACCAACATCTTATATATGAATTTATAGTCCTCATCTTTTATGTCATTACTCCAATGTTTCAGCTGCTGTACCTGCTGGCCTTCATCAGAGTGTGTTTGTTGATCTGGGTAACCTTCAGGGAATTTTGAACTGAACACTTTATTTAATCAATGGGAGTAGATTGTTCTCTTTCCACTGACCATGTCTCTCATTTAGTACTTGATTAGTTCATCGAGGTAAGGGTAGCATAAATATACAAAAAAAAAAAAATTAAAAAAAAATGAATACAAAAAAAAAAAAAAAAAAAAGAGAATGAGAATAAATATATATATATATATATATATATATTATATATATATATATATATATTATTACTTAACATTATTTTTTACTGAATGTGTCAGTCCAAATATGGGTATTCACTAAGTTTTATTGATGAAACAGTGTATTTATTTATTTTCATCTACTGGCCTGAATATTCAAGAAAACCATATGCTCTTTGGCATGATTCAAACCTACATCCCTACTTGGCCAAGATAGTCCAAAGCATGTTGGATCTAATGACAGTTTCTCCTGCCAAGAGGTCCGAATCCTGCTGGATATATATATATTATGCACACGCACACACTAATGCAACCAAGTTTGTTCAGATTCCCTTTCAACTGTGAGGGAGATGTTTCTGGCTAAGTGTGTGAGCTTCTCCATTGCACAGAGTTATTCACCAAAACCAAATACACACAAAAAATGACCGTGCCAAATTCTCTGATTCACTGCCATCTCCACTAATACCTTAACCGGGGGGGGGAGAAAGAGAATAGGGAGGGAGGATGATGATGATGATCCTGATGCGAGCAGGTGCTAACAAGGATACACACACACATTTTTTTTTTTTTTACAGACACATATACATGTATAAAAAAAAATTATGTATATAGTGAGTGATTGATTTATTGATTACAATGTGTGTATACAACGAAAGTCACTTGAAATAAAAAAAAAAATTTTTTTTAATTTTAAGCAAGTTTCCCCCAAGCAAGGCAGTAAAGTTAAAGCCATTAAGACACAAGAGCGTTACTGGGTGTGGAAGAATTAGAAAACAGAAACATTACTAAGGAGTGGGAACAAATGAAGATTAATCAGGAGGAGAGTAGATAGCGATTGACATTGAATCTAAACTTTTGAAGATTAAAGTTGACTGGAAAGCAAGAAAGCAGAAGAGAGTCCCTCAAGTGGGAAAAGAAGCTTATCATAGAACTTATGGTTACATCTAGCCATCTCAACTATAAATTGATGAGAGCTTGATGCCAGTCTAGTACTGTGTTTAAATTAATAAAATCTAGGTACCCTAAGAAAGAGCGATATTTGTTTTGCATACAAAAAATGTGGCCCAAGGTCATAAAGAGGAGATGGGGAAAGGATAGTACTGTCCTGTCTTATAATTAAACTTAGCTCTAGCCACAATCACTGGCCCAAACATACCACAGTATTCCTTACACCTGGACAACACGTTCTTACTATTCTTACTACATCTGCCATAATACCTCAGAATCTCGATGAAATCTTAACTAGTGCCCATATGTACAATTTATGTCTGTTGCGATAGGGGAATAAAACAACAATAGCAAAGAGCCTATCTGAACAACTACCATGAAAGTATTTATAGAAAATACACAGGGGAGTAACTTTACTATAGTGGGAAAGATTATTATTATTTCAGTGTGTGAAACATTAGCAAACTTTTTTTTTAATTATCTTTCAGTTTAGCCTTCCAAAATGATTTTGTTATATCAAATATTGAATTACCGTACAGCTACACTGTTTTACCATACTTCATATTCTGAACACACATTTTAAAATTCAAGAACAAGACATGGAGAGACTTTGGAAAATCAGTGTAGAATAAATATAACTGAATATTTTCATGGGGATTAGATATTTCTTATAGATATAATAAATTACATGGTATTTTAGAAGTTTTTTTTTTTTTTTTAATTTCTCAAGCCTTGATAGAGTTCAAAAGTGTCTCTGAGTCCTTGGAAGTCACAAATTATTTTCCACCCTTCAAGCTTCTTGCTGCTCTATCACTACTTTCATGGAAAGTGTTCAGACAAACTAAATTGCTTGGTTCTGCCAGTTTTAACCACCATAGCAAAGACCCACTATGCCAAATACATTATAGCAAACCACTTACATTCCTTCCATATTTGGTAAGAAGTTCCACTTGAACAGGTTCTTCCCATGAATCACTGCTTTGTGGAACTGACACCCAAGAGTATGTTTCCCTGATCACTACAATCTTAACTTGCTCAAATCTAGGAGCAACCATTATTTTTCACCACCAATCTATTCAAACTGCCTCCTAATGTAATCTTTTACCTCGAGTGGCTCCTGGGCCTTGTACAGGGGTGAACATTACTGTTTAAAAAAAAAAAAAAAAAAAATGAGACTTGTGTAAAAAACGCCAGATCATATTTCAATTCATTTTTTAATTTTAATTAAATCTTATTTATTTTGAAAATTTTAAGTCATATTAGCCCCAAATTCTAGAATATATTTTGATTTTCATTATTTATGATGGCGGTGCTCAGAATACAGAAAGGAAAGTAATTATTTGCCACACAATAATTGTTTCTGAAGCCAAACTCAAAGATGCTAAACTTACTTTTTACTTTTTATATATTGTATTTCATACTAACTTTGTGCATACATGAACAATTAAACTATTTTGATTTGCCACTTCTGACAAGTAAGCATTTATATTGTTTGCTTAAGTGTTCATACCAAATTCATGTAAGGGCACTTTGACATGGTGTAAATAGTTTTAGCAAGTTTGTCTTGCTAGATCAGTTACTACTAAATAGCAAATTTGATCTTCACTGGGTGCCCCATACGTTTGGCCTTGTGCCATATCTAAGTTACACTTATAAAATCACCACACCAAATTCATGTGTGCGTATATTAAGGCAAAACGTGTAATGCAAACGTTTCCCCCACTTCCATTTTTTTGTCATTCAATTACCCTCCATTATTAGTCTGAAATTTGTATGTGTGTACACTGTATACACACACACACAATTCCTCTTAGTCTTTTAGATACAATTATTCACTTTTCAACAGTTGAAGGAAGAGAAAAATATTTACTGTTCTGCTTCTTAGATGTTGTTAAATAAAACAAGACAATAATTCTTTCAAGTTTCAATGATTATTACACTTTTAAAAGATTTTCATGCAACCATTCGATTACTCTAAAACTAAAAAGTAATGAGCATTTCGCTGTGGGATTTGTTTTTTGTAAGAAAGCCGTTCAAAGTAAAATACACAAAAAAAGGCTTCGTGTTGACATAACGTACCGTGTAACCGTAATGCAAGTTTTTATGAGCATTTTTTTTTTTTTTTTTTTTTTACGCAATAAAAAATAAAATAGGTGTATAGTACACAGGTAATTTTTTATAAATTAAAAAGAAATCATGTATTTTCCGTGGCCGGTTGCGCCATACACGGGTAATTTTTTCCGAGAAGGTGTAAAAATTCATGCAAAAAACAATTCAGGGGTCGCACTAAGTCGACATGTCGAGTGCGACATGTCGACTTAGTTCGACCCCTGAATTGTTTTTTGCATGAATTTTTACGCCTTCTCAGAAAAAACACGAGTTTATACAGTATTCGGGTGTTAGACCATCAACATTTTTTAAAATCTACGGTTCGAATTTGACTGAAATCATCAAGTGGCTGTTTTGAATTAAATTAACATCAGTTCCCTTAGTGGACCCCAAATATTTCTTCTGTCTCATAAGTGACATTTTACTTACTGTTTTATAGTGGATTCTGTGTAAATGTATAGAACAGGTAGTAAGTAACAAACACAACGAATTAAAATTGGGATAAGTTTTGAATTAGTTGGAAGTTGTGAATCCCTTCTGTTTTGTTTTTTTTTGGGGGGGGGGCTGAAATAACCACTTAGTCCACATGTACGAATTAAAAAATATATATTTTTTTTAATAATAATAAACTTTTTATTTTTAGTTTTCTTTTAAAATTACCTCCATTCTCGCTTTTATTTTTTTTACCCTACTTACATTTTAAGTTAAAATAGAAAAATAACGTAATTTTTTTAAGCGACAAAAAAGCCAGTTTTTTTTTTGTTTTTGTTATTTTTTTAACTTTTCATTTTTTTTTTTTGAGTGAAAGAAAAAAAAAAGTTTGATAACTTATTTCTAATTTGTTAAAGAATTTATTCTAAGATTCCTTATCGTTAATTTTTTTATATATAATAATTTCTTCTTTCTTTTAGTTTTCTCTTTCCTTCAAATAACTGAAACAGTAAAACATTTAACGGTTCAAAACATTTTCGGCGGTGGGATTTTTTTTAAGATCAACAATTCAATACTAAAGAAAAACAAAAGAAAAAGAAACATTTAATTTTTTTTAAATGTTACATTTACAAGAATAATAAAAATACTTACAATTGCTGGAAATGCCTTTTTTTGCATGTTATAAAATGGGGAAAAATCCAAAACAATGTTCATGTGGAGAAAAGTTGAAACTAAAAATAAAAAACAAGTTTTCTTTTTTTTTTTAAGGGGAGGTGAGATTTACAAGCCGCAAAAAAGGGGATTTTTTAGTCCTTTCTGTTTTCTTTCGCTCTTTCGCTACAAATGCGGATATATATATATATATATATATATATATATATTAGAAATATACCACAGGCCAGTAGTAAAAATTACATCACAACATTAATAATTTGTTTTCTAAAGAACAGAGGCTCCTTGTTTCAATTCCTGTTCCAAAATGTTTCTCCATAATTTTCATCCTTGTTTTCACAGGAAACGTCACCCGCTCACATGGAAATAAAGAAAGCTCCTTCCAAAAATAAAAAAGGCTAAAGTAAGATAAGACGAAAGACTAAAAACATTCACGCCATCATCGAGTGGCAGGTCGGAAACAAATGCAGCCACGCATTTAAAATAAACATCAACAACAAAATAACGTTCTGCCTGGACGGAGACGACAAAACATTATCAGCCAGCCATGTCAAGTCGCCATATCTTTAAACAAAGAGTTATCTACCCTTGGAATTGAACGCCTCAACCACGAGAAGGCGCCACCAACAAAAGTTGTTTTTTCCTTTACTCATACAGAACTTATTTATTTTATTAATCATTTTAGAAAAATGTGGCACAAGGCCAGATGATTTGGTGGCGTTCATTATCTGGTCTATTCTCACTTACCTAATAACATTTACTAACACGGATGTACTTTATTTTTACAATATTTTCTTCTTTTATATGCTGTGGTCCTTAATGACGTGGGCAGTCATAGCTCTCCACAACTTCCTATTCCTTGTAGCTCTAAGCAATGTTTAATTCGTTATCATCCTTCCTTGTTCTTGCTCTACCATCCATTCACATAAAATTGTTCTCCGTGATCTTTTGAACGGGAGTAAAAGTTTATCCCTTGATTCCTGTTTAGGATTGAGTTTCCAGTTCCTTCTAAAGTTTACTTCAACTCTATACTTTTAATGTCTCTGCTTAAGACTGAAATTTTATTTACTATTTTTTTCTTTCCTTCAATAGGAGTAGATAGGTTTGCCTATCGTTCCAGTTCACACTCCTCTCCTATCATTTGAACAGAAGTATAGGGCTTATCCCTTGTTTCCTGTTTAGGATTGGGTTCTGGTTCCTTCTAAAGTCTTTTTCATTCTATTTCACACCCAGTAGCCCCTTGCATCTTAGTGGCATTATCACCTTGTTTAGGGTGAATAGAGGAGTAGAGGTTTATCCGTTGTTTCCTGTTTAGGATTGGGTTTCTGGTTCCTTCTAAAGTCTTTTTCATTCTCTTTCACTCCCAGTAGCCCCTTGCATCTTAGTGGCATTATCACCTTGCTTGGGGTGAATAGAGGAGTAGAGGTTTATCCCTTGTTTCCTGTTTAGGATTGGGTTTCTGGTTCCTTCTAAAGTCTTTTTCATTCTCTTTCACTCGCAGTAGCCCCTTGCATCTTAGTGGCATTATCACCTTGTTTGGGGTGAATAGAGGAGTAGAGATTTATCCCTTGTTTCCTGTTTAGGATTGGATTTCTGGTTCCTTCTAAAGTCTTTTTAATTCTCTTTCAATCCAAGTTGCCCCTTGCATCTTAATGGCATTATTCCCTTGCTTGGGGTGAATAGAGGAGTAGTGGTTTATGCCTTGTTTCCTGTTTAGGATTACATTTCCGGTTCCTTCTAAAGTCTTTTTCATTCTCTTTCACTCCCAGTAACCCCTTGCATCTTAGTGGCATTATCACCTTGTTTGGGGTGAATAGAGGAGTAGAGGTTTATCCCTTGTTTCCTGTTTAGGATTGGATTTCTGGTTCCTTCTAAAGTCTTTTTCATTCTCTTTCACTCCCAATAGCCCCTTGCATCTTAGTGGCATTATCACCTTGCTTGGGGTGAATAGAGGAGTAGAAGTTTATCCCTTGTTTCCTGTTTAGGATTGGATTTCTGGTTCCTTCTAAAGTCTTTTTCATTCACTTTCACTCCCAGTAGCCCCTTGCATCTTAGTGGCATTATCACCTTGCTTGGAGTGAATAGAGGAGTAGAGGTTTATCCCTTGTTTCCTGTTTAGGATTGGGTTTCTGGTTCCTTCTAAAGTCTTTTTCATTCTCTTTCACTCCCTGTAGCCCCTTGCATCTTAGTGGCATTATCATCTTGCTTGGCGTGAATAGAGGAGTAGAGGTTTATCCCTTGTTTCCTGTTTAGGATTGGGTTTCTGGTTCCTTCTAAAGTCTTTTTCATTCTCTTTCACTCCCAGTAGCCCCTTGCATCTTAGTGGCATTATCACCTTGTTTGGGGTGAATAGAGGAGTAGAGGTTTATCCCTTGTTTCCTGTTTAGGATTGGATTTCTGGTTCCTTCTAAACTCTTTTTCATTCTCTTTCACTCCCAGTAGCCCCTTGCATCTTAGTGGCATTATCACCTTGCTTGGGGTGAATAGAGGAGTAGAAGTTTATCCCTTGTTTCCTGTTTAGGATTGGATTTCTGGTTCCTTCTAAAGTCTTTTTCATTCTCTTTCACTCTCAGTAGCCTCTTGCATCTTAGTGGCATTATCACCTTGTTTGGGGTGAATAGAAGAGTAGAGGTTTATCCCTTGTTTCCTGTTTAGGATTGGATTTCTGGTTCCTTCTAAAGTCTTTTTCATTTTCTTTCACTCCCAGTAGCCCCTTGCATCTTAGTGGCATTATCACCTTGCTTGGGGTGAATAGAGGAGTAGTGGTTTATCCCTTGTTTCCTGTTTAGGATTGGATTTCTGATTCCTTCTAAAGTCTTTTTCATTTTCTTTCACTCGCAGTAGCCCCTTGCATCTTAGTGGCATTATCACCTTGTTTGGGGTGAATAGAGGAGTAGAGATTTATCCCTTGTTTCCTGTTTAGGATTGGATTTCTGGTTCCTTCTAAAGTCTTTTTAATTCTCTTTCAATCCAAGTTGCCCCTTGCATCTTAATGGCATTATTCCCTTGCTTGGGGTGAATAGAGGAGTAGTGGTTTATCCCTTGTTTCCTGTTTAGGATTACATTTCCGGTTCCTTCTAAAGTCTTTTTCATTCTCTTTCACTCCCAATAGCCCCTTGCATCTTAGTGGCATTATCACCTTGCTTGGGGTTAATAGAGGAGTAGAGGTTTATCCCTTGTTTCCTGTTTAGGATTGGATTTCTGGTTCCTTCTAAAGTCTTTTTCATTCACTTTCACTCCCAGTAGCCCCTTGCATCTTAGTGGCATTATCACCTTGCTTGGAGTGAATAGAGGAGTAGAGGTTTATCCCTTGTTTCCTGTTTAGGATTGGGTTTCTGGTTCCTTCTAAAGTCTTTTTCATTCACTTTCACTCCCAGTAGCCCCTTGCATCTTAGTGGCATTATCACCTTGCTTGGAGTGAATAGAGGAGTAGAGGTTTATCCCTTGTTTCCTGTTTAGGATTGGGTTTCTGGTTCCTTCTAAAGTCTTTTTCATTCTCTTTCACGCCCTGTAGCCCCTTGCATCTTAGTGGCATTATCATCTTGCTTGGGGTGAATAGAGGAGTAGAGGTTTATCCCTTGTTTCCTGTTTAGGATTGGGTTTCTGGTTCCTTCTAAAGTCTTTTTCATTCTCTTTCACTCCCAGTAACCCCTTGCATCTTAGTGGCATTATCACCTTGTTTGGGGTGAATAGAGGAGTAGAGGTTTATCCCTTGTTTCCTGTTTAGGATTGGATTTCTGGTTCCTTCTAAACTCTTTTTCATTCTCTTTCACTCCCAGTAGCCCCTTGCATCTTAGTGGCATTATCACCTTGCTTGGGGTGAATAGAGGAGTAGAAGTTTATCCCTTGTTTCCTGTTTAGGATTGGGTTTCTGGTTCCTTCTAAAGTCTTTTTAATTCTCTTTCAATCCAAGTAGCTCCTTGCATCTTAGTGGCATTATCACCTTGCTTGGGGTGAATAGAGGAGTAGAGGTTTATCCCTTGTTTCCTGTTTAGGATTGGGTTTCTGGTTCCTTCTAAAGTCTTTTTCATTCTCTTTCACTCCCAGTAGCTCCTTGTATCTTAGTGGCATTATCACCTTGTTTGGGGTGAATAGAGGAGTAGAGGTTTATCCCTTGTTTCCTGTTTACGATTGGGTTTCTGGTTCCTTCTAAAGTCTTTTTCATTCTCTTTCACTCCCAGTAGTCCTTTGCATCTTAGCGGCATTATCACCTTGCTTGGGGTGAATAGAGGAGTAGAGGTTTATCCCTTGTTTCCTGTTTAGGATTGGGTTTCTGGTTCCTTCTAAAGTCTTTTTCATTCTCTTTCACTCCCAGTAGTCCTTTGCATCTTAGTGGCATTATCACCTTGCTTGGGGTGAATAGAGGAGTAGAGGTTTATCCCTTGTTTCCTGTTTAGGATTGGGTTTCTGGTTCCTTCTAAAGTCTTTTTCATTCTCTTTCACTCCCAGTAGTCCTTTGCATCTTAGTGGCATTATCACCTTGCTTGGGGTGAATAGATGAGTAGAGGTTTATCTCTTGTTTCCTGTTTAGGATTGGGTTTCTGGTTCCTTCTGAAGTCTACTTCAACTCTAAATGTCTAACCTATCTGCCTAAACCCTGAAATCTTATTTACTATTTATTTATAAATTTATTTGTTTAGTTAATAAGTGCTGTATACAAAAATTTAACATTGATTATATCAACATGTCATAAAATCAATTAACCTAATAAGCACTTTGGCATGGAGTAATGGTTAGTGAGGCTAGTCTGATTAACAATTATTGTTGTATAGTGAGTTTGATCCTTATAGAAAATTTTTATTAGTTCATAGTATAAAATAATTAAAAATGATAATTAATTCAAAAGGGTGAATAAATAAATATTAAATAGCCTAGGGTTGTTTTATTCACTTAGTTTTGGGAGAGGTGTATTTAAAAAAAAAAGCCAGACAATTTATTAAATTTGTTTCATTTTGTTTTTTTATTTAGAATTGGCTCAAAAGAGTACCACTAGAAATAACTGTCATGGCGGACTGTTGGGGATGCATTTTTTCAAATTCATTAAAAATGTATTACCTTTGTAGTTTTTGTCTGATGAAAAGGGTGGCTTCTGCCCCCGTAAGGTTATAGTTGAAGTCTGTTTGAGCCTCATTAGATAATTTAAGACGGGCCAGAAGATGAACAGCAGACAGGATTAGACGTCAGCTAGGAGAAGGGAGGGAATTGTTACAGAGAAAGGACAAGGCTGGTTGGTTGACTGAGGAAAGATTTTAAGTTTCCTCGTGTGAAAGTCACTAATGAAACAAAGAACTGAAAGGTTTTGTAATTCTTAAAAACTACATTGACAAAAGACATTTCACAATATCATAAAACTTCATGGAGACTCTTGTGGGAAAAACAAAAGCCAAAGAAACATGTGGATCATCTGGGTCACACTTCTCCCTGGTCTTTTAAACAGGACTAGAGGTTTATTTCTTGATTCTTATTTAGAATTGGGTTTTCAGTTCCTTCTATTTTTCTTGAGCCTACTTTTGGGAAAAAATTCTTGTAAGCCACAGATTTCAACTTTCACAGTCACAAATGCAACTGTTTCCAAGCCTTTCAAACACAAGAGAAAAAACATAGCTACATTAGCTTTTTCCTACCTCCTAGCAAATACTGAAAGAAATATGTGTCAGTGACCTCAAAGGAATCATCTTCAACAACAACAGCTTGGATGGTCAGTGAATCTTTACTGAGGGTGAAAGTCTTTTGTAAACCGCAGTTTTTTCTGTGAACCCACTGCCCAAAAACTTTAATTGTACTAAAGACTATTTTTACTTCTTTTTAACTCTTTTGAATTTATGTACATATGTTTGTAAATACAAATGATTTATTTAAACAGCATACCGTCCTGGGTATGATGATAAACTACATCCACGTCCTGGGTAAGATGATAAACTACGTCCAGCAGTAAGTCCTCTGATCAGGAGGTTTTGAGGAACCACCTTTTAATTGCTGGTGTTCCCAGATCCACCCTGACCCAGGGTGATAGCACCTGTTAGGGTCCCAGCTATGGGAAAATACTCAACTCCAAAACTGGGGTAAAAACACTATGAAAGTGTAAAAACAGGTTTTAATACCAGAAATAATTTGTAAAAAAAATTATTTCCAGCAATAAATTCTTGAAGAAAAAAAAAGCTATTACCAGCAATACATTTTTGAAAAAAAAATATTACCAGCTATACATTTTTGAGGAAAAAATATTACCAGCAATACTTTTTTGAAAAACATTATTACCAGCAATACATTTTTGAAGGAAAAATATTACCAGAAATAGATTTTTTGACAAAACAAAATATTACCAGCAATAAAAATTTTGTCGGGATTAAATAACCCATTGAGATGTTGATATGCCGTAAAACAAAACAAACCAAACCTAAACAGCATACCCATGTTTTCTTTATTTTTATTTTATTATTGTTTGGAATTTTTCTTTAATACAGTGTAACCCGGATATAAGAGACCTGGATATAAGAGAAACCCGGATATAAGAGAGATTTTATCTGGTCCCAAATTAGAGCCTGTGTTAATGTATATAAAATAGACCAAACCCGGATATAAAACAAACCCGGATATAAGAGACTTCTTCTCCGGTCCTGACACCTCTCTTATATCTGGGTTACACTGTATAAAAATCTGGACAACTGAATTTCCTACACTAACATTAGCTTCATATAGTATGGTCTTTGCAAGAGCTACATAATCCTTGAATTCAGAATTGAATTAATTTTTTTAAATTCAGTGTTGTTCTCTAAGCCCATAGTTGAGAGGGAGGTAAATGGATTTGTAATGATCATCATCACCCCACACATACATACTTACCTATACAAATTCAAATTTCAATAACAATCATTCATTGGATAGAAATCAACGCTACTGTCTTATGTGACAATTTTGAAATTGCTATATTTTCGTATAATAGATTTTGTGCACTTTTGGAAGAATCGTCTGCCAGAAATCTCCCCAAAGCTCATTCACTGATTGGTCAGTGTCGTCAACCAATCAGATTCTCTGCATGTGAAGAGTGATTCTTCACGCGCAGCACTTCTCATCCAATGACCACCTATAAATAGCAAACACGAGTTTGCCTTTTTCTCTTTTTTTTTATCTTCTTGCTGCAAAATGTAGTCTCAGAGAATTATCATCTCGACCGGTCCGTTTTAGGATCAAAGTGTAGTATCTGTGCTTTGTGATCATGCGGGCTGGCTTCTGTCGAACTCCCTAATGCAGGGAGGAACTCGGAGGAGGCTTTGCCGAAGGGCAAGGTTTCCTTCGGGGAGGTAGACAGGACCTGAACCCGTCCAGGCGGGTTCAAAGGTCATATTTTTGGCCGAGCCTACGGGCTCGCGGGCAACCCACATTAAATCCTCGTGGGTGGGTTAATAAATACTATCTCGACCTTGCGGTCAGACGTTAAATAATATTTCATGCATTCATGTATGTACGAACTTCTCCAAACTATAAACATTCACCAAAATATGATTGTTCACACACACACACACACAAATGTTGACGCACAAACACTTAACTGTCTATGTGCTTTTAATTGTTTTGTTTAATACATATATTTGTTTATATATATATATATATCGGTCTTGTTTGTTTGTCTTCTTTATCTTCAGTTGGACTTAATTCAAGTCCGCTAATTTTCTTGTGGTTGGACCTTCTTCTAGCAGGAAATATAAACGCACGTGTTTTCTTTTCATCTTCACCCTCTACAGATTCATAACTTTCCCCGGGGTATTTCCATGCAAGTGAATGCCACAAACTTAACTGGAATTTGAATTTTTAGTTCTAAGCCACTATTCATTGCACCATCTGCTATAAGCTATATTATATATTAGGTTGGTGCAAAAATAATTTCGTTTTCTCACATAGTAACATATGTTAGAAAACGAAATTATTTTTGCACCAACCTAATAATAATACTCAGCTTTACATCATTTTGGCCTGTATCAAATTCCCTGTTAGGTTCTTATTGTACCTTGAGGAGCTCCCCAAAATATAGAAGGGCTCACATTGAAACACTGGTTCCCATATGATCACCATATTAAGCAACATCAAGCCTGGTCAGAACCTAGATGAGTGACCAGTTGCAAATACCAGGTGCTGTAAGCTTGGATGTGCAAGTGGTGCAATGGATGATGGCCTGTAATTGTTAATCAGGGAGCCAAGTTCCAATTCCTGTTGGGTTCATTATATTCCCTTTTATGCAAATACCCTTGGGAAAAGGTATGACTCTACCTCTTCTACCCCATCTATGGATTAATTAGTAAGACTTGTATCACTAAACTATTATTATCTCCAAAAAATATTCTTACAATCTACAAATGTTTTCTGGCTTTAAATAACCAGCAAATAAGCCATAGAAAATGAATCAAATACTGATTAGCTGCACAAGCATGTCTTTTAGATTTATTTACATTCTCTGGAATATAAGTGTATAGAAACTACTACAGCCAGAAAGTGAGAGATCAGTTTATATATTGATCATCATATAGAATTGATCCCCTACTTTATATCCACATTATAATTTCTTTAGAAAACAAATTAATCAATCAATCAACTAAACATAGAAATACAAGTTACTAAGAGAGATAAAAAGGTGTGTAAAATAACGTTCAGCATTTTGTTAACATGATCAATATAAGAGACAGAACAAAACATTATATAAATATAATACTTACTTACAAAGAGAGATTGTTATTATTAGAGAAGATTTCTACCTTTAAGTCAAGGTGAGGCCACTGATTAATACTTTAGAATATCTTTTTTTCCTCATTATTCAACAAGTATATGAATCTGGCTGGTCACATTCATTATTGACACGTCCAATATCTACCATGCATAAAGCCACGACTAGTTATCTAGGGTGCCAAGGGCAATAACACACCTGGGTCATCTGACTGCTCGGAGAGGGATTTTATATAAATCCCTACGTCACCATTACGTCACTTTTCTAGAGTAAATTATAGTTCAGCGAGCATCATTATGCCTGACAGTAAGTTACTTGGCAATGTCATCCATGTTATAATAAAAAGACTTGAAATAAATAAATTTTTCCTTAAAAATACATTTAAAATAAATAAAATACTATTCATAAACAACATCTGTTTGATGCTTTGGCACACATTGTCAATGATGTTTTCCAACATTATACCTCCTCTCCATGATGACCCAGCCAATAATGATTGGATATCGACTTGTGTACCCTTCATTAGCTATAACTGTTTACATAATATGTGCAATGCACTGTGACTTGTGCTCATCTGGAATTTTATAGTTCACTGGCTTTTATGCTCTTCCATAAAAACAGGAAGCAAATGCAGTAACAGAATCAGAAAGAATTGAAATTTCTAGGACATGTAATGAGGAAAGAGGGCTTGGAGAATTTAACACTCACAGTTGACAAGCTCTCTTGCTATGGAATCACTGGCAGATTCTTCTCTGTTATCAAGTTCTTTCTGATGGATAGGTCCCTGAAGGTTGCTGTTAATGGCCATTCCTCCGAGGCCAAAGCGGTCAATATAAGCATCCTCAAGGGATCACCTCTCGGTCCAACTCTCTTTCTACTTTACATAGATGATCTGCCTAAGAGTCTACTCCAATCTTTTGTGAATATCTATGATAATGATACGATGGTATTTAAGGGTGCACCTTCAAAACTCTAGATGACCAGAGATTGACGACTGATTTCTCCTCTGACCTAGCTCTAACAGTTCAGTATGAGGAAGAAAAAACAGGCTAGTTACTTGGACATACAGAACATTCAGACCATTTCTATATAAATTATGTCCAGAAAAGAAGAAAATTATAAGAACACAAGAAAAATTCAACAAAAAGCACAACCGCAGTACCTTGTCAGTATATATATATATATATGAAAAGGTGTGAGAATATAATGTGTGATATATTGAAAGGTGTGAGTTCTCTTCTTCTCCCTCCAGCTATGGGTAAATAACAGGACAGACTGGCTTCTATAGCCTTGGATGACAACTGGACTAGAAGGACAACTCTGAATTCAAAACCTGCGGAGGATCGTTTGGGGACCTTGTGGCACATAGTGCACCAGGTCTCTGTATTCGGCCCTTCAAAAAGTATGAATGGTCCTGCATGAAACCTTCACCACTATAATCAAATCTCATGTGCTGTTGTTGGGCTGTTGGTTTCCTATGTACCAATCTGCTTGACCCTCATACGTCGAATTCAACGGGAGAGTTGAGTATATATATATATATATATATATATATATATATATATATATATATATATCCAGAGAGGTATTACGGGCAATGACAGTCCATGAAGATACCTTATTGTCAACATATATATAATTTAATGACAAACTGTAAAATTCTTAAAGAAACTTCTTTAGATTAGTAATGGCAATATTAGCTTGTAAGGAAACATTTGGCATTCATTTATCAATGGCCAGTCCTCCGAGGCCCAAGTGATCAACACAGCACTCCCAAGATTCACTTCTCAGTCCAAGTCACTTCTTAGTCCAGATCAGCTATGTAAAGTAGAAACATTTACATAGATAATCTGCTTAAGAGTATACTCAGATCTTTTGTGAATATCTATACTGATGATACAATGGTATATGGATGCAACTTCAAAACTCTAGATGACCAGAGATTGGCAGCTGATCTCTTCTCTGACTTAGCTCTAACAGCTCAGTGGGGTACGGGGGAACTGGCTTGTATAAGTTGAACATCATTGTAAAAAAGAAAATACCAAAACAGAGCAACAACATGACAAAATACCAAGAATCATCAAATGATGACAATGTCCCAATTTTAAGAGAAGTAGAAACAATGAAAAATAGTAAGGCGTCTGGAATTGACAAACATTCCTGCAGAGCTGGTCAAGAATGGAGGAGAATCAGTGATCCATATTCTTACAATTATCTGCAATAAGATCTAGCAACCTGGTGAATGGCCAACATTGTTGACCAAATCCTTCGTCATCACCCTCCCTCCAAAAAGGTGACATGTAATTATGCCAGAACGATAGAAAGATAAGCCTCATTAGTCATGTGAGCAAAGTTATGCTAAAAGTCATACTAAAACAAACTAAGGCCACAGTCAGAAGAAATAATCATTGAGAAACAAGCTGGCTTCAGACACAGAAGGAGCAAAACAGAGCTAATTTTCAACCTCTGTATCATGTTTGAAAAATAGTCAGTACCAGTGAGACATTTTGCACTTATTCTTAGACTTCAAAAAGGTGTTCATCCATATATGGCACAAGGCACTGTGGGCTACTAGGAAGAAATATAATATCAGGCATAAGGTGATTAAACAGTTATACCAACAGGCCAGCAGTGTGATTCTTGTGCAGGGAAGGTAGTCAACTGGATCCACACATCAGTTGGTGTGCCGCAAGGATGTCGACTATCCCTTAAACTTTTTAATATCTTCCTAGAAAGAATAATATTGGATGTACTTGGAAATCATATCTGCACAGTCTATATTGGAGGGGAAATGATTATGAACACCATTTGCTGATGCTATTGACAGCCAATATGGAAGTGAAGACAAACTAGCTAATCTGCTGAGTTGTCCAAATATGGCATGGAAATCAATGCTGAGAAAACAAAGTTGATGAGAAATAGTGAAGAAGCCATCGGGACTCCAATTACAGTCAGTGATTAGCAACAGGAGACAGTGAAACGATTCAAGTACCTTGGTGCAGGATCCAAACCAGAAGTCAATGCAATTCTTGCATTGGCAACATCTGCAAAAAGCATGGTTGAAAACAATCTACAAAGACAAAAAGCACACCCTACAATATAAACTGAGTTTGTTTCATGCCCTTGTCTTGTCAGTTCTCCTGTATGCAAGTGAGTCATGGACTCTAACAGCAGGAATTCAAAGGTGGATCCAAGTTGCAGAGATGAGATACTTCAGATGTCTGCTTGGTATTTCCTATACTGACCATGCCATGAAGGAAGAGGCACACAGAGGATTGAATCATCAGATAAATAAAGTCATGTTGACCTCCATAAACAAGACAAAGCAGAAGTGGTATACAGTGGTATAGCTAGAGTGGAGTGGCCTGGCCTGGCCTGCCCTGCATGGCACTTTTGTGTCTTCTGTAGGCTGTATAGGCTGTATTGAAATAAAAGTTGTTTTAATGTCAGGACAGTACTCACAGTTGAAGGATCTTCTAGTAAACTTAAACCATGGCATATATATTGGCCAATATACAGTCTATAGAGCAACAATAATTGAAATAATTTTTGATGATGTCATTGAAGAATTTGCCAGCAAAAAAGCAAGAAAGGTTATTTTGTAGAAAGTTGTAATTTTCATTTCAGAAATAAAGATCTTCTTAATTTTATCTTTTTTACTTATATGTTGTTTTTGCATCTTAACTGTCACTGATAAAGTTTAAGGATGTTTAGTGCATATTTAAAACATATTATATTTGAGTATGTGTAAGTAATATTATAATGTACACAAACTAGTTTATATACATATATATATAGAGATAGATAGATAGATAGATAGATAGATAGATAGATAGATAGATAGATAGATATGTTATTAAATATAAAACAGACAGTGAATGTCTATTATGTCCGATCATGAGCCGTTCTAATGTTTGAATGTTTGCTTTAATTTCTGGTGAAAATAAAGACAAAAATTGTCCAACATTTGGATATTTTTTTATTAAGTTGGTTGTAAGCTTCCAGCTCACATGAGCCATCCTCAGAGTGGTTATACAGATATGAAACAAAGATATCCACTATCAAAGATGATATTTTGTTATTTTGATATAAAAAATTGCTATGCAATGATAATAGTCACAGAATAGCAGATGTAGATCATAAGTTCAAGATGTGATTCTGTGACGTCATACCACACGATAGACTGAAGTATTACAACAGAACCAATGTCTAGATGCAGTGTTTTGTGTTGCGACTAGTTTTAAATGTAATTTTGTTGAGTATGGGTTGCTTTGTTTTAATGTAGATGGCTTCCAATATCTAAAGGTTCTTTTTACTGTGTGTATATGTGAATATTATTGTGTTATCAACTAATATCTGTCTAATATTATGTACAACGCTATGTTTTTCTAAGAAATGTTGTTTAATAGAACTAAGAGCAAAAACACTGACAGGTAAGTCTACAGGAGAGCGTGGTTGTAGTAAAACCAATATATGTAGCGGGTTTATTATTAGCATCAGAGATCTTATGCTGGTGCAAAAATAATGTCGTTTTCTCACATATGTTACTATGTGAGAAAACGACATTATTTTTGCCCCAACCTAATACAATCTCTGAACGGACATGTAAATTGATACACTACATTGATTTTTAGTAATGGATTTAGTTGTGTGGTTGTAGGGTTATTAGTGACTATGAGGTCAATTGTTTTAAATTTTTTATAATATATGATGAGCTTAACTTGTTTATTATTATTAATGGGTTTAATATTTCTACCTATTATGTTTTTGAGTGTTGTTTCAACATGTTCGTAATTATTATGCATTTGATTACAATAGTATAAGTTAATAGTGTTATGTTTATTTTGACATATAATATTATTAACATTATCAAATTTGTTAGAGGTATTATATATATATATATTAAGAGTGACTCACTATGCAATATATATTTTTTGTGAGGGCTATCAAACTCAAGTCTGCCCCAGGCAGCATATATTCTAGCTATGCCACTAGTAGTGGTATGTCCACGTAACCAGATCGCTAGACCTCTGTAAGGCCATTCTACAAGGAATGGTACAAGATGGAAGGGGAGAGGATGCCAAAGTAAGTGATGGTCAGACAACATTGTCAAATGGACCATCAAAAGTTTTGCCTGGGCTCAAGCACTGACCAATCACCAGATCAGATCAATTGGAGATTTCTTGTCAAGCAATCATCCTTTTAATGTAGCAAAAAGTAAAGGTTCAGTTTAGTAATAAAATAATCACAAAAATTAAACCTATTGATGACAAGCAGATTTTGGAGGCTGTAAAATGGGGGTTCAGTTTAGTAATAAAATAATCACAAAAATTAAACCTATTGATGACAAGCAGATTTTGGAGGCTGTAAAATGGGGGTTCAGTTTAGTAATAAAATAATCACAAAAATTAAACCTATTGATGACAAGCAGATTTTGGAGGCTGTAAAATGGGGGTTCAGTTTAGTAGTAAAATAATCACAAAAATTAAACCTATTGATGACAAGCAGATTTTGGAGGCTGTAAAATGGGGGTTCAGTTTAGTAATAAAATAATCACAACAATTAAACCTATTGATGACAAGCAGATTTTGGAGGCTGTAAAATGGGGGTTCAGTTTAGTAATAAAATAATCACAAAAATTAAACCTATTGATGACAAGCAGATTTTGGAGGCTGTAAAATGGGGGTTCAGTTTAGTAATAAAATAATCACAAAAATTAAACCTATTGATGACAAGCAGATTTTGGAGGCTGTAAAATGGGGGTTCAGTTTAGTAATAAAATAATCACAACAATTAAACCTATTGATGACAAGCAGATTTTGGAGGCTGTAAAATGGGGGTTCAGTTTAGTAATAAAATAATCACAACAATTAAACCTATTGATGACAAGCAGATTTTGGAGGCTGTAAAATGGGGGTTCAGTTTAGTAATAAAATAATCACAAAAATTAAACCTATTGATGACAAGCAGATTTTGGAGGCTGTAAAATGGGGGTTCAGTTTAGTAATAAAATAATCACAAAAATTAAACCTATTGATGACAAGCAGATTTTGGAGGCTGTAAAATGGGGGTTCAGTTTAGTAGTAAAATAATCACAAAAATTAAACCTATTGATGACAAGCAGATTTTGGAGGCTGTAAAATGGGGGTTCAGTTTAGTAGTAAAATAATCACAAAAATTAAACCTATTGATGACAAGCAGATTTTGGAGGCTGTAAAATGGGGGTTCAGTTTAGTAATAAAATAATCACAACAATTAAACCTATTGATGACAAGCAGATTTTGGAGGCTGTAAAATGGGGGTTCAGTTTAGTAATAAAATAATCACAAAAATTAAACCTATTGATGACAAGCAGATTTTGGAGGCTGTAAAATGGGGGTTCAGTTTAGTAATAAAATAATCACAAAAATTAAACCTATTGATGACAAGCAGATTTTGGAGGCTGTAAAATGGGGGTTCAGTTTAGTAATAAAATAATCACAACAATTAAACCTATTGATGACAAGCAGATTTTGGAGGCTGTAAAATGGGGGTTCAGTTTAGTAATAAAATAATCACAACAATTAAACCTATTGATGACAAGCAGATTTTGGAGGCTGTAAAATGGGGGTTCAGTTTAGTAATAAAATAATCACAAAAATTAAACCTATTGATGACAAGCAGATTTTGGAGGCTGTAAAATGGGGGTTCAGTTTAGTAATAAAATAATCACAAAAATTAAACCTATTGATGACAAGCAGATTTTGGAGGCTGTAAAATGGGGGTTCAGTTTAGTAGTAAAATAATCACAAAAATTAAACCTATTGATGACAAGCAGATTTTGGAGGCTGTAAAATGGGGGTTCAGTTTAGTAATAAAATAATCACAACAATTAAACCTATTGATGACAAGCAGATTTTGGAGGCTGTAAAATGGGCGTTCAGTTTAGTAGTAAAATAATCACAAAAATTAAACCTATTGATGACAAGCAGATTTTAGAGGCTGTAAAATGGGGGTTCAGTTTAGTAATAAAATAATCACAACAATTAAACCTATTGATGACAAGCAGATTTTGGAGGCTGTAAAATGGGGGTTCAGTTTAGTAATAAAATAATCACAAAAATTAAACCTATTGATGACAAGCAGATTTTGGAGGCTGTAAAATGGGGGTTCAGTTTAGTAATAAAATAATCACAAAAATTAAACCTATTGATGACAAGCAGATTTTGGAGGCTGTAAAATGGGGGTTCAGTTTAGTAATAAAATAATCACAACAATTAAACCTATTGATGACAAGCAGATTTTGGAGGCTGTAAAATGGGGGTTCAGTTTAGTAATAAAATAATCACAACAATTAAACCTATTGATGACAAGCAGATTTTGGAGGCTGTAAAATGGGGGTTCAGTTTAGTAATAAAATAATCACAAAAATTAAACCTATTGATGACAAGCAGATTTTGGAGGCTGTAAAATGGGGGTTCAGTTTAGTAATAAAATAATCACAAAAATTAAACCTATTGATGACAAGCAGATTTTGGAGGCTGTAAAATGGGGGTTCAGTTTAGTAATAAAATAATCACAAAAATTAAACCTATTGATGACAAGCAGATTTTGGAGGCTGTAAAATGGGGGTTCAGTTTAGTAGTAAAATAATCACAAAAATTAAACCTATTGATGACAAGAAGATTTTGGTGGCTGTCAAATGGGGGTTCAGTTTAGTAGTAAAAATAATGACAAACAGTATTTTATTATAATGTTTCTGTTGGATATAAAGTCCAATAGAAAAATATATATTATTAAATGACAATATATTATTATTAGTTTAGTAATGAAATTATAGTAAAACTGAATCCGCTAGTTTATTAGACTTTTCTGTTGGAAAATGGGGAACCAATTTAGTCATAAAACGATGACAAAAATACCCATCCACACCCATTGACCATCATTATTTTATAAAGTGGGGGGGGTCAGTTTAGTACCAAAATAATAGCAAGAATGAACTCACCATAATCACTAGGATTTTACTAAATTATTTTGTAGGGCATAAAGTGGGGGATTAATTTAGCACATAAATAATAACAAAACTGAAACTTTCTGAACCATTACTTTTTATAAGATTTCAGTTGGGAATAAAGTAAGGGATGACTTTATTAGTTAATTGAACACAAAAGCGATCCCCCATTTTCTACTCTATGCTAAAGCATTAACAATGATATAATTTCTTTTGGTATTTTGATTGTCTTATTTTTCTCTGCAGATTGAGAGTCTTTAACATAATTATAATCATTGGACCGCTTACAAGTATTTATTAATGAAATGAAATTAACAACACAGACATGTACTTTTCTGCAGACAAAGAGAGTGTCAGGCAATTAAATTATAGTATTATTTACAATTTCTGTTAGCTTGTCTTTCACAAAGCTGTCTCGATTACAAGTAAAAAATAAACACTGTGAAAATTGAAACTGGAACAACAGGACATTTGAATAACAATTTTAAGAAAAATTAACTAAAAATTTCATTTTTTGATATACATTCTGGAATTTTGAGAAGAGTCATTATCATTCCAAGAGTTGTTCAAACTACTGAACTCATTCTTTGTGTTGCTTTAGCTGTTACCACAATATTTCAGTCAATCCATTCTATGCCTATCTTATATAATTTTGAGAAGAGTCATTATCATTCCAAGAGTTGTTCAAACTATTGAACTCATTCTTTGTGTTGCTTTTGTTGTTGCCACAATATTTCAGTCAAAGCATTCCATATCTACCTTCTATAATTTTGAGAAGAGTCATTATCATTTCAAGAGTTCTTTACATTATTGAACTCATTCTTTGTGTTGCTTTTGTTGTTACCACAATGTTTCAATCAATCCATTCTATGTCTATCTTCTATAATTTTGAGAAGAGTCATTATCATTCCATGAGTTCTTCAGACTATTAACATCATTCTTTGTGTTGCTATTGTTGTTACCACAGTGATTCAGTCAATCCATTCTATGTCTACCTTTGATCATTTTGAGAAGAGTCATTATCATTCCAATAGTTCGTCAGACAATTGAACTCATTCTTTATATTGCTTTTGTTGTTTCCACAATGTTTCAATCAATCCATTCTATGTCTACCTTCTATCATTTTGAGAAGAGTAATTATCATCACAAGAGTTCTTCAGACTATTGAACTCATTCATTATATTGCTTTTGTGGTTTCCACAATGTTTTAATCAATCCATTCTATGTCTACCTTTTATAATTTTGAGAAGAGTCATTATCATTCCAAGAGTTATTCAAACTATTGAACTCATTCTTTGTATTGCTTTTGTTGTTATCACAATGTTTCAGTCAATCCATTCTATGTCTGCCTTCTATGATTTTGAGAAGAGTCATTATCATTCCAAGAGTTCTTCAGACTATTGAACTCATTCTTTGTGTTGCTTTTGTTGTTACCACAATGATTCAGTCAATCCATTCTATGTCTGCCTTCGATCATTTTGAGAAGAGTCATTATCATTCCAATAGTTCTGCAGACTATTAAACTCATTCTTTGTATTGCTTTTGTTGTTACCACAATGTTTCAGTCAATCCATTCTATGTCTACCTTCTATTTTTTTAGAAGAGTTATTATCATTACAATGGTTGTTCAAACTATTGAACTCATCCTTTGTGTTGGTTTTGTTGTTGCCACAATGTTTCAGTCAATCAATTCTTTGTTTACCTTCTATCATTTTGAGAAGAAACATTATCATTCCAAGAATTATTCAGACTATTGAACTCATTCTTTGTATTGCTTTTGTTGTTACCACAATGTTTCAGTCAATCCATTCTATGTCTACCATCTATCATTTTGAGAAGAGTCATTATCATTCCAAGAGTTCTTCGCATTATTGAACTCATTCTTTGTATTGCTTTTGTTGTTACCACAATGTTTCAGTCAATCCATTCTATGTCTACCTTCTATAATTTTGAGAAGAGTCATTATCATTCCAAGAGTTCTTCAGACTATTGAACTCATTCTTTATATTGCTTTTGTTGTTACCACAATGTTTCAGTCAATCCATTCTATGACTACCTTCTATCATTTTGAGAAGAGTCATTATCATTCCAAGAGTTCTTCAGACTATTGAACTCATTCTTTGTGTTGCTTTCGTTGTTACCACAATGTTTCAATCAATCCATTCTATGTCTACCTTCTATCATTTTGAGAAGAGTCATTATCATTCCAATAGTTCTTCAGACTATTAAACTCATTCTTTGTGTTGCTTTTGTTGTTACCACAATGTTTCAGTCTATCCATTCTATGTCTACCTTCTATTTTTTTGAGAAGAGTCATTATCATTCCAAGAGTTCTTCAGACTATTGAACTCATTCTTTGTATGGCTTTTGTTGTTTCCACAATGTTTCAATCAATGCATTTTATGTCTACCTTCTATCATTTTGAGAAGAGTCATTATCATTCCAAGAGTTCTTCAGACTATTGAACTCATTCTTTGTATTGCTTTTGTTGTTATCACAATGTTTCAATCGATCCATTCCATGTCTACCTTCTATCATTTTGAGAAGAATCATTCTCATTCCAAGAGTTCTTCAGACTACTAAACTCATTCTTTGTGTTGCTTTTGTTGTTACCACAATGTTTCAGTCAATCCATTCTATGCCTACCTTCTATAATTTTGAGAAGAGTCATTATCATTCCAAGTGTTCTTCAGACTATTGAACCCATTCTTTGTATTGCTTTTGTTGTTACCACAATGTTTCAATCAATCCATTCTATGTCTATCTTCTATAATTTTGAGAAGAGTCATTATCATTCCAATAGTTCTTCAGACTATTGAACTCATTCTTTTTGTTGCTTTCGTTGTTACCACAATGTTTCAATCAATCCATTCTATGTCTACCTTCTATCATTTTGAGAAGAGTCATTATCATTCCAATAGTTCTTCAGACTATTGAACTCATTCTTTGTGTTGCTTTTGTCGTTACCACAATGTTTCAATCAATCCATTCTATGTCTACCTTCTATCGTTTTGAGAAGAGTCATTATCATTCCATCAGTTGTTCAGACTATTGAATTCATACTTTGTGTTGTTCTTGTTATTTCAGTGTTATGGTTTTTGCAAATTTCTTCAGATATTCATTACATAAAGAGGGAGAGAGATTTTTCAGGTAGAGATATCAGAAAAAGATTACAATTAGAAAAAATTATGGAAACTATAGTCATGTGGAACCACTTGCATTTCAACAGTTGCTGTGAATGAATTGCCCTGATCAGAAAACAGAAACCAGTAGAATATAATAATATAGGATTTTTAACATTTTTGGTGATTATTATATCAGATATCATTATCTTTATCTACCTATGGGGGATAAGTTTGAAAAACAGAAACGGTTATATAGAGATATGCAAGATCATACAGATTAATGCAAGATAACTGTAAATGAAGAAGAACTGGTTTGGTTTGGTTTTGTTTGGTTTGGTTTGTTTTGTTTTGTTTTACAGCTTATCAACCACAATGGGTTATTTAATGCCAACAAAATTTCCTTTTTTGTTTCAAAAATGTATAGTTGGTAATTTTTTCAGAAATGTATACCTGGTAATATGTTTTTTAAAAAAATGCATAGTTTGGTTTGTTTTGTTTTGTGGTATATTAACCTCAATGGGTTATTTAATGCTGACAAGATTTTTATTTCTGGTAATATTTTCTTTTTTCAAATATTTATTACTGATACTAATTTTTAAAAAAGTATTTCTGGTATTAAAATCTATTTTTACACTTTCATAGTGTTTTGAGTCAGGTTGTGGTCTCAACTATTTGCCCATAGCTGGGACCCTAACAGGTGCTACCACCTCAGATCAGGGTGGACCGGGGAACACAAGCAATTAAGAGGTGGTTCCACGCTCCTCAAAACCTCCTGATCAGAGGACTTGCTGCTAGACGTAGTTTATCATCTTACTCAGGACGTGGATGTAGTTTATCATCATACTCAGGACGGAAGAAGAACTGGAAGCTCTTGAGTGTTTTCCTATTTGGGTGTGATAGTATCAAAACATAGTGGTGGAATGGAAGACATTGAGGCTAGAGTGACAAAAATCAGGATGGCTTTTGGTGAATTGAAGTTGATGCGGAATGTGACCATAAAAAGCAAATGAACCAAGATCAGGCTTTATAAGATTTTTGGCAAACATGGAGAAACGTGTATCTCAAAAGACATAATTTTACAACAAAAATATTAAACACTATTTATTTGTTAGATTGTTTATTTACAAGAATAATTTTATATTTACAACATTCTAAAAAACTAATACAATTAGAACTAATAGAATGCAATATTTATTATTTACCAATTTATAAAGAAATAAACGTGAAAACAATTTTTTATTCATAAATTTATAAACATTTACTAAATTATTAAAATATGTGAACTAACTATGAGGAAATCATTATTATTTACCATTTTTATAAAGTTCAAATCAATTGACAATTAGCCAATGTTCTGCCAAACATTCCAAGAAATAATATAATAAATAGTGAAAATAAACAATCTAATAAATAAGTAATGTTTATTATTTTTGTTGTCAAATCTCAAAAACAAAGAAAATATATAAATTTACCTTCATCCTATGTTTAGGTTTTATTCCAATTCTAATCGTCACTTTTTAAAACAATAAACATTGTTGAAGTGTGAAGGTAGATAAAAAAGCAATGTCACAGAAAAGAAAATGTCCTTTTGACACTCCATCTTATTTATAGGCGTTGAAGGGGGTCCATGTTTGTCAGACTTTTACTGCACCTGTAATGTTATCTGGTTGCAAGACCTGGAAAAGGAATCAGGAAGATGATAAGCTTATCAACCTATTTCATAACAACAGCTTAAAAAGGATCCTCAAGATTAGATGGCAAGACCATGGGAAGATGACAGAAATGCTCAAGTGTGCCTCCATAAAAACCCCTTAGGATTAAGGTATGTCGAGGAAGATAGAGGGTCATTGGTCATGATTTAAAGCAAGACCTATACAATAGCTGCAACAAGGCACTGACTGGGGCTCCTCAAGGAAAAAGGAGAACTGGGAGATAAAGGATGACATGGTGAAGGACTATAGAGAATGAGAGAGTTACTAATGGGCTGATATTCCTGGGTTGAGGCCTTATGTGCCATCAAGTACCATGCCAATAGATAGATAGATAGATAGATAGATAGATAGATAGATAGATAGATAGATATGAACAGGATTTGACAGATAATGAAGAAATTGAGATAGATAGATAGATAGATAGATAGATAGATAGATAGATAGATAGATAGATATGAACAGGATTTGACAGATAATGAAGAAATTGAGATAGATAGATAGATAGATAGATAGATAGATAGATATGAACAGGATTTGATAGATAGATAGATAGATAGATAGATAGATAGATAGATATGAACAGGATTTGACAGATAATGAAGAAATTGAGATAGATAGATAGATAGATAGATAGATAGATAGATAGATAGATAAAAGAAAATGGACAAGCTGATAGATAGATAGATAGATAGAAAGAAAGAAAGAAAGAAAGAAAGAAAGAAAGAAAGAAAGAAAATGGTCAAATCAGTTTTCTTATCATCAAATGCATTATGCTCACAGGATCCATTATTTGAATATTTTATTAGCCATTGAAATTAAATATTTGTTCAGCAAAGACAAACATGGAACAAAGCCAAGTTTGGGAGGTAACCACTGTTATTATTTAACAATAACACTCACACAGACACACCCACACTCACAATGCACACAAAACACACACACATACATACATACATACATACATACATACATACATATATATGTGTGTGTGTGTGTGTGTGTGTGTGGTGCAAGCAACAATAAACACACCATTAACTTATTCTATTATAACCAGATGCACCTTAACTATAAACAGGATGAAAAAGCAATTAAAAATATATTGTATTTTCCGGCTTACAAGACTGCTGTGGTTTGGAAGACGCACCCTAATATTGGAAAGAAATTTCTAAGAAAAAAGTCATTCTCATACAACAACACATTCACCATGCATCCCTCACATACTGGCACCATACATCGTTTACATTAATCCCTTGTCCGATTCGGTTTGCCTGGCAATGACATACTAGTCAAGAGCAGAAAGGCTCCTGCCAATGCTAACAAACAGAGCATGTTTAAACTTGTGGCTCGGCTCCAGGAAGGTTTATCATCTTGGAAATACTTGTAACAGCTAAGTGCTGAGGTTACATCATATAAAAGACTGAATTAGATAGATAGCTAAAATTATAGTGTAATGACTCAACATACATATCCACGTCCCTATCATTCAAGCCAAATAGGTGACTGTCCAAGCTTACTTGAGCCTGGGTATTGCGTTAAATTTATCTTGGAAGATGCACACGTATTTTTCAGGGTATTTTTTTTATTTTGCATGCTGGAAAATACAGTAACTCACCAATACATAACACACAATGATCTTATCTCACCTAAGATTTATCATCTACAAAAAGTTTAAAATATTTAATCTAATGATTACCAACAACACGGGACCTTAAATTACATCTCCAACAATAATAATAAAAAATCAGCATTATATTCTTATATTGAGCATATATGCAAAACGCTCCCTTGCAAGCTGACTTGTTACCTATTGAAACTCAGTGCAATCCATTCACATATCAACAAGCACATCATGAACAACCACAAAACAGTATAAAACAAATATCAGTAGATAATATCAAAATACTAAAGCACCCAATGTAAGGAAGTCCTAAGTCTTAGAAGCTATTATTATAGAAAATAAACAGCCCACATTAAATAAAATATCATTCAACCTAGGAGATAATATCTTGAAGTGCATATAATATACTTAATATATATATATATATATATATATATATATATATATATATATATATATATACCTACGTTTGATGTGCAACTCAAGTTTCGTTGGTTACCCAACTCATCAGGCACAGGATATAAGTTATTGTTTATTTTAAGAAAAGAATACAGATGCTCATGGGATGGATGCTGATTCATAGTTCATGTATATATATATATATATATATATGAGGGAAAGATTACAGTTGTTCCAATGAGAGAAAAGTATATATTTTAAAGAGAGAAAAAGTCACAAACATTTTTTATTATAATGTGGATTTTTTTTATATACTTTATTCTATATATTTTGCTACATGTGTTTCAAGTCTTATGACCTTCATCAGAAGAAGAATGAATATTTCCAGATATTAATTAAAGGAATTAATTTTTTCTTCCTATGTTAAGTCTTTTAATCATTGTTTTTTGTGTGTAGTAAATGATGGATTAGTCTAAGATGGATTCAGATGACTACTACTGCAGCATATATATATATATATATATATATATATATATATATATATATATATATATATATATAATTATTATTGTAAAAGGTACAAGCACTAAAACTGCATGAGGTAATATTTATTTCATTAGGGTCATAAAAATGGCCCCAATTCATAAGACCTTCATATCCCAAAGAAAACAGAAAATATTTCTCCAGGTTTAAATAACAAAATTTATGTAAATGTGTATATGTGAAAGTGGGGTAAAAAGTTGGAAAGAAAGACATGTATGTAAGATTGAGAGAGGTAATATATATATATATACAGAGTGCGATGGATAAATTGTTATCTAAATTTCACAAAAATGAAAATAACACTGCCATCTCATTTTAACAGATATATTTAGCAAAATTACTCAAAAATATCTTTATTCAATAAAATCATCATTGGCTTCAACCACAGCCTCCAGATGATGCTGGAATCTCCTGCAACTCTTCTGGACAGTCTCCTTGTTTAAGTTAGTGAATGTTGCCATAATCCTTACCTTCAGTTCATCTTCCGTGTTACAAGGAGTTTTGCTAGCCTCTCGCTCAACTGTGCCCCCCACATAATTATCAAGGTGGTTGCAGTCTGGGGAGCTAGGTGGCCACATGTAAGGTGTAATGTGGTTTCAGAAATAGTCTGATAGCTATGACTTGGATCTCCTGCTTAGTGGAGGTAAATTCCTGGTCGAGTAAATTGCATCATGGTGGTCTTTTCCTCATAGATAGTGCCCAACTGACCCTACTACATCATGCAGTTAACAAAATCAAAAACAAACAATGCACATGCACCAAATTAAAAATATAAAATGGTGACAATTTAACCATCATACTCTGTATATATAATCTGATAAAATAAAGTTTTAAGTTATGCTATATATATGGATTAAAGTGCTCAATATTAGGGATAAAGCATATATGAATATAAAAGTGGATATTGAATTCAACACCCAGTGTCAACACCCATATGCATATGACCTGACAATTGCATATAAGCATGAAACAGACTGTTGCCTCTAGGTGTTGACTTATATATATATATCTGTATATATAAAAAAGTAGACAGAGAAGTCAAGTCAGAGATAGTCCTGATCATGTGATGGGGTCCAAATGAAAGCTTTTCAGTTTATGCAGGATAGCACCCAGTGACCAGTTCATTTGGAGTTCAAATGTATGTCTGTAGTTGGTAGCATAGCATGTGACTGTACTGTCCAATCAAATTCCAGAAACCACTTATTTAATTTTGGATTCTATTTTTTACTGATTTGTACAAAAGTTTTTGTTTTAGTGATTCTGATTCTATTTATGTGTAGGTGTTTCTTACATATTTGTATTTCACCTTTTGGTTGTAAAATATCAGATTTTATATCCTTACCCCCCCCCACAGACTGATAAATATTGAAAATATTTTTCAATATCTAACATATATTTTAAAGTGAGTAGGCCAATGTACTTGTCTACCCAATTTTGTAGTGATGTTTGCTGGTGTGTTTGCCAGTGAAGAAAATGGTTTGTATACTTTGGTATTTGGTGAGGGTGTAAAACATTCCGTTGTACTGTTCTTTGTAGGTAAATCCAAGTATGCCAATTTTAGTCTGTTTATGGAGACTGTATCTTGTTTGCCTTTTGTTACAATTGTAGAATACTCGGGTTTCCTATCGACTACTTGAAAAGGTCCTGAGTAAATAGGGCAAAGAGGCTTTTTACTGCATCATTTTGTTAGAAAACATATTCACAGTTGTAAAGATCTTTTGGTGTGTAAATGTCTTTTGTTTGTGTTCTAGTGGGTGTGAAAACCAGATCACTCATTCGTTGTTTAAAGTTTTGTATGAGCAATGTAGTTGGCTGTAGGTGATTTGTTTTGTTACAAAACTGTCCTGGTAATGTCAAGGATGACCTAAAAACCATTTTGGGTGCTGTACATCCCAAATCTTCCTTGATGATATTTCTGATAAATAACAAAACCAATGGTAGATTTTTATACCATGTCCTGAAATCATTATTGACTGTTAGTGCTGCCTAAGTTTCCCATGAAAACATTCAACTAAGCCATTGACACAAGGATTTTATTTTCCTATTTTATATTTCTCTGGATACAATCTGCATGGTGATGTGTGTCCAGTTTTTGTGATATGATGTTTAGCAGCATAACAAATTTTGTCTGTTTGTTTTAAAGGCATAATGAGAGTAGGAAAATTTTTTAATCAATTCCTGCAGTCCATTAGCAGTTTGTATTGAATAACTAATTCCTGTTGACATGTAGAGTGAGTTGATTCCTTTTGCCTCTAACTTTGTGTTACTGTCAATGAGAGCGTATGTCATCATATTCACTGATATGTCGAAATGAGATAAAAAAAAAAATCCCCTCCTTGAATTGGTGTTTTCACTTGTGATTGTGTGAAAATCCATAGAAAAGCTTGTTATAACCCTAAATTGAGTGTTAATGATGTCTCTCCATATATTTTGATCCATTTGCAGCCATAAAGTGTATGCTTTTGGTTAGGATAACACTGATTTGTGCAGCAGTATCAACTAGAAATAAATATCCGGTATTTCTGTACCAGATGTAAAAGAGACAACATTCTTGACCCCTTCTAGCAGGTAAGGTCATCTTTACTTACTGCTGGAGTGATCATTTCCCTGGTGATTGTACAAAGTGTGGGAGGTCCTGGAATTGAAGTTGAATGGTTCTGTGCACTTCTTTGCCTCTTTTCCAAACTTATAATGATAGCAACAGATATCATAGGTTAGTTGTTCTCTGGAGGATGAGTTCAACTTGTCCTGACTTCTGCACAGTGAATAGGATCCCCTCAGATCAAAATCATGGTCAGTCTCTGATGCTTGAGGTATCTCCATGTGAAAATTCTGAGGGATACCATGCAATTTTTACCTTTACCTTATGTGTACATGTATAGGAAATTCTGTCAAAATTTTTTAAAAATCCGCTCCTAGAATTGGTGTTTTCACTTGCGCTTGTGTGAAAATCTATGGAAAAGCTTGTAGTAATCCCAAACTGAACATTAATGATGTCTTTCCATATGTTTTGATTTTTGATCATGAATTCAAAATAGTTAAAAAAAGACTAAAAATAGTCTTTAGTTGAGTTATAGTCTTTGAGTAGTGGACCCACAGAAAAATCTGAAACTTAGAAAAGACTCTTAGTAATTGGTTTACAGTCAAATCTATGGCTGAAAAAAGGCTTTTATTGTCAGTGAAGATTCACTGACCATCACTGCTGTTTGGAGATGATTCATTTGAAGTTGCAGACACATGTTTCTTTCAGTATGTTCTGAGGGGGAAGGTAAAAGCTATGTAGCCAAGTCTTCTCTTATGTTTGAACAACTTAGAGACAGTTGTCTCTCTGCTCATGAAAGTCGAAATCTGTGGTTGTTATCAGAATTTTTCCTGAATGTAAGCTCATGAAAAATAGGATTTTAGTTTTCTCCTTTTGGGATACAAAAGGCAATTATCTCTCTTTGGTCAAAATAGTCATATGGGTCACATGACGGCCACTTACTGACGTCACTTCATGCAGTGTTTAAAATAGTCAAACATTCAGTCAGATTACAGGAAGGAGTCAAACAAAGCAATCATTTGTTTGGCCTGGGCTGAGTCTAAATCTGCCTTCTCCAGCACATGAAACAGCTTACAACCACATGGTGCTGTTTCAATTTGGGAATAAATCTTCTCCAAATATAGAAAGAAACTATTTTCGGCTATCAGTCCTCAATTTGGGAAAACTCAAGACTTGCAGAATATGTCCTTGCCTGGGACATAGTAGATGAATCTGGACTGCTTGAACCTGAAGTCCTAAATGTAGCATCTTCAGAAGCACAGAAGAATCTCCATATTATATGTAAGACCCTATCTTTTTGTTCTCCTTTCACTCTGCTTGTTGTGTAGATATATGTTATATTTTTCTCTGCGTGGGACACATGTAAATCTGTATATATAATTTTGTGTATGTTTTAATGATATAAGTCTTTCTAAGAACAAAACATGTTTGTCATTCATCTTCTTTTCAGTCATTCCATACCATCCATGAAGTACAGTGTTATTATATCAAGGATATAATAATGACTATTGTTGTAGCATGTTGATAGGAATGGATGGTTTGTAGATGTCTGTTTATGGCTGCATGAATAACATGACCACACAATTCATATTTGAAGTAAAATACCACAAAACATGAAATACAAGAAGTAACAAAAATGGTTTTAAAAACATAACATTTATATTTATTTGTGTATACTGATGTACATGCGTAGAAGTTAAAGATATGTGGTGTTATGTCCCTTAGATTGTGAATATTTTTATCTGAACTCACAAAAGTTGAATTAATTACAAAGCTGTAGTTTTAGAAGAATATTTCAAAGAGAAAAGTTCTTGTTGCTTGTTTAGAAATGTTCTATATGTTTGTAATGTAGCTTGGAAAAGTTTGTACACACGTGCATGGGTGAATATGCTTTCAACATCTGACCATCTATGGTCGAGATGAGAATCCTTGAGACTACATCTTGCAGCAAGAAGAGAGAGAGAAAAGAGAAAGCAGGAAGCTTGTGTCTGTTATTTATAGATAATGTAATCACGTGACAGGCTCACGGCAAATAGGCGGGAAACTTGATTTGGTCACGCACTGGAAAAAATATTTGTACGTGGGTGGATTGTAATGCCCACTTGTGTGTTTATTGACCAATTAGAAGCTGATATTTCCTGAAAATATTTACTAACCTGAGTAGGCTCTCTGATCCACCTTTTGCACAAAAATGTACAAAATTTAATGTTTATAAGAAAGTGGTAGCGGGATGCTAAACTATAGCAGAGGAAACATAAATAGGAGAATAAATGTTTCTTCCAATAGCTCTCTTCCATTATACTCTGATTGGTCAAATATTTCACACAGTGGTGTTAATTTCTAACCAATAGACACTTTGATTTAAATAGTGTGTTGCATTGTGGAATCTTTTTGGTATGTTTGTAAATATTGTCTGTTAATGGGTAGAAAATAAATTTTGGACATATTTTAATATGGTATGTATTTGGATAAATTGAATAGTGTTGGAAATATGTTTTATTTCCTATACATGTGTAGGAGTTACACATAACAGCCTTGTGCCAAATTTGTCCTTATACAAACAAAACCCATTCATTGACTTATCCTTCTTGTCTCAAATTCTTTAATGCCTGTATCAAGGGACTCTTTTTTGTGCTCTTAGAAGACTGTGCTGAATATCTTATTCAGCACAGTCTTTTTAGAGCACAAAAAAGAGTCCCTTGATTTCTTTCTTTTTCTCAGTAAGAAAAATGTTGTGTTCATAAAAAGTTATATGATATCAATAAATGATTTTTATTTTAAAAAAGTAAAAATTTTACAAAAATGCCAGCGGACTTTTCTCTATTACAGTGTAACCCGGATATAAGAGAGTTGTCGGGACCGGAGAAGAAGTCTCTTATATCCGGGTTTTGTCTATTATATATACATTAACACAGGCTCTAATTTGAGACCAGAGACAATCTCTCTTATATCCGGGTCACACTGTATTTCACTTCCCTCCAACCAAGTCGTAACTTTTGCTTGGATAAGTTTCAAACATAGAGTTACCTGCCCTTAAACTTGATCAGTAAATATGCGTATAGTTAACGACTCGCTCACTAGGTGTCGCCTGTTGAATCTATTTCCTTTTTTTTTTTTTTTTTCTCCTCTTACAAGCACGTGTCCCTCGTTTACCTCGAAACGATTTTTTCGGCCGGTCTATATCATTCTCATTAATTCTTGTCTTTTCTTGGATATTTTCCCCCTCTTGCCTTAATCATGGCTGTGAATGTGAACGAGGAACAAATGAAGCTCGTTTTTGAGCTGGAAATGGAAATGATGGCTGATATGTACAATAGGTAAAATTTATTTTACCATCGTATTTTTTTTTTTTCGGTGACTTGTCCTTTAAGGACTTTGACTTTAACCTTTAAACATTTTTCTAGCTAGATTTTAATCGGTTCAGCGCGATCTTGTTTAAATTCATTATTTGATTAGCTCTTATATTTTTAAACAAAAAATAATTTAATTTCCTACATTTTTTAATGACGCCGCAAATAAATATTGATTTCAAAAATATATGCCTTTGCTTTGATTAAAGTTTCAAAGGCTTTGAAACTTTAATCATACATAACTGTTCCAAATATTTTTTTCTTACGACATAATTTTCATGAAAATCTTAATATAAAAAAAAAAGGTTTGAGCAAGTTAAAAAATTTTTTTTACCACTTTCTTTAAATCTTTCTTTTCGTGTTGATAAGAAATCCCTCCCCCCCCCAAAAAAAAAGCAAACTCATTCCGTTGTAACAAAAAAATGCAAAGGATTTTCTTTTAAGAATCCTAAAGTTGAATGGTTAGTTAACTTAAACTAGATCCAATATTGTTACTTAACTAACTTGTATCCAAAAATTAAAAAAAAAAAACTGTTGTAATCTTATCAAGTCCTGTCTTTGATATTAAAATTTAAATTAGTAGACAAAAAAATTAATCTCCTTTTCAACAGTGTGTTTTTTTTTTTTTAATCATTTCAAATTTCCCTTCTTTTTCCTTCGATTTCTTAAGTTCTTTTTTTTATTCTTTTTGTCAGGGCGTGGGCGATAATATTCATATTTCTTCACAATCTCCTGTCTTTTCTTGCTACTTAGTTTTTCACTTTTCATAATTATTTACTTTTCTTAAAAAAAAAAAAAAAGGGACAAAAAAATAAACAACTCGTCTATTCAGTTGATAGACTGACCGTTGATATGAGGCTTTCATGCTCTCTCTTGATTGCACGAGTTTTCCTTTCCCATTCTTTGTATGATAATTTGGTTCCGGTGACACTATCATAGCAGCCGAGAACTGTGACCTTTTGACCCCTCTTTAACTTAACAAAAATGACTTGTTTAAAAACAACCTGAAAAGGTTATGTTCACATTTTAAATTTGTTTCTTTTCTTTTATGTACAAAAAAAAAAAAAATCAAATTGTTCGCTCACGATTTCTATAATTTTTTGATATAACTTCTTCACTTATCGATGATTAATGAAAATGATCCTCTGAATATTTTTTTTTTCACTTATATAAAGAATAATAAAAGATTGAAAAAGAATGTTAACATCACAGCACTTGTTATATTTTTTACTTTCTTATTTTCCATATCGACAAGGTTAAAAAAAAAAGAAGGGGGACCTTGTTTTATTTTCGCCTCCAAAGAGTCATGACCTTTGTCGACTAAAAACTAAAAGAAATTTTATTTTATTTTGATACAATTATCAATAACTGAAATAAAGTTCGATTTTTTTTTTAATTTTAAAATATAAATATTAATTACACTTAAGGAGAATTGTGCAATGAATAGTGTTGCATACAATTCTAATTGTATCAACTAGCTAGACTGTAAGTGTAACCAAAGATAATTTTTTTTCCCAACACTTTAAGTTTAGGTTTTCATAAGCATTCAATTTCAAAATAACGAATGTATCTCTCTCTCTCTATCTCTCTCTCTCTCTCTCTATCTCTCTCTCTCTCTCTATCTCTCTCTATCTCTATCTCTATCTCTCTCTCTCTATATATATATATATATATATATATATATATATATATATATATATATATATATTTGAAATTTATAAAAGTTAATTGGGAGGGGACAGTTTATTGATTGTAAAATTTAAAAAATTGACCCCTGTACGAAAACCAAAACAAAATGATTTTTTTAAAATGTTAAAATTTAACCTGGAGTTCATTTTTGCATATATCCATTAAGAAGTGCAGAAAATTTTTTTTTTTACATAAAATCATATGTTATAGGAACCTGCTAAAAAGCATATTTGTTTTTGGCTGTTGTAGGGTAGGGGAATCAATTTACATACCAAATTGCTCCTCCCTATGAAAAATAATTGTTTCTGGTCCTGTAAATATTTTACAATTCCATGAGGAATGCTGTAAATAAAATTATTTCAAATTTTTTTCTTATTTTCTTCAAAACGTTAATAATGGAGTAATAAGGTGGAGACATGCTATTAGTTAGACTATTGCACCTCTTCAGAACAACATATATTTACTTCCATTACCTTAAAATTTGTATTATCACTTTTGAATTGAACATCTAGAAACTGTTAGGTTGTGTTTTTATAACTTAGAACAAATTCATGAATCAATAATTCATAATTGTGGCATATAAATCCGCGGTAATTTTGACTCTTTGATTCCACATAAACTCTGCAAAGTAATTATATGAAAGATCATTTTTTTTTCTTTGTGAAAACAAACTATTAAACTATTTGAGTAGTTTAGTAACAGACATTAGTATGAAAAATGCTCATTAGAATAGTGAATTTCATTAGAAACAAAGATTTCTGAACAGCTATGTAATATCGGTCCTCCTATATGGCATTGAATGTTTACAGGTAGAGAAGGCTTGAAGTGACAGATGTGGTTCTAGAGAAAGATGCTAAGAATACCATGGACTGAACATGTAATAAGGAAGTTCTAAAGAAAATGGGAACGAGAAAGACACTCGTACTTGAAATCAGAAAGAGACAGTTGAAATTTCTGGGACATATGAGGAAGGAGAACTTGAAAATTTCACACTCACAGGACATGAAGTAGTTGAAGAGGGGGAAGAGTGAGCAACTTACCTAATGAGTTTGTGTGAATTGATAGTGGAGCAGGGACAAGTAAGGATGGTAAAGAGTCAGACCTTGCTTAGAGATACAAGGGATAGGAAGTTGTGGAGAGCCATGATCACCCAAAAGTAAATAACAGCCTTCTGGTTGACAAGTTAAAATTTACCTGTTGTGTTTCTATTTTCGGAGTGTTCACAAAAAAAATAATTATCGGATGCCTGGTCCCAGGGATTACATTATGGCAGCACCCCCAACATTACACTAAAGATTGTGGGATATCAACATCAGTACCTCCTGCATTGCACTAAAGATGGGATGGGAGTATCAATGCTAGCGTGACAGTGGTTACAGTACAGTGCAATTTTTGGTTTCAGCGCATAGGTGCCCTACTTAAAAAAGGCCATGTGCCATATCGCACTACAAGGGGTGAGGTGAGTAAATAACAGTTTGTTGACTGCATTCAAGCAGACAAACTACTTTTTATCTCTCAATTGTGGTTCTGTCTTCAGACAGTTTGCAAAGAGTAAATGAGGGGTGCCTGGTCCCTTGGATTCCAAACTTGTAACAGCACCTCCCCCATCACACCAAAGGGAGGTTGTCAGCAGAATTTCAATGATAGTTTGAAAATTTTGGGGTCTCTGCCGATGTATACCTGTCTAGGCAACCCACTTTTAAAAAGACTATATCTCACCATCGTGGCAGAAGAGGGATATCAGTGAATAACGTTTGTTAGCTGCCTGGGGAAATTGCCAGTTGTAAGTCACTTGTTACAGTTGGGACTCTCATATCTCAGAAACAAGGCTTACAGCCATATTACATTGAAACACTGGTTCTTGTACAGTCATTGAAGTTAAGCAAAGTCTAGCCTGGTCAGTATCTAAATGGGTGACTGCTTGGGAATACTGTACATCAGATAAGCAGCTAGTGTAATGGATAACTTGGAATTAGAGAGCTGAGTTATAACTTACTTTTGAGAAAAGTATGAACCCACCTCTTCTCCCCAACCTCCAGCTATGGGTTAGTTATTACGACTTGTGTCAGTAAATCGTTATCACCCCCAAAATTCTTAAAATCTAAAAATATTTTCTGGCTTTAAATAACCTGCAAAAGGTTGATAAGCTGTAAAAACAAAGGCAGTATATTGGAAGCAGATTGTATGTGATCTGTTTGTTAAGCCGTGTCTGCTAAATCCCCTTTTTAGGGTCAGTGGTTAGCAAAATGTTATGAGACACAGGGGAACAATATTGACTGGTATTATCTGGAATCTTTTCTGCTTGGTACTGTTTGAAAAAATAAAAATAAGTTATTTACTTTAAGAACCTCCGGGCTTGAAAAAGATAGTGGTTGGATTATCGATGTGGTTAAGTTTTAATTTGCATTAATCGGTCAGATGTAATCTAATTTGTAATACCACCCGTTGTTCTCTTTTGGTCTTCTTTCTCTTCTTTGTGATTCCTACTTCGTATTTTCCACTTCCAAAGTTTCTTCCTTGTATTTTTGTTTTCACCATATTCACTTTCACATAAGACATGTTTTCTTTTTTTTTTTTTTTTTAAATGTACCTAAAAACCTTCCCTGCACCGAATACAACTGCATTATAGATGGGGAGGCAACTGAGTACTGTACTGGTAGGCTAGATTGTTGGATGAACCTAAGTCCACTAGGCATAAAAAAAATTGTTACAGGAAATCAAATATTGAAAACAAATCAAATTATTATAGTAAATGGTATTACTAATGATGGTGTTATCATGTGTGTTATGGTGTTAGGATATGTGTGGTAGTCTCTACTGTTTGTTGAAATACCAGTTTCTGTTCTAACAGATTCAGTTTTTTCATTGTTGCTTGTTGTATATTATTTGTAATATTCAGAAATATTGGAAATATTTTGCTTTGTTTGCATGTACTGTAATTATCTATAAGAATTCATTCACATTTATTTAGGTATATCTGCAAAAAAGAGAAAAAAAAATGATGCCTAAGGTTTAAAATGAACATTTTAAAAATGAAAAATATTTCTTGAATCTTTTAGTTTTAATTTCAGGCTAATAGATTAAATTTAATATTTTCAATGAGCAAAATACTTTGTTGTATTTCAAAAGCTAATTTAAATTGACTGAAAGGAGCTTTTGTTTTTTTTTTTTTGTTATATTTTGTGCTAATAGGAATATATACTTGAAAAACACAGTGGATAAAAATAAAGGTTTATTGTAAAAACCAATACAATAAGAAATAAGGCAACAGTTATACACAAGGTTGTTGCAAGTCAGTCCAATAGTGAGTGCTACTATTGGAAGGTCGGTAGTTCTTGCATAAGTCTGAATCCTACTCAACAGATCCTAGCTAGTATATTTAGCTCCCCACCCCATGAGGGTTGTATGTGGCACAAGGCCGGGTTTAACGTGGGTTCTCTGAGCCCGTAGGCTCGGCCAAAAATATTCCCTTTCGAATGCGTATAAACAGGTTCAGGGTCTGCCCTTCAGTGGAGTCTCATCCAGGTTCCTCTCTGCCTTCAGGCAGAGAGTTCGACTGTGTAGCCGAAAAAGATTTCAGCTACGCTCTGTAGTCTGTTGACTTACAGATACTTATAAGTAGTTACTACCTATAGTGTAGTCGTTTATGGGGGTGACAGGTTATTCCATTGCATCATTTATTTATTTTTTTGCTAAAATAGCTGATTAGCACCATTGTTTTAGTCAGCTTTAATCGCAAGCTAAATTGAAAAATCTTCCAAAAATGTACTTTTCTGAAACTTTATTTTGAGGAATATTAGCTGATTTAAAGTATAATTAAGATTTGGAACAAATTATTATTAGGTTGGTGCAAAAATAATATCGTTTTTTGACGTATTTTTTAACGTCAAAAAACGATATTATTTTTGCACCAACCTAATACTTTAAGTTTAAAATATCTCAAAAATGACAGTAGCCATGTTTTTAATCAACAGTAGCTATGTTGACATGTTTGAGAAGGTGATGACAGGTCTCATGTTCTATGAAGATTTTTATCAGTAAAACTTAATTGAAGAAAAAGACATGAGCGCCTTTTGTATTTTTGAGTCAGTAATCTTTAAAATTTTGGAAAATATTCTCCATAATCTAATGTTTTATTGAATTTTAGAAATTTTGGCTTTAAATTTACTGTAGTCTTTGCTCTTATTTTCTGATAATGTCATAAATGGTTGCCCATGCTTACAAAAACAGCATGTTTACATACTAATAAAAAAAATTCAAAATTATTTTTAAAATATTGGTATTTGATGATTTGTATTAAGCTTTTTCATTTATGATTAGTAAATATAGTTTTCACTTAATAATATGATCAAAACTGCTGAAATTATTACAGAATTTTAAAATATTTAAAACAAATTTTTCTAATAAAATTTAAAAACAATGAAAATAATTTTATAAAAGTTCATTATTCAATGAAAAAAATGTTTTTCTTAAGACAATATAGTATCCTTAATATATCTTAATTATAAAAGCAATTAAAACCTTTTTTAATTAAATAATGTCATATTTTTTATTGCATGATTCACAAAAGATTTTCAGTAAGTTGTTTCTGTTTGACAAAAACAAATTGATGCTCTTAACTAATATAAAAATGGAGATTGTGGAATTTAAATTTCTCAATTTCATAAAAAATAGTAAGTCATTTCTAAAAAAAAAATTTTTTAAATAATTTGATTCACTTGTGAATAAGTCCTGAAAATTTAATTAAAATCCAACAATTATTTGATTTTTGCAAGAATTTCCAAAACAATGTGTTTTTTATAAAAAAAAGTGGCTAAATTTCCCATACTAATCTTTGGCCCACCACTAACACAAGAAAAACAAAATTTTTAACCAAAATTTCAAACATGCGAGAAAGGATTAAAAAATTTAATAAAATAATAATAAAATTAATACTTTGATCTATCCTCGTAATAACAAGCATTTTTACATTAAAACATTTTTATTTAAGTTTGGGGCCTTTTTCATCATGCTATGCTCTTTTTTTGGAAAATCTTTGGAGGTGCCTACATTTATTGTATTTTATTGGTTGCTTTATATTAGTTTGCTTTGTTTATATGTACCAATATTCAATGATACGAAGGTACCAGTATTTCTTTTCTGCCTTGGCAAATTTAATTTAGTTTCTTTTGAAGGTTAAAGTTACAATGTATGATTTCATTCTACTGTTACAATATTGTACTTGCATGCACAAAATCACACATTTTCCCCTACAAAAACACTTTAAAATATATTTCAATGAATATGGTGAAATATACTTTTTTAGTATGCTTCATCATATTTCCACAAGAAAAAAAAATAGTACAATCTGTGGTGGTGGGGGTTAAACTTTGAATGCCAACAGTAATTAACTTATGAGAAACTGGTGAATATCTTCTGACTTCTTAGTTCTTATTCTTCTCTTTCTTTAATAGTAGTTTTTATCATATTCTCTAACACTTGGTAACCTCTTGTGTCCTAGTGGCTTTATTACTTTGCTTGGGGTGAAATGATTAAAAAAAAATATTGTCAAGTTTGATTACGAGAGTAACAGCTTTCAGTTGCTATGGTTTGTCCAACACTTACTCTCTTTTCTGTCAGCTATACTTGTGACTAGACAGATATATCTGCTAGTGAAGTTGCAAGGGGAAGTGGATTCATGCCTTTCCTAAAGTCATTTGTCCAAAGTGAATATAAACAACTGGAATTGAACTGGTGGCGTTAATTTCCATATTGAAAAGTCTGGGAAAATTGCCACATAAAAAATAATGTGAAACTTTCATGAGTTGTTAAAAATAAGAATTTAATATGAGAAATTAAAAAGTACTTACAACTGGAGATTTTAATTTCCTAAGATCTTTTCCTTTGTTTGAAGCATCCTTGAATTAAAAAGAAAAATTGGAAGTTTAAATTTATCCTTGAAGGCAATTCATGAAACAGGATAAATCCAATTTATAGCAAACAATTATTTCTGGTGCTGACAGATTTAAAAATACAAGCTGAAGTTAATTTTTATTGTTTGACATTGTCCAGCCAGTTTTTATGTTAATTTTTATATAACATGATTCATCAATTATTTGTATATTCCACCCTTGTTTATGATAAGGCTAATAATAAGAGTTTTTCGAACCTGACCATAATCCTGGGTTGTCAGATAGAGCTATTCTGGCAAATTGGCAGACATGTGAAGTCCTAGCACTAATAAATTTTAAATTGTTTTTCTTCTCATTAGTAGCTCAAGTTAACCCAGTTTATTTTAAACAGATTGAATGATTTTTTTTTTTATGGCTTATCAACCCTCTGTGGGTTATTTAAAGCCAGAATATATATCAGATTGTAAGAATAATTCTCTTTTTGCAAGTTAATATTACATTAACACTTTCTTGAGAATAACAATGATTTCCCCAGATACAGGTCCTACTATTAACCCATTCCTGGGGTTGGGGATAACTCGTATCTTTTTCAAGGGGATTTGCATATAAGTGAATATAATGAACAGAACTGGAATTTGAATTTGGCTCTCCAGTTTCTCATTTTGAGCCACTATCCATCTGCACATCCTCAGCTTATTTTAAAAGTGGCCCACAAAGTAACAGTCAAATTCTTAATCCTTTGCCTGTCCAGGGCATTTTCATGTGTACTATCCAAACGATCATGCTTGTTTTCAGATTTATAACTATTGCAAAGCATCTCAGCTTGTTTGGCAAATAAAACGTGTTTATATATCATCATTATCATCATCATCATCCTCTTGACTTTTGTAATCGTAGGGTGGATCCGAGTGCAAAAGTCACACTCTTTTCCACAACAGTCTATCAATGGCAGCCATCAGCAGTTCTAGTACAGTCATACCTGTTAATTGTTTGACATTGTTCAACCAGTTTTTGTGTTGGCGTTCTCTCCTATGTCCACCTTCAACAGTGCCTTGCATGATGGTCTTGCACAGGCTATCGTGCCTTGCTGATATATAGCGTTTAACATAATAAAAACATACCGATCATAAGTTATTTACACTACGTTCTGGGCATCACATGTAATGCACAGGTTTTTATTATCTGAAACACTTTATATCAGTACATTCTATTTGCCAAATAAGCCGAGTTCCCTTGCAATGGTTATAAATCTGAAAACCCATAAGTGTCCTGCAGTTTTATATAATGCACCAAATATAGATTAGGCCTTTCCTCACACGTCCTGTTCAATAGTTAACTTTTTTCTTAAGTGTCCTTCGTTTTATCACTCTTAAAATCATGGCTTGTGTGTACCACCATATGAAACACAGACATGGAAATCACGTATCATGTGCATCCTATATGATGCACTGGACAGGCAAAGGGTTAAATCAAAAGTTTTAATTATTAGTCAAATTTAAAATTGTTACCTATTTTAACATTAACTGTAAGTTAGTTTAGCATGAGGAGGATAAATTTATAGATTCTTGATATGGTTAAGACCAATCAGATGTAATCTGTTATAAAAGCCTGTTTTCTTTCAGTCTTCTTACTTGAATTGGTCATTTGATTACTAGTTATTTGATCATTGAGGTTCCTACATTGGCTTTTCTACTCCTGATGCTTTTAATTTGCATTAGTCAATCAAGTGTAATTTATTTCTAATCTAACCACCATTCTCTTTCAGTCTTTTTTTTTCTCTTTGTGGTTCCTACTTAATATTTTCTACACCAGATGCTTTTAATTCGTATTAATCAATTGGATGTTGGTTGATTTTGTTTAGTGGCACATCAACCTCTATGATTCTATGCTGAAATCTAAATATATTTGGAACGCAATTGTTTGCCTTCAACCACAGATAAAATGTATTGTTGGTAATTTTACTATAAATAGGTTATTGGTGGTATTTTATATATATATATATATATATATATATATATATATATATATATATATATATATATATATATTAATTAATTAATGAATATCAAACACTTAAAATGCCATAGGTAATAATCTTTAAATCTTTATTTCATGAAAGCTATAAAAATAGCCTTCAATCTTTCGGACCTGCAAATCATGAAATAAAGATTATTACCTATGGTATTTTAAGTGTTTGATATTCATTAATTGATAATTTTGCTCTATCTTGGACATAGAGTTCTCCTTGGATCTTTATCCTCTTGGTAATTCCATACAGATTACCAATTTAATATATATATATATATATATATGAAGAAATATAGTCTTAAGGTGTGCTATATTAATGGGATAAAGTGCTCAATATCGGAGATAGAGCGTGTGTAAATATAAAAGTGAATATAGAAGTCAACACTTAGAGGCGACAGTCTGTTTCATGCTATATGCAATCGCCTCTAAGTGTTGACTTCTATGTTCACTTTTATATTTTTATATATATATATATATATATATATATATATATTGGTGGTATTTTTTACTATAAAAATGTATTTTGTTTGCAGGTTCACTATTTACCCATAGCTGAGACCATAAAAAGGGGCTAACACTCCTGATCAGGGTGGACCTGGGAACAACAGCAATTAAGATGTGGTTCCACACTCTTGAAAACCTCCAATCTCCTGATCTGCGGCCTTGCTACCAGCTGTAATTTATTGACATACACAAGACTTCCCTCAATCAAATTTAATCTATTTATAATATAATTACTGTTTTCTTTCAGTCATTTTTTTTTTTTTTTTTTTCTCTCTTTTTTGGTTCCTACTTAGTATTTCCTCTCCTGAAGATTTTCCTGGTTGGATTGTTGTTTTCATTCATATACTCCTGTATTCAATACTCCTGTATTCCTTTTTATTAATAACCGGAGTGCTTTTTTCTACTAAGTGTTACCGTGTGTAGTTCACTGTCTTACAAGTCCACCTTCCATGTTAATTGATCTTTACTCTCTTCTTTGTGGTTCTGATTTACTACCACCCATTCTCATACAAACACTGAAGTTAAGCAACATCAAGCCTGGTCAGTATTTAGATGGGTGACTGCTTGGTAACACCAGGTGCTGTAAGCTTGGATGTCCGGGTGGTGTAATGGATAATGGCTTGGAATTGTTAATCAGAGAGCCAAGTTCCAATTTCAGTTGGATTCGTTATATTTACTTACATGCAAATACCCTTGGGAAAGGTATGAATTTACCTTTTCTCCCCCAGCTATGGGTTAATTAGTAAGACTTGCATCACTAAATATTATCTCCCGAAAAGTTCTTACAATCTGAAAAATATTTTCTGGCTTTAAACAACCTACAAAGAGTTGATAAGTTGTAGAAAACGAATCAATTGAATACTGATTAACTACACAGTTGTCTTTTAGATTTATTTACATTCTTTGGACGTCCTGGGTATGATGTTAAACTGCATCCAACAGCAAGACCTCTGATCAGGAGGTTTTGAGGAGCGTGGAACCACCTCTTAGTTGCTGGTGTTCCCAGGTCCACCTTGACCCGGGGTGGTAGCATCTGTTAGGGTCCCAGCTATGGGCAAATAGTGAACTAGTTTTTCTCAGATAAAAATACCTAGGGTTATTTTGCAGTGTGCAAGCAAATAAGCTTTAGCTTGCTAAAAATGTTCCATACAAAATAGACATTTAAAATTCATATATATATTTGGCATATATATATAAACTGGATTTGGCATTAAATAACCCACAGTGGTTGATATGCCATAAAACACAAACAAACAAACATTCTTTGGAATATAAATGTATAGAAACTACTGTGGCCAGAAAGTGAGGGATCCGTTTATATATTCAATGTAATATAGAATTGATTTCCCTACTTTATATCCACATTATAATTTATTGTTTATCAAATTCTGATTTGGCACAAATCCACCTATTCTCCCCCTAGCTATGGGTTAATTAACCCATAGCTAGGGGGAGAATAGACCTGTAAGACTTGTACCACTAAATAAATTATTATTTCAAAAAAAATTCTTACAATATGGAAGATATTTTCTGGCTTTAAATAACCTGCAAAGGTTGATAAACCATAAGAAACAAATCAATCACTCAATCTCGTTCGTATTTTCTGCTCCTGAAACCCTTCTTTGTTGGATTGTCATTTTTCACTAATATCACATGAATTATTTTACCCTATATTCTTTTTCATTATTAACGAGTTTTTTTTTTTGTTTTTTTTTCATCAAGTGTTACCAGGTCACTTTTCATTTTGAACTAACCTGCCAACTGTTAGGGTCCCAGCTATGGATAAATAGTTAACCTACAAAATGAAGTCAAAACACTATGAAACTGAAAAAATATATTTTTGTAGTAAAAATACCGGCAAAATATTTTTGAGAAAAATATTACTGGCAATAGATTTGACTCTCGACAAAAAAACCCTTTACAAAAATATGTCAATGAAACCTGACCTACAAACGGATTTCTTACAAAGAATTCATATTCTATTCATAGAAACATATCCTAAAAATCTTGTTGACATTAAATAACCCATTGAGGTGTTGACATGCAGTAAAACAAAATAAACCAAACCAATAACTGGAAGGTCATAACGGAATTTCTTGCAACTAATAATTCTGTTATTTACTTACACTATTTACATTCAGACTATTGTCCTCATCTTTGTTGTTATTATCTCAACATTTCAGCCAAGCAGATTAAAGCATTGGTTTGTGAATTTGGTGATATAGTCAGTAATTATGAGTTTAATCCTTCTATCTACTGGGACTGCAGAATTGGGGTAAGCAATAACTGAGCAGTACTAAAAATAAAGACTAGACAAGATATCCCGAGGCATGGGCAGTGGAATGAGAACAGTCTATTATCATAGATTAAATAAAGGAATTAGTTCAGAATTCTCAGTAGGTTCCTGAGATCAATATACACCTGATGAAGTCTAGAGAGCACAACGGCTGAAACAGTAGCTGAAGCTGAAGACAGTAATCCAAATGTAAATAACTCCTCATCCCAAACATTCAGACAGAAATTAATAATTGTGTTTTATTAAGAGCTTTATATATATATATATATATATATATATATATATATATATATATATATATAGGCTGTTTAAGTTTTGGAGTTCCTTTGAATAGGTTGAGATCAACCCCCATACCATGGTGTTGGTATTTTTTTTTTTTTTTTCATGCTAGTCAAGAGTGCTACAAGAATAGATAAGAAAGGTGTCAAAAGTTGGTTGGATTTTCTTTACCAATTACACTTCCAAAAATGAGGCCACTTGCAAGTTTAGGAATAAATTCTTGGTGAGGTCATTTTCAAAACTTAACATGAATTCTACATTTTATTTATCTATACATCTGGCTTTATTTATTTCTTTTTAATCATTTCACCCCAAGCAAAGCAATAAAGCCACTAAGACATTACAGAGTGTTCAAGAATACATGAAAAAAAAAACACTATTAAGGTGAGAGAAAAATAAAATAATAGGAATTGCTAGGTGTAAACATAAATTCTATACTAAGAATTTCTTCTCTTGCACTTCTCACTTGTGGAACTCCTTTTTGCTTTTCTTTTTTTTTTTTTTTTTATCATTTAGCTTCTCCTCCCAAGTCTGCCGGTCATTTAGCTTTCCCACCCGAGTCGGGCGCTCATTTCGCTTCCCCTCCCGAGTCTGGCGCTCATTTCGCTTCCCCTCCCGAGTCTGGCGCTCATTTCGCTTCCCCTCCCGAGTCTGGCGCTCATTTCGCTTCCCCTCCCGAGTCTGGCGCTCATTTCGCTTCCCCTCCCGAGTCTGGCGCTCATTTCGCTTCCCCTCCCGAGTCTGGCGCTCATTTCGCTTCCCCTCCCGAGTCTGGCGCTCATTTCGCTTCCCCTCCCGAGTCTGGCGCTCATTTCGCTTCCCCTCCCGAGTCTGGCGCTCATTTCGCTTCCCCTCCCGAGTCTGGCGCTCATTTCGCTTCCCCTCCCGAGTCTGGCGCTCATTTCGCTTCCCCTCCCGAGTCTGGCGCTCATTTCGCTTCCCCTCCCGAGTCTGGCGCTCATTTCGCTTCCCCTCCCGAGTCTGGCGCTCATTTCGCTTCCCCTCCCGAGTCTGGCGCTCATTTCGCTTCCCCTCCCGAGTCTGGCGCTCATTTCGCTTCCCCTCCCGAGTCTTGTCTTTATCTGTAGTTCACTAACTACATTTAAATTTATTTTTTTTCCTCTTATTCCATTTTTTTAATTTTAAAACTTTATCTTTCAGAATGGCATCATCCTGCCAGAAAAAGTGCATACCCCCCCGTTATAATGATTCAGAGTTGAACAAAGGAGAAGCTGTGTGCCTAGACCGTTGTGTGGCCAAATTTCTTGAGGTGCATGATCAGGTGGGTAAAAAACTGACCAGTATCAGCCAGGAGAATGTTGCTGCTAAAGACCTTCAGGCACAGATGCAACAACAACAACCAACGTAGAGAGGAACGTTTATTCATATATGTGAAAAATAATTGCACAATCATTTTGCAGCTTCTATGACATGAAAACAGTATGAGATTGGTTGATTTCAACATCCACTCCACACTATCACTGCTTTGTCTGGAGGTGAATTTGGGATGAATGGGAACACCTTTCAAAACCTGACACTCAATTGTGTGACAATAGGAATTTACATTCTTAGAAAAACAAACATTTAATCTCAGTGGAAATTTTTTTCATTGCAAAATCCAGATTTTTTTTTTTTTTTGAGATTATGCAAAATATCCAGTAAAAACAAACAAAAAATGTTTCATTTAGTTATTAATTTGTATTTATTGTTTCAAAGTTCATTATTGTATATTTTTGTTTTATTTCATTTATCTTTTAATCTGAAGAATTTTTTAAGGAAGAAAATAATTAGATAAGTTCTATTTAACCGTAGTTATCTTTCTTTTTCTCTCTCTTCTTTCATTTCTCTCTCCCTCTCTTTCTATTTATTTCTTTCTCTCTCTTCCCTTCTCTCTACTTTCTTTCTCTTCCCTTCTCTCTACTTTCTTTCTCTTCCCTTCTCTCTACTTTCTTTCTCTTCCCTTCTCTCTACTTTCTTTCTCTTCCCTTCTCTCTACTCTTTTTCTCTTCCCTTCTCTCTACTCTTTTTCTCTTCCCTTCTCTCTACTCTTTTTCTCTTCCCTTCTCTCTACTCTTTTTCTCTTTCCTTCTCTCTCTTCCCTTCTCTCCACTCTTTCTTCCCCTCTTTTTTTATCTCCCCCATCTTGTTCTCTCCCTTTCTCTTTCTTTTTATCTCCTCCTCTCTTTTTATCTTCTCACTCTTTTTTTTGTCTCGCTCTCTCCCTTCTCCTTTTAATCCCTTGAAACCAGCTGTCATGATATTTCTTTCTCCCACATCTTATACTAGCAGCAGCAGCCATATATCAGATAATTATTCAAAACAATTTATGGTGATAAAGATATTGAAGACAAAGATTATCCTGTAACAACTTACAAAATGTGAGAAATTTCTTTGTCCTCAGTTTTTTATTTTAGCAGTGAATTGAATATGGATTCAAGACACTTTGTAGATGGTGATGACACCAATAAAATGCAATGGTAGTCTTGAATTGGCTGTCAATATAACTTGTGAAAAATTTCTTGGATCTCTTTGGCAGTGAAATGAGTAGTCATTGGAAACATTTTCTTTCTATATCCCAGAAATAAAATAGAATTGTAGAAATAATCAGATAATTGGGATGGTGACCATTTATGGGAACGGATGCTCTTTAAAGCTGTTTCTTTGATACAAGCAATTTGTTGGAATGTTACATATGTAAAAACCAGTTGGATTTTTCAATTTTTTATTCTATTGCCAATATTTTATTGAATAAGAACATCATCAGAATAATTGAAAAAATTAGGGAAAAAAGAGAGGAAAGAAAAAAAAATAAGTGAGAGAAAGAGAAGAAAGAATGGGAGGAGTGAGAGAAAGAGAAGAAAGAATGGGAGGAGTGAGAGAAAGAGAGGAAAGAATGGGAGGAGTGAGAGAAAGAGAGGAAAGAATGGGAGGAGTGAGAGAAGAGAGGAAAGAGTGAAAGGAGTGAGAGAAGAGAGGAAAGAATGGAAGTGAGAGAGAAAGAGGGGAGGAAAGAAAAGTTAAGGGAAATTTTTTATTTTTCCATAATTTTTCAGTTTTGATGTTCCTGTTAAACAAAATGTGAACAACAGAATAAAAAATTATAAACATCCAGCTGGTTTTTCATATATTTCATCTTAAATACTTTGTTCACGTATTTTATAGTCATTTTATCAAATATTACATTTGTATGACCCACCTAGCAGTTTTTACTTTTTCAGTTCTCGTTATACACAAATTCCATTCTTTTTATTATACTTAAGTATATTGGGCTGTTGTTTTTTTTTTATTTTTTCTTGGAAAAACTAAATACTTATTTTAGTTCTCATCTTACACAGAAAAATTGATTTGTAAAATAAGCAAGGAAATTAGAAATGGCATCCACTGTTATTTACAGACCTGCAGCATGCTAAGTCCAAACTATGGTCATTACAGTTCATAAACACTGCTTTTGGGGTGTTTGTTGAGAATGTTTTTTGTTAAAATACCATCATCGTAACATTGTTAACAACAATCACTCAATAAAAGTCCATCTTCTAATTTTTTTTTCTTTCTATTGGCAGTGTCGTTTTCTTTTTATCTTCATAAAGTCAATAAAATGACTCTTTGAATTGTACTTTTTTTTTTTTTTTTTCAAAGTTAATGTCAACAAACCAAATCACTTGGACTGATTGCTCAATATAGGCCAAGTTAATGCCAACAATCTGAATCGCTTGGGTCAAGGTCTCATGATGGGCTAATTTAGGTGTCAAATACGAAAGTATTTGCTTCTCGGAATTGCTGTCATATGCCCTAGTCGACGAATGGGTTTATAAGGCGATTATACGCCGACCAGAAGATATATACATTATCACATATGTGGAAAGATACAGGCTATCTCTCTCAGATCATGACAATGGACAATTAGTAAACAAAAATATTTTAAAGAACACTGTTCGATTCAGATAATCGAACAGTAATCTTTTCCCAGGTTTGCTTCAGTTTCAACACAAATACTGATCCACAATTCAAGGATGCATGATAAGGTGTAGTGAATTTTGATATAAGAACTTTAATATGTACATATATACAAAATATTAAAATAAAATAAAATATAAGCATGAGTAAAACATCCAACGACCAGTTCTCAAGACTTATGCTGGGATACCAAAATATGCCTAAATCCAAGTGGATTCGACTGAACCCAAACGGATAAAAAATAAGTATGAATAACTACGAATGCAGAAATCAATGCATAACCAAAAGAGATGGGATAGGATTTACATATTATTATTTTGACATCTGGAAAGGTGTTTGTAAGAACATAATATTTATGGATGCATGTGTATCTTTCTCACACGGGTCCAAAATATATAATTACTTATCTTTATATTCAGTTCTTTTTTTTTTATCATTGTCCTTTCTTTTCTCTCTCACGTTTTCTCTTTTCTTTCTTTCCTTTTCTTTATACAAATACAATTTCACACACTGTCCGTCTGTAACAGAAATATACACTTTCTTCCTCTCTCTGGTTTTCTTTTTTTTCTTTCTTTCTTCTTCTGTATACAGTTCAGTCTCAAACACAATTCAACTGCAACAGGGATATACACTTTCTTCCTCTCTCTGGTTTTCTTTTTTTCTTTCTTCTTCTTTACATAGTTCAGCTTGTAACAGAGATTTATACTTTCTTCCTCTCTCTGGTTTTCTCTTTTCTTCAAACGCAGGCTGTATTCTCAGCGTACAAATTCCTTTGCGTCTTCTGTGATAAATAATGTGATTTATCGTCTTCAATTTGGGGTTATCGAACAGAAATACATGCTCTTATATTTCTTGTCCGAAGTTGCCTGAAGTTCCATCATTATCAGTGCTTCGATTTCGAGTCTTGCTCCTTCAAAGACAAGACAGCAACTGACTCCCAAGTAATTTTCTAACTCTCACGTGTCCTGTGTTTTGGCGCGAATTCCAGCTTACATCAGTCCCCTGTCTACATCGGGTAATTGGGTCAGTCAACCTCTTGACTTGCTTTCCCAAAATGTCTCGAGACTCTCACGTGATCTCTTCTGTTGTCAGGCTGAGATTAACCTTAATATATGCATGTATGCGTGTTTGGGCTATCTGCGTCCGTCACACTGACAAACAATAATTTTACACAAGTGGTACAGGAGATTCGTAAACTCATCTTGGATATCGGAAGAGATTCAAGTATCCAATGTATATTGTATATGTTAATGGCTCTTCTCAAAGTTTTATATATATATATATATATATATATATATATATATAAAGGTTCAGAGCAGATAACATTAGAAAGATTTTAGAGTTCCATGAAAATAAGCGGGTATGACATTTAAAAATGCACTATTCAGATGGGCTTAATCACAAAATTAACAATATAGATATTATTAATATATAACCCCACAAATCAGGACCTACTCACATTTCTCACCCACACAAGACAGACATGCTTATGGAGGTGTTGAGGCCTGACACTTATGCACACACCTACACAAATATACAAGCTTACACACATCATACTCACTCACTCACTAAGAACCAAATAATACACACTTAACAGAGACGCATACCCTTTCCAGGAACCAATAAAACTGTCAAAATGACCAAGGGAATTCAGAGCAGCATGAATCCATCTAGCTCTTATATTAAATATCAACTCAAAAGAGACTGTTTGACCGACACAAGGACTGACCAAAATTCATGTTAAAAAAAAAAACAAAAAACTACAGACAAAAGTTCATTTTCTCCATGAAGACATTCATTTCTGTAGTTCACTGCTACCAACAAGTAGGAATTTTTTTTCTACTGATGATAGCCATGTTGGTCGAAACTAGTCAACGAATCTAACTGAAATAATAATAAAAACAAAAGAATATTAATATATGACTCAGTGTGTCTGAAGACTTTAATATTTTTTATTGTTCAAAAAATGTGTGTGTGTGTGTGTGTGTGTATGCATATAAAGGAAGTAAAATCCTACATCAGAGACATAACAGACCTACTAAACAGAATTAAACATATACAAACTACCAGAAAATGCAACTCTAGTAACCATGGACATTAGATCTTTTCATTCCAACATCAAACACAATGAAGGACTAACTGCCCTTAAAGAAGCACTTACTAAAAGAACAAAACAAGACACCCCCCCCTCCCGAAAGTAATCATAAAACTTATTGAACATATTCTAACATTGAATAGTTTCGGTTTTAATTGAAGACACTACCTACGAGTAAAAGGATGTGCCATGGGCACCATTGCAGTTCTATCATATGCCACAATCTTCATGGGAAAATTTAAGGAGACCCATATTTATCCCTTTATCAGTAACAACTGCATATTCTATGCAAGATATATCAATGATATCTTCTTCGTACACACAGGCAATGAGGAAAAACTTACTAAATTCCTTATGGCCCTAAATACAGTACAGGACTCCATTAAGTTCAACTATGAAAATTCAACATGATCGGTAACATTTGTAGACACCTGCAATTACATCGATAAAAACAGAAAACTACAAATGACACTACACACTAAAATCACTGACATTCACAACTATCTACACTTTAAGTCTTCCCACCCAAAACAACTCAAGGAGAACCTTCCCTATTCACAAGCACTTAGACTCGGAAGGATAAGTTCCGACAACACACTAAAAAATCTCAAGCATCACTTCACAACACATGGCTATAAACAACACTTAATCAGGGAACAAATAAATAAAGCAATTTCGACACCTAGAGAAGACACCCTAATGTATAAAATTAAAAATAAATCCAGACACATCCCTCTAGTAACCACTTTCAGCACCACTCTCCCTCCACTATCTCAGATAATCAAAAGTCACTGGGAAATATTGCATCTCAAACCCTCTCTAAAGACAATGTTTGGGGAACCTGACCTTTTAGCCTATCGTAGACCAAAGAACCATAAAATCATAGGTGGTTGCCAGGTTTCAGACAATAAAGTAACACGAAATAGACCAAGAATAAAAATAACAGGATTTTCCCAACCATGCAACAACAAAAGGAGCTTATATTGTATCCACATTAAACACACCAATTCGTTCACTAACTCATTCACTAAATCTACTTTCAAAATCTACCACAACTCTAACTGTTGAAGTCATAACATAATTTACTTATTAGAATGCACACTATGCCAGAAACAATATGTAGGGAAAATCTGAATGGCCCTTTCACTACAGAATTATGTCAGATTCCCACAAAAGATTATTATCTGTAGAACAACATTTTAAAACCTGATTTTAATAACCATGCAAAATTCACTATTATTGAAAGAATAGAAATAGATTATACAAGTTAGAAAAATATTAGAAGAACATGAAGACAAATGGATTTTGCACCTCAAAACACTTTGGATGGATGGATTTAACTACATTAAACAGCACTGCTAGGATTAATATATAATCCCATAGATCCCTCCACCCATATTTCTCTCTCACACATTATAATTAATGCATAATTGAACCTACTCTACTGTTACTATTAGGTTGGTGCAAAAATAATGTCGTTTTCTCACATAGTAACATATGTGAGAAAACGACATTATTTTTGCACCAACCTAATACATAGAAGAGGACACCACCTATGAACGGCCCTAGCTGATTTCCCTAACTCCTCTCACCCTCAATCACACTAGACAGACATGCTTGCAGAGGTAATGAGGTCTCCCTCCCCACACGTACACTCCAAAAAAACTAAACGATAACACATATAACACACACATCCCCTTCCCAGCAACCAATACAGCTGTCAAAAGGATTAAGAAGGTAAATCATCTCCTGAGTCTCCCAACCTCTCCTTAAAAGAACCTGATAAAAAGCCTTTGATGAATACAAGGACTGACCAAAAATTAACAATAAAAAAACAAATGAAAACTACAGACACCTTCTTCAGAGACAGTCATTTACCCCTGTAGTTCACTGCTACTTACAAGCAGGAATTTTTTCTCCTGATGATGGCTATGTTGGCTGAAACTAGTCGAGGAACCATGTTTAAAAAAAAAATAAAACAAAAATATTAACATACAACCCACTGTGTCTGAAATTTTAATTTTTAACATTTTTTACTGTTCAAGACACACGTGTGTGTGTGTGTGTGTGTGTCTGTGTGTGTATATATATATATATATATATATATATATATATATATATATATAAGGAACAAAACACCTTGTGTAACTGCAGACAACCTTGGTTTCAACCATCAGAGGTGATGGGCAATAAGTTTATCTTAGTGGCTTTATCACCTTGCTCAAGGTGAGATGATTAAAAAATCTTTTACTGCAAGATTTCAATTTTGTATCTTCAGTAAAATATAAAAAACAGTTTCTATTGATTTGTCAATCAAACTACATCACACACAGTTTTTGTTCATATCTAAAAAGACCAGTGATGCCTTTCATATTTTACATCCATAACCTCAAAATATGTCCATATAAAATAGTATAATTTATATGTTGTTCTTTATCTAGGTAGATTTTGTGTTAAGTTTCAAAATACAGGGTGTTTCTAAAAGAATACGCCAAAATCATTACGCTGTTTTTTTCAGGTCTATAGCATTGTAGTGGACTTAATCAATGGTTATTTGATAGAGTACTTATCAAAGTTTGATTGGGTGTCAGTTTCACCGCTTCTGGTGCAGCTGAATTGTGGGAAGATCAATCAAAATGGCGACTCAGCAGAAGGCATTATGCGTGCTTGAGTTCGCGAAACCAAACGCCATTGTCACGGTGCAGCGTGCTTTCGGAACAGAATTCGGCATTGATCTGCCCCATCGTGAGAGAATTCGACGGTGGGTTAAACAGTTTAAAGAGAGTGGGTGCCTGTGCAAAGGAAAGAGTCCTGGAAGACCACGTGTTACAGAGGAGCAAGTGGAGAGGATTCATGATGCATTTGAGAGCAGCCCACGTAAGTCCATACATCGAGCAAGTCTTCAGCTTGCCATCCCTCATACCTCTGTCTGGCATGTGTTAAAGAGACGATTACACATGAAACCATACAAACTAAGCCTCGTCCAAGCACTTACTAATTATGACAAGGTGATGCGGAGGACATTCTGTGAGTCAATGCTGGAGATGGAGGAAGGTGATGAAACTCTCTTTTCACGTTTAGTTTTTAGTGACGAAGCGAATTTCCATTTGAGAGGCATAGTCAATCGTCACAATGTGTGCATTTGGGGAACAGAGCACCCAAAACTGGCTATTCACTTTACTGCAAGCAGATTTGAATGACTTCATTTTTCAGAAAGATGGAGCACCACCCCATTGGCATCTCGGGGTTAGAGCTTATCTGAATGAAAACGTGCCTCAGCGATGGATTGGAAGAAGAGGTGCTAAAGACCTTGCTCTCTGTGCTGCCAGATCCCCGGACCTCACTGTGTGTGACTTTTTCTTGTGGGGGGTATGTTAAAGACCAAGTTTATGTTCCAGCACTTTCAGCAAGTATCGATGACTTGAAAGATCGAATAACAGCTGTAATCAACATGGTGGACTGTGACATGCTGAGGCGCGTTTGGAAGGAATTCTCATATCGGCTTGATGTTGTCCGCACTGCCGGTGGTGGCCACATTGAGCACTTATAAAACATGAAATGAAACTTGAATGTATATACAACACATGTGTTCATGCTAGAGGTTTGTAATTTTTTTCGTTTTTGACACATCACGTGATGTTTTTGGCGTATTCTTTTTGAAACACCCTGTATATGGGTTTTGACAAATATTCTTTTTTGGAGAAAAACTTACCCCAGACTTCCTTATTCCAATCACTGCTTTTATTACATATTCAAATGAAACACTTTTTTCTAGAATGCTTATAAATGTGGGAGGAAGTTTCCTGAATAGTTAATAAAAAAGGTGGTTGGAATGGGGATGTCCCAGGTTTAGGTGTGAAAAACATTACAGATTGTAGGAGTAATCAGACATTTTATTTTAATAGAAAAATTCAAAATATAAAGTAGCCCTTATAGAAATATCAAACTTGACAAAGATTAGTTACTTTGAGGTTTACTTGACTAGATTTTGAAAAAAACATTTTTACTTAAAATACAAAGAAAATCTATGTCTTATAGTGATTCCCCCAAGCAAGGCAATAACACAATTAGAAAAGTGTGTGTGTGTGGGGGGGGGAGAATGAGAAGACTTAAAATGGGGAGGATTGAGGAAAGGACATACAAAAAAAATAAAAGTAACAGGGTTCAAGAAGACATTGCATTTAAATTTTTGGAGATCGTAGTTATCAGGGAAGCAAGAAATCGGAAGGGAGTTCCACAGGTGAGATGTGCGAGAAAAGAAACTTAGAGTAGAAGTGGCAGTTGCCAATCTAGTAGAACACTTAAATTCATGTAGTCAAGGCACTAGGAAATAAAAAAAATTCATCAGAATAGTTGCAATGAAGATATTTTTAGAAAAGACAGAGTGAAGACATGTCATGTCAGTTAGAATGTAACTGAAGTTATGTCTGGTAATGACTGATTACATTACAGACCCTTTGGATTTTGTCAAGAATCTCAAGATATGTGGTTAAGAGCACCAGACTAGATATGTCAACAGTATTCAATGCATGGGCCAAATGGTGGTTATAAATGTGCAAGGTGGATTCTGACAAGGAAAATTTTCTTGCAAGGCACTGAACTAACATTTCTTGCAGTAGATGAAGCAACTGATTTGATATAGTTGCTCCATGTCTGGGAAACGTGTGGCCTAGAAACTTGTGTTGCGCTCATGGAGTTTAGTATCAGCCATGTTGATGGCAGGCAGAATAGTTTCTTTGTGATAATTAAATGAAAGCAGTTTGGTTTTAGAGGCGTTAAAATTTACAAGCCATTTCTTGCCCCAGTTAACCAGATTGTTCGATTCATTATCTATAGTTTATCAACACTTTGCAACCAGAATATATTTTTAGATTGTAAGAATTTTTTTTTTTTGAGATAATGATGGTTTCCTTTATACAAGTCTTACTAATTAACCCATAGCTAGGGGGAAGAGAGGTGGATTCATATCTTTCTCAAGGATATTTGTGCATAGGTGAATATAATAAACTGAGCAGAAATTGGAACTCAGATCTCTGATTAACAATTCTGAGCCATTATCTATTACCTCACCTGCACATCCAAGTTTACAGCACCTGGTATTCCTAAGTGATCACCTATCTAGATATTGATTCGGCTCAACATTGCTTAATTTTGGTGATCATATGATGTTTTGACGTGATGTAGCCATAAACACCTGTCAACTTAGTTTAATGTTCAGGTGTGTGGGTTAAGTTAGTATACCTTGTACTGAAAGCCTGCTTAAATTTAGGAGTCACTCATTGGACAGCTGAAATATGGATTACGTAAAATAGCAAAACCTGATATTGTCCATAATGTAAAAAGTATGTTCTTTCGAGTAGAGATTCCTCATCTGGGAAATCCTCATCTATGATTTTTTTTTTTTTTTTTTAAGAAAAAAATATTCCGCCTTTATTTGAATCTACTTTTTTTTCCTCTCCTCCGCATTCAGGTAATGTCTTTTGGACTAACATGGATAAACCTTCCCCCACAATAAGATGTATTGTCAAAAGATGTTTTTTTTCTGCCATGATATCACTTTTTTTAACTATCTTTACTTTTCTTTGGCTATGTTTATTGTTTTAAAAGGCAATGATTAGAGCTGTAATAAAACCTAAACATATGATTAAAATGAATTTATACATTTTCTTTGTTCTTGAGAATTGACAACAAAAATAATAAACACTATTTATTTATTAGATTGTTTATTGGGATGGTTGGCAAAACATTAGTTAATTGCCAATTGATTTGAACTTTATAAAATGGTAAATAAGGATTTACAGTTGGTTTACATATTTTAATAATTTTGTAAATGGTTATAAATTTATTTCTTTATGACAATAAATATTGCATTATTTTTTTGAATGTTGTAAATATAAAATTATTTATGAGATTGTTTATTTATAAATAAACAATCTCATAAATAATGTTTAGTATTTTTGTTGTCAATTCTCAAGAACAAAAAATGTACAAATTCACTTTCTTAGGTTTTATTACAATTCTAATCATCACTTTTTAAAACAATAATCATTGCCAAAGAGTGAAAAGTATTAGGTTGGTGCAAAAATAATGTCGTTTTCTCACATATGTTACTGCGTGAGAAAACGACATTATTTTTGCATCAACCTAATAGTTAGAACAATAGGGTATCAATGGAAAAACTGTCCTTTTGATACTCTGTTTTTTTGGGGTTTTTTTTGCAGGCCTGAAGATCTATATTTGGCAACTTTTGTATTTTTAATTCTAAGATTCTTTATTTTGGTAATAAGCCAACATGGCAGAATAAATATCTTAGAAAATAAACACACACACTTTTTGCAGTACAAGTTTCTTTGAATCATTGCAGTCCCAAAATTTACCATTTTTCTTAAAATCTTAAAACCAGCAAAAAGAAAAAATGTAAAAGAAAATGAATCCATGATTGCCCACTTTTTATGTGCCATATCCTCTCATGACATAGACGATTATGGCTCTCCACAATTTCCTGTCCTTTGTAGCTCTTAATAAATTTAGTATTTGTTATTTCTCCTAAACCGTTCTCAAGTTCATTAAGTATATTATGCATTATTTTCCTGTACCTCTTGCCTTCAATCTGTTATGTGAGTATCAGATTTTCCAAGCCCTCATTTCTCATTATGTGCCCTATAAATTTCAACTATCTCTTCCTGATCTTAAGTATAAATTTCACTTTTTGTTTCCATTTTCTCTAAAACTGTTGTTGCTCACATACAGGAGTAAAGCAGCAAAACATCACCCCCCCCCAAGTGATATGTGTAAGAATCAATTGAAACAGTTGTCAGAGAGCACAGCTAAAAACTACCCTTTGCATTGTCATCAAAAGACCCCACAGAAAACCACTGCACAGTTCATATCCCATTCACAAAATGAAATACAGCAGCCCTAATACAGGTCATCGTCAACTTACAACCACGATTGCTTATGACTGACAGGTCATAAACTGATCTAGTCATAAGTTAGCCTGAAATTAATTTTGCATTCTTTCTGTTATTTCAAGTCTCCTCTTCATCTTTGAGGAGATTGTCCAGCACTGACTGCCATACAAGAGAACAAGGAAATTGTCCAACCCTCACTGCGACACAGGAGGACAGATATCATGTAACAGTTTAGAACTGTTTTCCTTGTTTCTAGCAAAGTTTTTCTATTTCTTAGTACTCTGCTTAGCCTTTGGAAGGCATCTTTAGCTATCCCGATGTGTCTTCGGATTTCAGTGTAACACTTTCCATCTTCTGTTAAAACACTTCCCAGATATTTAAATTTCCGCACTTGTTTGATTTTTGGTATCTCTGATTTACAATTCACACTTTAGGTCCATCCTTTTGCTAACCATGAACTCTGTCTTTGTGCAATTTTGACGTTTAATCCTTTCTTCTCGCTTTTCTTTACTACGTTCTGTAGATATTTTTGTAGCTTTCTTTCTGTGCCTGCTATCAACGCTGGGTTATCTGCATAGCTTGTTAAGATTATAGCTGCCAATTAATGAGTTTGAAAAGAAAAGAAAAGGCAACATCAGATTTAGAAAAGACATTTCTTTTTAATATATATATACAGTTATATACATCTGTACAAGTCTCAAGTAACACTTAACAAAAGGTTTATACATTGTCAGCATTGTAAAAGTGGTGGTGAGCCTCACCAATCAGGAAATTATATCCGAGCTTCCCCTGAAAATCTAGTTTGTCCCAGATTACAAAAAAAAAAAAAGAAAAAAAAAAAGCACATAGATAAAGATCATCAGCCCTTTACCCATCCTATCCCACTGACATCAGTAGCATCATGGTTTTGATTAAGGGTAGTGCCATATTTCTCTCATTTTGTTTGGTTGTGCTTCCACATTAGCATTGAACATTTTCCTTTTTTTTTTTTTAACCCATAGCTGGAGTAAAGGTGGATTCCACTTGTGGTTTTGAATTCAGAGTTGTCCTTCTCCGAGCTAGTGTGTCCGGTGTGCCCTGCTATGTACACCAATTGTTTTGGAAGAGAAAACATTAATTTCTTTATATAAGCTTTATAAAAAAAAAACAGGACATTACAAGCTAGAATAGTCAAAACAAGGTGAACAAAAAATGAGGTATCATTTTTGTCAACATTCAAGTATTAAACTGATCACCCATTTATTAAAAAAAAAAAAAAAAAAAAAAAAAAAAAACACAAGTAGACAGTGTTTGAATGTTACCATATTGTGTGTTTTTAAAACAATTTTTTTTTTTATTCAAGTTGCAGCCAAAACAAAATATTCCTTGCGTTATCATGATAATAGAATATTCCAAGATAATATTCATTAATTTTCTTAATTCAAAGATTCCAATAACAATGAATAAACTTTTATTCAAATAGTTGAGTTTTTCTTCTGAGAGTTAAAATTTTTTCTTCCATTAATTTTAGCTTTATAGATGTAGAGATTTTATACAATCATCAGGCAATCCATTCTTTCTACCTCAACATGTCTACTTATTGAGAATGTATCACAGATTTTCTTGCACCAATGCAGCTCAATTTCAGTATCTTTGGTTTTGATTTTCAGAGCAGCTACTTATATTTGATATGATGACATGCATTCTTGTGGTTTCTGCAAAGCGACACGATCCCCCCCCCTCCCGCCAAAAATAATGTCTACACTGACAAATATCTAAGATTTTTACCATCATAACATTCTGAAAACTTACATTACACACACACATTATATAAATATATATATATATATATATAGAGAGAGAGAGAAAGTGGACAGAGTGATTCCCAGAGTGTCCATTTGCAAAAGTCTGGAGCTGGAATGTTGAAGGTAACATCAACCAGCTAAGTGACAAACCTTAGAGAGAATTGTAAAATTTCTACTTTGATATGTCTTGTTGAAGAACTCATTAAAAAAGGAGTTTTTTTTTGTTTTTTTTTTACAAAACCAAAATCTACATTTGTTCTTGTGAAATAAAATTCTTTTACTGATGATGCCAGCTCATTAGTGAAACATGTCAAAGTAGTTGTTTTCATAATTGACTTATATATATTTTACCATTCCAACAGATACTCATCCAACTTCTTTTTTTTTCTCTCTCTCCATCTCTATCTTCCCCTTTGAACATTTTACTCTGTATATGAACACAGTAAACAAAAATAATAGTCAAAAGAAATGTGTGTGTGTGTATGTATATATATATATATATATATATATATATATATATATATATATATATATATATATTTTTTTTTTTTCTAAAGAACTAATGGAGTTATTTAATCTGACATTTTTATTACTTCAAATGTAAATTATTAGCAAAAAAAAATGCATCTGGTCAGGGAATTTTCTTTACAAAAATTTCCTGAATGAATTCATGTTCAGATAAACCTGTAATATACATTATTTAATAAATAAAAATAGGGCATCTATTTCAAATATAGAGTATCCACTGTAGTGACATTTGAAGTATATATATATATTTATTATTATTATTATATAAAAAAGATTACTTTTAAATATCAATCCCCCACCAACAACTTTGAAGTTTCTTGGTAAGATTTCTGTTATTCAGGGGTTTCAGTTATTGTGTGTGTAAGAAGTAATGGATTTTTATTAATCTGACAGATTTTTTATCACTTTAAATGATATTTTAGTGGGTACTTTTATTTGAGTAGATGCTCCATTTATTTAGTAAACAATATAATGTTTAATCTTTAGCACTGTGAATTATTATTCATATTACTTCCCTTTCCACTGCATTCTTTTTCAAGGCCTCTCAATTGCAGTAACCTTATTGTTAATTTCACTCAAAGTTGTTTTCTGTGGCCATAGTGGGATATGACAACACAACTATGAAATTCGAACACTATTGTTCAGGGATCAGAGTCAACTTCAGTGGCAGCATAAACTTTTTGTACAGCAAATGAAGTCACATACAGAGTGATAAAGGTTTAAAGTGATAAAATCTGTCAAATTAATAAATGAATTTAAAAATTGCTGTGTTTATGTTTAAGCATGAAACTGGGCAGATATGAAATTTTGAGACGGATTTCACTTAAAGGCACTATTCAGCCTTGCTTAATCAACAAATGTCCTTTGTGACCGAGTCAGTATAAGCATGTCGCATCTAAAGATGGTTTATCCTGCCAAGGAGGATGCAAGTTTGAATCCTGTTGGAAGCCATGTATTTTTCTTTAATAAAGTTTCTTGAATATTCAGGCTGGTAGACATAAATAAATGAAGTGTGTACTTAAATATGGACATACACTAAAATAATGTTTAAAATGATAAAATATTAAAATCCTATTTTAGTTGAGCAAAAAATTGCATCCAAAATGTTTAGATTTCAGCATTAAATAAACCATAGAGATTGATACGCCACTAAACAAAACCAACCAGCCGACCAACAAACGACTATTTCAGATGGTACTAGTACTTTGGTAATTTAGTAAATGCTAAATATTGCCCAGGTTGCATGAAACGTATGTCAGATGTAAATTCTACCAAACCTGTTTAGGCATCAAAAGATTTAAAAAAAAAAAAAATTCAATTTTTTTTTTTTTTTTTGCAATACAGTAACATTCAAATATTGACCACTTCCTGGAGCTGTTTTAAAAAAAGTCGATCGCTTTCTTCCGACGAGGAAGATTCAATAGGTTGTCTGTGAGAGATGGAAAATCTGTCATTTCACTACTGATGTCGTCTCCAATACTAGGGTCAGAGTCTTTGGATAAAGTCTGTTCATTTGTACCTCTGTCTGGAGTTCGGATTCCAATCTCGCTACCTGGAGTGTTACTTCGAGCACTGCTGCCCCCACTTCGGAATGAACAGCTCCCTGGAGATTTTGAATCTGGCCGAAGAAAGGATGGCGATTTTCGAACATGCAAGGGGCTTGGACTGTAACTGGCCCTTAAAGCTTTATCTGTGTGGTTCTTGATACGAAGGCTGTGGCTGGCGAGGCGCTGCGCAGCTGGAGACATGCTGTTTAATTTGTCAGTTGTGCTCATGCCAAAACGAGGAGACAACGATAAAGGGCTGAAAAATAAATAAATAAATGCAGGATATGATATACAAATCTATAAGGTAGAATATGATAGATAAGCAAGTGGGTAATTGAACGACAAAATGAAAAAAAAAAAATCCCATGTGACACATTTTGTCCCTAAAAAGCACTTCTTCAGACTACGTATGAATGAATCCAAAAATAAAATTATTTAGTCTGAAGAATTCCCTCAGAAGGATGAAATGAGTCTCTAGATTTTTTTCCCCGCTATTTTCATACAATTACTCAAAAATCTGTATACCAGATTAATAGTGAAGAAATGAATAACAAAATGAAAAAAATAGATCAGTGTTTCTTGATATAAAATTGTAAAGTCCACCATTTTTATATATATATATATATATATATATATATATATATATATATAGAGAGAGAGAGAGAGAGAGTATCCACTATAGTGACATTTGAATATATATATATATATATATATATATATATATATATATATATATATATAATAGTGCACAGTGAGTGCTTATTGTAAAATAACAGCTAAAATTTATACTAATAATAAATATACATTTTGTTCCTCATTGTTTGATACAATGCACATAGTAATTGAAAAAGTGTGTGTGTATATATATATATATATATAATTAATTAATTGTTAAAACAAAATTATAACAACTCCATCTCTCTTTCCCCCCTCCCCCTATCTCTCTCTTTACCATAAGACTCACTTGTATACATTTTCTACAATTCATTTCCGTTTTATTAACCATCTAAAGAGGTCAAGTTTCTGTCACTCCTCCTACTCCAATATAAAACATACTTAAGAGAGATATAAAATTAACCCCTCCCTATACTTTATATTGTCTGTTTAACTACCACTCTCAACCCCCTCTATTAAATTACAAAAATTACACTACCCACCAATTTCTAATCCCATTTTTTTTCTCAATTCGTTGTTGGAAGATTTACCTGATGATCCTGAATCCTTAAAAAAGGATTTAGGTGAAATAAATTATCGTAATGGTACATTAAAGTGGTTTGTTTTTCATTATATATATATATATATATATATATATATATATAGAATTAAATACAAAAAACAGATTTTAAAAAAAGCACTTACATAAACCCAATTACAAACAAATATATACATATATTGCCACACAACAAATGTAAGCAAATATACACATCCAAATTCAATATATATATATATATATATATATATATATATATATATATATATATATATATATATATATATATATATATATATATATAACCAACAGCAACATTCCCAGGAAGCGTGAGTACCACTTCTCTGTTTATTTTTGGTCTCATTGAAAAGGGACTCAGGCATGTCCAAAAATTCCAACTTTAAAATCTTTGTCTTCGTGCTTCAATTTAGTCAAAAGGCCTACTAATATATAATAGATATATTTGGAATTAAAACATCCAGCCACATATTCCAAAAGGCTACTGAGAAAGTTTCAGAAGGAGTAAAAAACGTTGACTATCAGGATGACATAGGTATTGTTACTGAGGAGCTAAAGAATAAAACGGAACAGGCTCTGAGCAGACTAATTAATGCATGCATGACAATTAATAGAGATAAGTGCAAATTATCTGTGAGAAAATTTCATACTTAGGGTATGTTGCGGCCTAGTTAGGGCCAGAAATAAAGACACAAAGAGAGGAATTGAGTTAAACAAAAACAGTAATACAAACATATACAAACGAGAGTGTTACAGCAAGAATGTTTGGTCTGACTGTCAGAGCTGACTGCTGGAAACTTCCCTCTCCAAAAGGCAGTACCTGCTCCTATTTATAGCTGGGAGAGTCCATGCATGCGTGGGTAAATTATCATAACAGGGTATCAGATATCTAAAGATGATATCTCACCAGATGAGAGATTTATTAGCAAAATATCAGAAATAAGTACACGTAAAAATAAGAGTTAGAATCTCTCTTGGATTTAACTAACTTCTGTAATAAATATATACCTTGATAGTGACATGGTTGAACCTTTTGCAAACTTGAGAAAGTAAAATAATGAATTTCAGTGAGCTGAAAGATAGGTGGTGACCAGGGTATATGCGAGACATGAATGATTATGTCAGAAAATGCCCTAAGTGCGCAAAGATTCATTCATGGCCAAAAGAGAAGACATGGATAACAGTACACATGGATGATGCATACATTAAAGATGTAGGCCTATTCTTTATACTAGTAGACCTATATTCAGGTTCGCCTGAAGTGGTTAAAGTTTCAGACAAAAAAGCAAGTACTGTAAAACAGGAGTAGCATTTTCAAGGAACAGAGAATCTAAGGCATTGGTGTTGGATAATGCACCAGAGTTTGTTGAAAAAAACTTGTATATGTGGTTAACATGAATTACATTTAGGCCATACAAAACAACCCCATACCATCCTCAGTCAAATGGAATTGCGGAGAGTGTGGTCCAGACGATAAAGTTGGATTCTCTCCAGGGAATTGCAGCCTAGATAGAAAGTTATCTGCCAAGATTGCTTTTAAGTTACAGAACCATCCTGCATGCAGGAAAAACATAAAACCCCTCAGCATTGATGGGGAGGCAAATTAGAGCCCCAATAACAATATCCTTATCAACTAATGAGAATGTATGGTGCAAGAGGAATAAGGATTCAAGTCCTGAGAAAGCACAATTTGTAGTGCAAAAAGGATTTAATACAGTGATATTAACAAAAAAATGGACAGGGCATGTTAGCTCATGAAGAGATGAAAGATACTAAAATGGAGGAAGAGCCTGGTGATAGAGAGGAGGATCAAGATGATCACCAAGATTTTGAGAGTGAAGGGAGAGGAGAGATTTTGAGAGTGAAGAGGAATCTAGGCAATCACCATGAGAGAGGCAGTAAACCTCCTGGAGTGGTTTGTAAAATATCTACCAAGGGCATCAAGCCTCTAATGTTACAGATGTGGTGTTATGCAAATTAGGTTGTATATGTGGGAAGCTTTTTACACAAAGTAGGTAGTTATCTTTCCTGGACTACACTGCATACTTGTAATATTCATACACAAAACATACATTGATTTTCATTGTTTAAGCAAACTCTGGTCAAACAGTAAAAAAAGACTTGAAAGAAATCAGAGATTTCAACTCACCTGGTTAAACGTGCTGTTACTCTTTTCAAGGCCTCTTGTTTTTTGGCACGATGGGCTTTACTTGCTTTCTCAGCCAGTTCCAAGGCAATTCGATCACGCTTCGGAGGTTCAGGGATCTAATAAAAAAAGAATATTTACAATTTTGAGAATTATCATTGCCAGAGTGATCCAGACTACTGAATTCAGTTACTAAAATATTTCAGCCAAATCCATTCTACAGCCTTCGTCAGGTCTACAATTTAAAGTTGACAAAACTGATGCGACCATTAAAATTAGTGCAAAGATTTGGGGGCTAAATCATAGCCCCAAAGCCTTCTCCATATTACTGATGTTATCCAAAGGAAAGATAGACGCCAATACAGCTTGGCACCAGTAATGTCACAGGAGTTGACAGAACAAAATTGAATATAACATTAGACTGTCTCAGTGACTCCAAATGTGAATTCAGAGTTGTCCTCCTCTTAGACCGGTTGCCACCCAAGGCTATAGAACGTAGTCTGTCCTGCTATTTATCCATAGTTGGAGGTTTTGAATTTAGAGTTTTTCCTTCTCCTAGACTGGTTGCCAGCAAAGACTTGCTGTCAATTGTCTTTCATTCTTTCTTTATTAGTGATTCCTATATTGTATTTATTTCTATGCTAGACCTACTAAGGCAGCCCTGGTAGCCTCCTCATCCCAGAAATTCAGTAATAACAACAACAAAGATGAGGAGAATAGTCTGAATATAGGTCTACTAGTATAAAGAATAGTCTGAATATAAATACTGTAAATAAGTGTGGTTTGTTACATTTTACAATTGTCACAATTTTTCTTAGTTGTATAAAACTTTAAACTGTTGTTTTATATATATATATATTTTGAACAATAAAAATTAAAAAATTAAAATCCTCAGACACACTGGGTTGTAGATTAATATTCTTTCGTTTTTTTATTATTATTCCATTTAGATTCCTCGACTAGTTTCGGCCGAAATGGCAATCATCGGGAGGAGAAATATTTCTGCTTGCTGCTAGCACGAAACTACAGAAATGAATGTCTTGATGGAGAAAATGAACTTTTGTCTGTAGTTTTCATTTGTTTTTTTATTTTTTTATCTTTTTAACATGAATCTTTTAACATTCCTTGTGTTGGTCAAACAGTCTCTTTTAAGTTGTTATTTGAGATAAGAGCTGGATGCTGCTATGAATTCTCTGGTCAGTTTGACAGTTTTATTGGACTTGGTGAGGGGATGTGTCTCTGTTTAGTGTTTGTTTGTGTGTGTGTGTTATTTGGTTCTTAGGGAGTGAGTGAGTATGATATATAGTCACTATATATATATATATATATATATATATATATATATAGATTTTACTGCCATGCTTGGGGTGAATTCGATTAAAACAAAAAAAAAAAATTGCATCCAAAATATTTAGATTTCGGCATTAAATAAACCATAGAGATTGATATGCCACTAAACAAAAACAACCAGCCAACCAACAAACGACTATTCCAGACAGTACTTGTACTTTGGTAATTTATTACCAAAGTACAAGTATTGCTTAGGTTGCATGAAACGTATGTCAGATATAAATTCTACCAGGCCTGTTTAGACATCAAAGAATTTAAGATGGAAAACACTTCTGTTTCTTTTAAAATTTATTTCTTTATTAAATAGTAAATAATAAATATTGTATTTTACTGAGTTCACATATTTTTATAATCTTGTAAATAAATATTGCTGAGTAAGTCAAAAGTGTTTATAGTAATAGCAGTGTCCATTTGACACAATTTTTTTTAGCATGCACTAAGTTTAAATATTGCCCAATTTTGAACAACTGGTTTTCACATATTCCATCTTACTGAAAGTCAATATATTTCTTGATTTATCCACAATACTTCTTTTACCTTTGATTGTTATAGATGTTATTATAGAGGCAATGTTTCAGCCAGGTACACTCTGGCCAACACCAGGTGTCCATTATTTTGGGCTGATAGGAGATATTTTATATTAGTTGATTATTTATTATTTTTATCCCCACCCCCGTGACACCACTTCTTGTTTGTTCCTGTTGAACCAAAATAGATGAATTTTATGACCTGACTTAGGGATTGAACCACTGGTCACTGTAACACTTAACCAATGCCTATAGCCACTATACCACTTTATATAGTGTATTTTTGGAGACTTAAATCCTATGTCAGTTTTGACATTTGGTAATCACAATGGTATTTTCATACATTTTAGTTTAGGTCAATGTTTTTAGCGTTTGAGATAAAAAGAGTTATTTCCCTTCATTGCACTCAGTCAGTTATGAGCTGTGCGTGATAAACGTTTAGACGATCATGTATCTTTTGATACATGACTGACGAGGCAGATTTTTTTCCTGCAGTAGGTTGTGGTAGACCATTTCCCATCCAAGGCTATAGAACCCAGTCTGTCTTGCTATTTACCCACAGCTGGGGGTAGAAGAAGAGGATTCATAGCTTTCACAAGGGTATTAGCGAATGTAATGGATTTGACTGGAATTCAAACTCGGCTCTCTGATTCCTCAATCCGAGCCACTATCCATTGCTCCAGCATGAGTATTTTCTTGTGTATAATATGACCCTGTGTTTTTGAAGCTAAAAACAGGGAATAAATTATATCCTTGAATATAATACAACCTAATAATACAGCCATCCCTACATATTTTTTTTTTTTTTTTTAAAGTTAGACCATATCCATTAAAATCTCAATGTTGTATACATATTTCAGTAAAATATTTAAAAAAAAAAAAAATTACAAAATAGAAATGATTGGTTTGGTTTGGTTTGGTTTTACGGCATATCAACCTCAGTGGATTATTTAATGACAACAAAATTTTTATTGTTGGTAATATTTTTTTAAAAATCTATTTCTGGTAATATTTTTCCTTCAAATATGTATCGCTAGTAATATTTTTCTTTTTTTCAAAAAATGTATAGCCGGTAATATCTATTTTTATTTTTCTTTCTTCCAAAAATATATTGCTGGCAATATTTGTTTTTCAAAAATGCATTAAACATATAGCTGGTAATATTTTTTTTTTCAAAAACGTATAGCTGGTAATATCATTTTTCAAAAACGTATGGCTGGTAATATCATTTTTCAAAAACACACAGCTGTCAACATTATTCTTTCAAAAACGGCCTTTTGGACTGGTAATACTATTTTTCCAAAAACGTATAGCCAGCAACACTATTTTTTCAAAAACGGCCTTTTAAACGTAGTTTATCATCATACCCAGGACATGGAAATAGTCTATCAACATACCAAGGATGCCAGAATAGAAACGAAGTGAATGTTTAGACATTTCTGTTTCAAAACTTATTTATAAATTTCTGGAGAAACATGGTAACTAGATATACCCCGTAATACATTTTACTGCGTTAATTAATCTACCATACTGTTTGACATGGCTTTGTCATATTTCTATATATTAATAAACTATGAAGATAAAAAATATTGCTAACATTAAGAATGAAAAGAGAAACAAAATTTTCATCATATCCTACCTTTTGTAAACAATTATCAAAACCTGCCTACTTTGTTTTATTATCTATTGTACTAACTGAGCATATTTGCATTCTTGATGTTTCAAATAAGACATTTTTAAGCTGCTTAAAAATTTTTGAAAACGTGTACTTGTGTATAATATGACCCCGCTCGCTTTTGCCTTTAATCTTCATTAGAAATTTCTTATATTATGCAAAAAAATATAGTAAATTAATGTTCATTATAAATACTGAATTGGAAATAACAGATGGTAAAACAGCAAGGGAAACAAAATTGACAAACCAAGTTCAAATCCAGGTTATGGTTGTTTATGTTCATGCTGCTCTTGTGAAAGGCATGAATCCGTTTCTCCCTGTGCTGTCTTATTAACAGATACAGTGACTAAGAAAGTTCCTGTCAGTAGCATAGCATGATGATTGATGGAAAATAGAATGGTTGAATCAATATTTGAGCAATCGGCTCTCCTAGAAATAACTTTACTACCCAGGTAAAATGTTGCTACCTCTATTGTTAGCCTTGGCAAAAACTAATAGACTCAGCAAAATAAATTAGAAGATAGACATACCTTAAAAGTTGGTCCTGGTGTTTTGGGTAGAGGTGTGTTATCTGTCCCATCCAATCGAAATGGGGTGCCCTCAATTTCACCCCACGTCATCAAAGGTGATTCGTCACCCATGCCAGGTGCAGGTGATGGAGTCTTAACAAAACCATATCCATTCACTCGAGGTGTCTGTCCAGTTTGAATCTCTTTACCATCATGTCCAATCTTTCCCTGATTGGCATGGGCTTTCTCTGAGGCCACCTGCTGCAAAATTTCTTTGTTCTTTTCGGAATTGAAAGGATTAAGGTGAAATCTGGTGTTTTCATGGACAATCTCACGCTTTTTGGATGTCTTCTCTATTATTTCCTTGGGGGTGAATTTTGCGCCTAAAAATGTATGCAAGAAAAATAAAACATGAACACAATCTGATACAATATATTTATATATACTTTTGAATTAATTTTTGTTATGTAGTTATTTACTGTTTAAATTACCTTGATATCACAGGATTTATAAAAAAAAATTGTCAAAACTTTCATTTATATTAATTATAATAATTAATATAAATGAAAGTTTTGACAATTTTTTTTTATAAATCCTAAATAAAGCATAGAAAGGAATGCAGTGAAAATAGTTTTTTCTACAGGGATGAAATGAAAATGATTTTACTATTAGGAATGCATTGGAAATGATTTTACTATTAGGAATGCATTGGAAATGATTTTACAATTAGGAATGGATTGGAAATGATTTTATTATTAGGAATGCATTGGAAATGATTTTACTATTAGTAATGCATTGGAAATGATTTTACTATTAGGAATGCATTGGAAATGAAAGTGATGAATCCACTTCTCAACGTCTGGCAATAATTACTTTTAAGTGAGAATTTTAAAACTGATCATTATTCTCCAAGATAAATCCATTCTCTACATACCATCAGGAAGATACATTAGGCTGTTTTTGGCATTGTATTTCCATGTGTGAATGGAAGATGGCAGAGGTCCTTGGATGGCTTGCTGCTCAATATCAGGTAAAGCTAATTTTTCTTGATGTTCCTGAAAGAGAAAAATGTTTTAATATTACAAATATCGGTGGTATTGTACACAAAGTATTTATAAAATTACCTATTCAAAATTTGTAGCACACTTAAAATTCAAATAATAACAAAACTAAAACTTCTTTGTTACATATCATTTCTGAGACTCTTTTGTGTTGGTCATATAGTCAGTGACGACCAATTTAGTACTTAAAAAAAACAACAACAAAAAAACGGACTTTGCTTTGCCATGAGTAGTTTATATAGTTTAGGTACTTAGATAATGAAAGAAAGAAAATATGCTTTTGTCTATCTGTAGTTTAGTAGAATTTTTAAACAATATAAAGTAAGGAATCAGTTTGGTAGTTAAATAATAATAATAAAGCTCAAGTAGGGTAATGGATAGCGGCTCAGATTGAGGAATCGAAGAGCCAAGTTCGAATTCCAATCGAATCCATTACATTCACTTACGTGCTAATACCCTCGGGAAAGGTATGAATCCTCTTCTTCTCCCCACAGTTATGGGTAAATAGCAGGATAGACCAGGTTCTATAGCTTTGGATGGCAACTGGTCTACCACAGAAAGAAATGGCAACCTGCTGAGGGAAAAAAAAAATTTGCCTCATCAGTCATATATTGAAAGATACATGATCGCTAAGCATGTATTACGCATGGCACATAACTAACTGACTGACCGACCTTCAGGTTGCCAATAGTTTGACATTTTCTAACGGACTAAAGTAGGGATAAATTTGACAGATAAATTTGACATATCAGACCCTGTTGGGTTATTTAATGTTCAATATGTCATGTAAGATTAAAATTATTACGTTGGTGCAAAAATAATGACGTAATAATGTCGTTTTTTGACGTTAAAAATAGGTCAAAAAACGACATTATTACGTCATTATTTTTGCACCAACGTAATACAATGAACTGTCGAAACGGTTGACACAGGTCCAGTTTGCACTGGAGTTAGAAAAGTCAACACAAGTCCAGTTTGTACTAGAATCAAAAAGTTGACATTATACCCGAGTCTGCAAGTATACACTTGTAAGGTGGTCCCCTTTTGAGAGTGGTCTTACTCCTCTGCTGGAGATGCAGTCAGAGAATTCTAAATCCCACCAAACAGGGCAAATATTTTAATGAACATTTTGAATAATGACGTGGAGTTCTTAAATAATAACAAAACTCAACACTTCTGACCCCAATTATGGTTTATTAGGCATTTTTTGCATTAGACATAAAGTGAGGGATCATTTTAATTGTTGAATAATAATATAACTGAACCTTTCTGACAGCCAGTATTTTATTAGATATTTTCTACTGTACCTGATCTGTATGCAGCGTGTCAATTTAGGAGTTCAAAAAAAAAAAAAAAAAAAAGAAAAAAAAAAAAAGAAAAAGATACCCTTTATAGAGACTAGCAGTTTTTAGATATTTTCTATTGTATATGATTCATAGGCAGGGGGTCAATTCAAAAATTAAATAATAAAAGTAGATCCCTTTCAGGCACTTTATATAGCATTAAATATGTAATCAGTTTTGGATTTTAAGAAATCAGTCCGTTATGTGCCATGTGTGATACCTGCTAAGGCAATCATGTATCGTTCGATACATGACTGACGAGGCAGATGTTTTCTTGCAGTAGGTTGGCATTTCTCTCTGCAGTATGCCAGTTGCCATCCAAGGCTATAGAACCCAGTCTGTCCTGCTATTTACCCCTAGCTGAGGAGAGAAGACGAGGATTCATACCTTTCCCAAGGGTATTAGCACGTCAGTGAATGTAATGGACTTGAGTGGAATTTGAACTCGGCTCTCCGATTCCTCAATCCAAGCCGCTATCCATTACTCCACTGTGCCTACATCTACAGTTCAATAATAGAAACAAAGATTATATCACTGGAATTATCATCAACAGGTATCTAATTTTACAGAAGTCCCACTTCAATTTTGACCCATGTTGAAATTACTGTGAGGAGTCAATGCTTGACGAAAATTGACAGGTCACCAACCTGGTCTTGTTTTTCTTCTTTTTCATATAACCAAGCATGTTTCTCACGGTGTTTTCGTTGTGTCTCTTTCAGAATGTCCCCAAAGGAGGCATTATCTTCACTGGTGTTCTTTGACAAATATTCATCCAGGCTCACGTTTTCTGCTTTTTCTATATAAAAAAAAAATAGAAAAAAAAAACAATGTAATACCATATCCAAATAAGAGTGGACGGACAGGTCCAACTATGAAACTCTGGAGTTGGCTTGTGGAAAGTAACATCAATCAGTTAAGAAAAAAAACTTTTACTAATATCAATCCTATATATTTATTATGAAATGGATCAATTTCGACAATTATTTAATATGGGAGGACGACGTCCCAGCGTTTGGATTCGAGAATAAAACAGCATTTACCCTCCAGGATTTTGAATCCGTCCTCCAGGAATAGCCAACTGACTAACAGTTCTGGTTCTGCTATTGCTGAATATTTAATAAATAGAAGGAAATGTGTGGAAAATTTTAGTGGTGACCGATTTATTTTATCTAGGTCCCACTCCACATTTCACCTCAAGATCCTGGAGTCCTTGTATATCAGATCTCGTGAGCCTTCCCTTTGTAAACAGAGGGAATGCTTGCTGGGTCTGAATATTATTGGACTCTAGTCTCTTGAAATTCATAATTTTTTTTTTTTTTTTTTTTTCCCCCCATTCAATTACATTCGTTTATTAAAATTAATTTACACGCTTTTAAATTCCAAGAATAAATAACTTGATAAGTCCTGGGACGAAACCGGTTGTTTTTATTTTAGCTTTTGCTTTTAAAAATGCCTTCTTATTGTCTTTTCTTATCTATTATTAACATATTTTCTGTTTATATATTATTTTATTAGATACAGTTTATTTAAATAAATGCTCTGTCTTTTAAATAAACAGTATTAATTACATTTAACAGCCTGAATGTTTGAGAAATTTTGTAGAAAATATGTGCTTCTCTGACAGGAATCAAACTTGTAACCCTTAATGGGAACCGTCATTTGATCTGATGTGCTGATAACCATTCAGCCACAAAAAAGTGTCTGGTTAGCAAAGTCTAAATTACTGTCTATAAACAACAAATCCTCGATGATCCTTCCTGAATGGACTTAATCCCTTTCATAATATGTTGTCAATGTTTAATATTAAGGTACATTTTGTGAATAGATATGATCGTTTGGGGAAATATTGTCAAAGATTTGTTGTTTATAAACAGTAATTCAGACTTTGCTAACCAGACGCTTCTTTGTTGCTGAATGGTTAACAACACATCAGATCAAATGATGGTTAACATTGGGGCTACAGATTTAATTAAGGTAGACAGTTATGTTAGGAGGCAGTTTGTACGGATAGAAGGGGAAGGGAACAGTTAATCCTAGACATGAACAGGTTAAATGATTGGAGAAACATCCCCTTTGTAGTCAGTTCCACAGAGCAATGGTTTGCGGGAAGAAGTTGTTCAAGTGGAACTTACTTCTCACCGATGGAATATGGAGAGAATGTGCATGGTTTGCTATAGTTTGTCACCCACAATGACTCAGAGATACTTTTGGACTCTACCAACATTGGAAAGTGTGGTCTGGGAGCTCCCACCCAAATATGACAACAGTACTCAATTCTTGGCCTGATCTGGTTCTTGTAGAGGATAGCATGAAGAGTCAGGTACTTATCAGAGCAGTACAGGAACTGACCATTTTACCTGCATCTTTAGCAATGGTTCAATATCACATTTAAGAAATACATGTGTGTGTGGTGTATGAGTGGATGCTGAAATGTTCTTGAACCCTCAGCCTAACCAACTTCCTAAAACATTATCAAACATCAGAATTTATTTTAGAATCTATTCTTGGTTGGGCCAAGAACTTTTCAGTACATTCTCATGTGTGTACACACACACACATAGTCTTTTGAACAAGAATAGATGTTTATCCCTTGCTTCCTGTTTAAGATTGGGTATCTGGTTCCTTCTAAAGTCTTTTTCATTCTCTTTCACTCCAAGTAGCCCCTTGCATCTTAGTGGCATTATCACCTTGTTTCGGGTGAATAGAGGAGTAGAGGTTTATCCCTTGTTTCATTTTTAGGATTGGGTTTCTGGTTCCTTCTAAAGTCTTTTTCATTCTCTTTCACTCCCAGTAGCCCCTTGCATCTTAGTGGCATTATCACCTTGCTTGGGATGAATAGAGGAGTAGAGGTTTATCACTTGTTTCCTGTTTAGGATTGGGTTTCTGGTTCCTTCTAAAGTCTTTTTCATTCTCTTTCACTCCCAGTAGCCCCTTGCATCTTAGTGGCATTATCACCTTGCTTGGGGTGAATAGAGGAGTAGAGGTTTATCACTTGTTTCCTGTTTAGGATTGGGTTTCTGGTTCCTTCTAAAGTATTTTTCATTCTCTTTCACTCCCAGTAGCCCCTTGCATCTTAGTGGCATTATCACCTTGCTTGGGATGAATAGAGGAGTAGAGGTTTATCACTTGTTTCCTGTTTAGGATTGGGTTTCTGGTTCCTTCAAAAGTCTTCTCATTGTCTTTCACTGCAAGTAGCCCCTTGTGTCTTAGTGGCATTATTGCTTTATTTGGAGTGAATTGATTAAATATATATATCTATATATTATGTCATCATTGCAAATATACCATTTAAATCTAATTTTATTGTAATTTTCATTCGTATGTTTACAGGACAGACATACAAACATGGTTTGAGGCAGATTCGACTTTTTGAAAAAGAAACTACAGGAAATAAATACAATACAGGGTTCAACTTAGGGAGAAATCTTCCTCACCTGTTTGTTCGGCAACGTCATCTTCTTTCTCTGCTTGGATATCTCTGTGAGAAGATGGTGATTGCTGGTTCTGACGAGGTTCCGGTGTTTCAAATGTTGCAGGACTGTTGTCTGAATGATAAGAATAATGAAAAATTTCATTACACAAGGTTTTTTTTTTTAGTTTTAAGATGATTGAATTTCTACATGAGGTTTTGTCAAAGACTATTTTTGAAGTATTTCTTTCACTTTAATTCTGTTACTCTTTATTGCTACTCTCCTATAACTCATTTTAATCATGTATCTGGACCCAGGGGAGTGAATCTATTAAGCTGGTCTTTGGGAAGTATCCTGAACTTTTTATATTTTTGAGAACAATCATTATTCCTCTCAATATCTCAAGCACTTTTTTTTTTTTAAATCGATTCACCCCAAGCAAGGCTGGAAGCCACTAGTACGCAAGGGGTTACAGAAGATTTGGAGTGAGAACAGATAGGAGTGATAGAGGAAAGGATGAGGAGAAGAGTAGTGGATAGATCAAGGTAACTGGAGATGTCGATTGACATTGCATTTGAATAGTTGGAGATTATAGCTCTCAGGGAAACTGGAATAGGGAAGGGAGTTCCACAGGTGAGAGATGCAAGATATGAAGCTATTGGAGTAGAAGAGACGGCTACATTTAACAGTTTCAACAGTGAAAAGGTGAGAGCGGGATGCCAGCCTCATAGGACGCTTGAACTCATGAAGTCTGGGAACCAGTGCAAGCAGCTCATCGGAGCAATTTCCATGAAAGTATTTGTAAAAAAGACAAAGAGAAGCAACGGCATGTCTGTGAGAGAGCGACTGCAGACAAGATGCCAGATCAGGGCCAATTATATTGCATATCTGTCTCTGGATCTTATCAAGAACCCCAAGGCAAACAGAAGGGGCTCCAGATCGACAAAATTCAGTTAACCTTGACATCTCTCAACATCCTTTTATGACACAAGCAAATCTCAATACTATTTTATGTCATATGCAAACCCCTCAATACTATTTTCTCGCATATGCAAATCTCTCAATACCATTTTATGGTATATGCAAATCTCTCAATAACATTTTACAGCTTATACAAATCTCTCAATACTATTTTATAGCTTATGCAAATCTTTTAACATCATTTTATGACACAAGCAAATCTCTCAATACCATTTTAGGGCATATACAAATCTCTCAATACCATTTTAGGGCATATACAAATCTCTCAATACCATTTTAGGGCATATACAAATCTCAATACCATTTTAGGGCATATACAAATCTCTCAATACCATTTTCTGGGATATCTAAATCTTTCAATACTATTTTACAGCATATGCAAATCTCTCAATATTGTTTTATGGCACATTCAAATCTAAGGGAAGAAGCTGTCTGACTGAAACTTCCTTCTTATCGATGGAATATGAAAAGAATGGGGAGGATTTGACCCTGTGCATGGTGGGTCCTAGCTGTAAAGGTCTGAACTGGTGGAAGTAAGGAATGTAGCCTGTCAGAAGATTTGCCATGGAAATAGCGATAGAGTAGGAATAGGCTTGTGACATTTTTCTCTTTTGGTAAGGGACTGTAGGGTTGAAAATAATTCATCACCCACAAGGCTGCATAAACACTTTTGAACTCTGTCAAGGCTCAAAAGTAAAGATTGGTTAGCACCATAATGATTCATTTCCTATGGCTTAACCCAGCCATTCTCAACCTTTCCTCCATCATTGACCCCCCTCAGCTTTATGTATTTCTCCATTTACCCCCCACTCCCATACAAAAAATTCATAGCCATCATAAAGCATTGAAGTACAATTTCGTGACTAAATGAATTAATGATTTTTTCATTCAAAATACTAAGGGTTTTTTTTAGTCAAAATACTGTGCCTAAAAAAATACTAAGCGACACTCAAAATACTGATTTCTTATTTAGTACTAATCTACTAATTTTTTAGTATAAGTTAGTACTCTGTATAAAATTCAGTATTTTTATAAACGTTTGTAGTCATTAATAAAAAATTATTCATTTTATCCACTGTATTAGTAGATCTACAAATTAATACTAATCCTAATCATTCATTCAAAAAAAAAAAAAATTTTTTTTTAGTATTTTTGTTTTTATCAATTTAAAACTTTTTGGGAAAATACTAAAAAAATTTTTTTGAATGAATGATTGTGATTAGTACTGACTAATTTGTGACTAAAAATTGTGCAAATTAGTCATTAGTAAAAATACCAAAATAGAAATAAAAAATACTGACAAATACTAAAAATTAGTAAAAATTCAGTATTCTGATCAAAAAATTAGTAATCCATCATTCATTTGTACATCAATGTCATAAAGTGACAGAAAAACAAGAAAGTCAGAAAGAACCTTTTTATTGTTTAGGACTTTAGGTTTTGTATGAAAATAGTATTATACATTCGTATCAAAAAAAAAAAGAAGAAAATCAAACGTTTTCTAAATAGAAAATTATGAAGTTAATTTGTATTACAAAAAATAATGAACAGAAACACCAGAAGCATTATCAGTGGGAACATTGCTGATTCATTGAGTCAATAAGGTTTGTTTATACGAAGAGCTGTTTCTGATAATGCTACTCTCATATCATCATCAGCTTTCAGGCGGTTTTTTTAAATTATCAGGTACTTCAATTATTTACCCCTGACTATATAATTTTTACTCCCCCCCCCCCCAGGGGTAAATTTACCCCTGGTTGAGAACATCTAGTTTAACCCTTTTATTTAAAGCCAGAAAATATTTTTAGATTGTAAGAATTGTTTTTGGCAGATAATAATGATTTACTAATACAAGTCTTACTAATTAATCTATAGCTGGGGGTGAGAAGAGGTTGATTCATGCCTTTCCCAAGGGTATTTGCACATAAGTGAATGTAACGAACCAAACTGGAATTGGAACTCAGATCTTCAATTAACAATTCTGAGGCATTATCCATTACACCACCCACACATTCACGCTTACAGCACCTGGTATTCCCAAGCAGTCATCCATCTAGGTACTGACCAGGCTTGATGTTGCTTAACTTCTATTTTTTTTATTCCGAGCCGTTTATCCATTACAACACTCAGACATCCAAGCTTACAGCGCCCGGTATTCCCAAGTGGTCACCCATACTAACCAGGCTTGATGTTGCTTAACTTCAGTGATCGTACAGAAACTGGTGTTTGAACAGGATATTTTAATTAGATTTAAATGGTATATTTGCAATGATGACATAATATATAGATATATATATTTAATCAATTCACTCCAAATAAAGCAATAATGCCACTAAGACACAAGGGTCTACTTGCAGTGAAAGACAATGAGAATACTTTTGAAGGAACCAGAAACCCAATCCTAAACAGGAAACAAGTGATAAACCTCTACTCCTCTATTCACCCCAAGCAAGGTGATAATGCCACTAAGATGCAAGGGGTTACTGGGAGTGAAAGAGAATGAAAAAGACTTTAGAAGGAACCAGAAACCCAATCCTAAAAATGAAACAAGGGATAAACCTCTACTCCTCTATTCACCCCAAGCAAGGTGATAATGCCACTAAGATGCAAGGTAGCACCAGCCCACATATAATAACAATATTCCATTTTTGATTTTTGTAGAGAGCCTGGTAAGAGGATTCAAGTACTTTCTGAAGCAGCACAGGGGACTATCTTTCTAGCTTTTTTTAGCAATGGATCATATGAGTTCCACTATTTCTAGTATTGTCATGGAATTTCAGCAATATTCAATAAAAATTATAGAAAACATTAAATTTTCTTTTTGTGGTGGTGGTGGAGGAGGAGGAGGAGGACACAACCTCTGGTCCCCATCTCTTGTTCCTTCCTTTATAAACATATCCATTTTAGGCACTTTTGGAATTTCCTTGCTATCAAGTAAGAATACTCACAAACTGAAGATGTGCCTGTTTCGGGCTGCCTTGGCCCATATTTCATCTGGATCTCTCGTAACTTAACAAGGTCGTTGTTTTCAACAGCATCAAAATACTCGGCTTGTGCCTTCCACTTTGGAAGATCTGGGAAGAAGTCACGCTGGATGATTTGCTGTAAATCCTGTAAGTAGATAGGAGAGAATTTGTATTTTCAATCATAAGATAATGGAACAACCATGAAACAAAGTCTAACAGGGAGCAGATGTTTTATGGGTCATTGTCAATTCAACTTCCTCAAAATCTGAAGAATCAAAATATTTAGCAGAGAAATTGATGTTCTACAGTCCTCTCATAAGTCATACAATTTGAAAAATATATATTTTCTGCCAGATTTCCAGGAGAGAGAGAATGCATATTATTATAATACATAACATGGCAAAGATAATAAGCAGACCTAACACTTTTGTAACATATCATAGCAATTATGACACTGAATTCTCACCAGTCACAATGAATGGTTGTACCCTCCTTGCTTAGAGAACTGACTAGGACTTAAGTTCATATCAGACTTATAGAATGTAGACATATATACAATCACAAAAGATGATGGAAAAATGGTCAGTTCTTTCTACTGCTCCAGAAAGTAGCTGTATCTTTACAAAGGTTAGATCAGAGCAAAAATGTAGTGTTGCTGCAATATCTGGGCTGGAGCTACCCAATCCTGTCTTTCCAGAGTTCAATTGATTGACTCATGTTATATTGCTATCAGCCCTTTACAGGTTATTTAATGCCAAAATATATACATATTTTTTTTTGGAGGTAATGGTTTAGTGATACAAGTCTTACTAATTAACCCATAGCTGGGGGGAGAAGAGGTGGATTCATACCTTTCCCAAATGAATATAATGAACCCTACTGAAATTGGAACTGGATTAACAATTCAGAGCCAGTATCCATTGCACCACCCACACCTCCAAGCTTACAGCACCTGGTATTCTCAGGCATTTCTTTTTCTCAGAAATTTGCATATGCCATAAATGTTATTGAGAGATTTGTATATGCCATAAAATAGCATTAAGAAATTTGTATATACCATAAAAGGGTATTGAGTCATTTGCATATGCTAGAAAATAGTACTGAGAGATTTACATATGACTTAAAATGGTATTGAGTGATTTCCATATGCTAGAAAATAGTATTGAGAGGTTTACATGACATAAAATAGTACTCTGAGATTTGCTTGTCATAAAATAATGTTGAGAGATTTACATATGTTATTAGTAAAATTCTTGTAATGAAAGTTATTTGATAGATTCAAGTGTTTTGGTAGTTTATTTCATCTATGGCATATTATAATAGTATAATTTAAAATATTTGTTACATTCTCAAGATATACTTTTAAAAATAGCAGCATTGCTTTTACTCTTGGGTTACCACTTTACTTTAAATAAAGCAATTTGATTATAAAAGCCATCAGCAAGACAGTTGCTCAGTTATAGGTACCTCCATGAAATCGCTAAAAAAAGAGCATAGCATGATGAAAAAGATGCCAAATTTGACAAAAACAAAATGTTATCGTCTAAATGTTTGTATTATTATTAAGAGGAAAGATCAAAGTTTATTTTAATTATTTTAAAAAATTTTTCCTTCTTTTTTAAAAAAACCTTTTTTCTCTTTGTATCACCGGAACTAGTAAAATAACATATACAATTTTTAGCACGTTTTTTTTTTTTTTGTTACACACATTAATTTGGAAAATCTTGCAAAAATAAAAATAATTGTTGGATGTTAATGAAACTTTCAGAAACTATTCACAGATGATAGAAATTATTATAAATGTTTTCTTTTTTAAAGTCATGGCAGAAATATTTTTTTTATATTTATTAGCCCCCCATAACTAATTTTATGAAAACGCTAGAAATTCGATCACGTCAGGTCTAGTGATTACAATAGTTAAAAGCACAAGGTTTTGAGGAATACAAATCCATTTTTTTTTGTTTTTAATTGGACCCCCCTACCTGAAAATCAGCTCTGAATTGTAACATACAAAACTCAATAAAACAAAGATATTATTTAATTTCAAATGCTTTTATTTGCCTTTTGTTGTTTTTATGAATATGGACAATATTTTCTGAAAGCAAAATATTTTTTTCGATGAAAAATGAATTTTTAATACAATTATTTGTTATTTTTTAATTATAATTGATTTTTACATTTAAGTTGTTAAAATATTATAAAATTAGTTAAAATCCACATCGGGTTTCCTAAGTATCCTTATGAAATAGATCTTTTTTTAGCACATTGTAAATTGTATCATTTTGACTAATCAGAAGACCTGCAGTAATTAAGAAATATTTTTATTTTAATGTGAATTTAAAATATAAAGTGTGAGGATGAAAAGAGACCATTACAATATTTTAATTTGTGTATTGTTAAGTTTACTACAAACAATTTCCACATAACAAAATTACTTCCCTTAGATTTCACTTTTAAAAACTAGCCTCATATTCTGAGCCTTGTTTTGGATTTGAAAAGTTATATATCTGATGATAAATTAATCTACATGACACTACAGAACAAAGAGTGTAGAATTTTACTGGAAGGTTTCAAAAAGAAAGTATGAAACCAAAGTGATATGAGCCAAGAAGGAGTAATTCATTTTTAGAGAAAAAGATGTTTATAAGTTTAGAATTCAAAACAAGGACATCAAAGACATTTTTCCTGCTTCTCTGAGCTTCAGTCAGCCAGTTAAATGCCATGTGCGATACACGATTTGGCAATCAAGTCTCTTTCGATTTATGACTAGGCAGATTTTCCTGCAGTGGGTTGCCGTTTCTTTCTGCGGTAGACTATATAGTATTTGGCAACCAATGATATAGGACCCAGGCTGCCAATCTATTCAGCACATAGCTGGGTCGAGAAAAGATGGATGATGAATCCAACTTGAATTTGAACTCAGCTCTCCGATTTCTCATTCCGAGTCGTTATCCATTTTTTTTACACCACAAAAATAAATCAATCAGTGAATTTTTTTCTCATAGATTTAAATTTTATTTTATTTATTCATGGAAAAAATATTTGAAATAAAAATAAATTATAACTGCATTTGGGACTCTATGAATGATTAAATTTAATTACAAATCAAAATAATATTTTAGAAATATAGATTTTTAAATAATTGTTTTTTGTTTGTTTTTCCTAAATTAAATTGTCTGTAAAAATATGACTGTAAAAAAGAGGCATGTAAAATTACTGATTACCAAAAATAGGAGACTGAAAAATGAATAATAATCGATTGAATCCAAAGATTAAAAAATTAACCGAAATATCTAGGGGAAAAAAATAAACAAATAAATATTATTTCTTTAGTCCAATTTATTGATACAATGAATAAATAAATAAAAATCAATATCGAAGTCACCAAGTGTAATTTTTTTAATTGAATAATAATTCAAATTGATTCATGTACTTTTAAATTTTTAAATAAATTTTTAAGTTGCCTACGCCTTACGGTACTAAACTAAGATTTAATAAAAATACAAGAAAGTGTTTTCCATGTTCCATTCTCTGATGCGAACATGTTTAGATTCATAAATGTTTGTTAAATTTGTTCTTTACCCTAAACATGATAATTTCTCCGGGAGTTGAAACCAACACGCGTGTTTTTATTTTTAAAAAAATCAACGTTGTTTTGATTTACCTCAACGTAAGTCTCTTCGTCTAAGACTTTCTTCTTCTTCTTTTTAACCACCACATCCGAGAAATCTAGACAATTTCTCTTGGCTACTTGTTTTACTGATTCCGCAACAGCTAAGGAATTCTCTGACATATTTTCGGTCGAAGATTTTGGGTTTATTATTATTACTATTATTATTTTGTGACAGGAAACCCTAAAACGTACGACCGACATCAACAACAATTGACAAAAATGACCTAGAATTTATTTTGTAGTCACCGATTCGTACAATACGAGAACTCTCATAATGCTTAAGCTATAGATTAAAAAATGTTAAACAAATTATTACAACAACATTTTTATTTTAATAATTAACTGTTTATTGAAATATTTCCGTAAATCCTAGCGATTTTGTCCGATTAATGCTGTAAAAAAACTAACTACTACAACATTTCTAGAAGTTTTACGAAAATATTTATCGTCAGCATAAACATGTATCACGTGGATTTAAGTTTAGGCTTTCCGTCAAATCTTTCAAATATCTATTTTTATGTGATCTACATATTTTTTCTTGAAAAATATACCGTGTTATTATGGACAGTAACATATCGTCACATCCGGATATTACATTGGGCCGCTCACTTTCTAGAAATTGGCGCTATTATACTTTTTTCTTTGCACCCACATTCAATACTTCCGAAGCATAAAATTTGCAATAATATCATATTTTTTTTTTTAATTGAAACTGAATTGTTGGGAAATGTTTAGTTTTCTCAGTCATCATCAATAAAGTTTACTGGCCTCGATTACTACGCAAATGTTTTTACTGGAATGCACAGACAATGCCCCATGGTGACCAATTAAAAAAAACAAAAACGAAAAAAAAAAAACATTATTTCTGGTAGCTAGGGTAACCCGAACCGGGAACCAACTAAAATTGTCAATATCTTCCAAATGGTAGATTTTCGCTAATTTTTAATGCTATTTTTTGGAATAAACAGGCGAATTTACACCTCACCAGGAATGATTATTATTCTTTTTTTAGTTTGTCACTGGGGCATTATCTGCAAATTTACCTAGGTGTTTTATTTAAATTTAAATATACTTCACATTCAAGGACCAATAAATATTAAGAAGCGGTACATTTTATTTTTAACAACGCAATATATCTAAAAAAAAAAAAAAAAAGGATTCCGGCAAAAATCAAATTGTTTTTTAATTCGGAAAATAAATTAGTGTAACCCGGATATAAGAGAAACCCGGATATAAGAGGGATTTTTTATCTGGTCCCAAATTAGAGCCTGTGTTAAAATAGACCAAACCCTGATATAAGAGAAACCCGGATATAAGAGACTTCTTCTCCGATCCCGACAACTCTATATCCGGGTCACACTGTATGAATGGTCTGCAAAAACAAAAGTAATTATCAGTCAAAAAGTAAAACATTTAAAATTCTCTACATTAGGTACAACTACCAAAAAATGTTTTTTCCCCGCAAAATATCAAACCCCTCCCTTTTTAAAAATATTTGGCAAAAATCAGGGAATATTATCTGATTGAAACGAAATTCTCAGGACATTAATGAATGCATATTTTTTACTCATTACTGAGTGAATAGGTTATATTTTATAAAAAACTTTGGAGGAAATATTTTTGTGAGTATTTTTCACGCCCACTTTTCGCGCGATATTGTGTGTTATTTTTTTTTGGGGGGGGGATGTTTGTTCAGTTTTTCTACAGTTATAAAAAGAAATCCCGAAGATATTTTTGTCAGAAATTTATGCAATCGATTATTAATATACGGAAAATTCGGCCTGCATCTTAAAAAAAAAACACAATTCAATAAGTTAATGAATTCAATTGCTATTTGTTTAATAATGAAAGGATTGCAGAAAGTGTAACAGAAATCAGAAAGTACATTGGAATAGCGAAAGATGTCTTCCAAAAACTAGGTAAAGTAGCAAAATGCCATCAGAAGCAAAGAAAAAAAATGCCGAATTACTAATTTAATATCTCCTATTAAGTAGTGTAAGCGGAATAAATCCACATGTGAAGAACAGACATGAAACAACAGTGTTCAACTGATGAAAGATGACAATACACAGGAAATATGAATAGAAATACACCCGCATACATAGACACAGAGAGACACACAAAATGCAGTAAAGTTTTTTACATTAAACGAAAAAGTGAAAGTGTAGAAAAATTCAGTCTTTCAAATTTTGTTATATTAAAAATGTGAACGTCCGAATTCCAAGCAATAATAAGATAAAAATAAAGAAAACATTGTTGTGTCTGTTAAAAAAATCAATTGTATTTTTACAAACATGTGTGTATGAATTCAAAGTAATCAAAAAGGAGTAAAAAAATACCCTTTAGTTGAGTTAAAGTCTTTGAGTAGTCCGTACACAGAAAAATCTGAAATTGAGAAAAAAAAAACAAAAAAAAAACAAACTTTTAAATAGAAAAAAAAGAAAAGCTTTTATCGTTAGCAAAGATTCACTGACCGTCTTTGTTGTTGATGGTTTATTTGAAGTCGCCGACCTATTTTTCTTTTAGTATGCGCTGTGGGGACACAGTTGCATCTCTGTTCTCTGAAATTCAAAATTTTATAAGAATTTTTCCCCAAAAATAGGCTCGAGACTAATGTCCTCATCTTTGTTGTTATTATTATAATGTCTCGGCTGTTGAACACCTCTATGGTGTTAAAATTATTTTTTTTCACTTCGGCTCTCAGTAGTTTTGGGGGATGGATGAAGGTAATAAAATAATTATTGAAACCTTACCACCCTGTATACAAAGCTCCTTGACGAAGGAGCGAAGGGGACCAATTAAAGGTGAAGGAAAGGGAAAGAAAAACAGAAGTGTTTTTTTTTTTTTGTTTTTTTTTTAGTACAATTTTGAATAACGTGATTTTTTAACCAATAGCTACTCGAGCCGGTTGAAATCTGAAATTCTTGTTTTGACCGCCAAAACTTTTCGGGTAAATCGGAGTCAACATTTGGCTATAAAAAACCCTGCAATACGGCCATCAACAGGAGTGGGAGACGCTGTGAAAGAAGTGGGAGACTCAACACCTTCCAAAATATCTGAAAACCTGACCGCGTGTAGATTCCTCTTGACAATCAAATTCGCCTTAATTAAGTTATAGCGATCATCATCACATACATACTTACGCAAATTCAAATTATACAACAACAACCATTCATTGGATAATAAATCAACACTGCTTTGTAATAGACAATTAAATCGCAGCTATGCGACAATTTTATAATCGCTATATTTTCATGTAGTCAATTTTGTGCACTTTTGGGAGAATCGGATCCCAAGAGCCTTCTTAGGTTAGTAAATATTTTTCAGGAAATATCAGCTTCTAATTGGCCAATAAACACACAAGTGGGCGTTGCAATCCACCCACGCATAATATATTTTTCCAGCGCTTGACTAAGTCAAGTTTCTCGCCAAGGCGCTGTGAGCTTTTTCACGTGATTACATTATCTATAAAAAGCAAACACGAGTTTGCCTCTTCCTCTCTTTCTTCTCCATTCTTGCTGCACAATGTAGTCCCAGAAAATTATCGTCTTGACCTTGCGGTCAGACGTTAAAGAACATTACCAACATACACGTACGTACGAACATTCACCACAATACGAACTCTTACGAACATTCACCAAAATACGAACGTTCACTCACACACAAATGTCCACACGCAAACACATTGTTAACTGTCTATGTGCTTTGTAAATGTTTTGTTTAATACATATATTTGTTTATATATTGGTCTTGTTTGTTTTCCTTATCTTCAGTTGGACTTAATCCAAGTCCAACATTCTATTGTAGCTGGACCTTCTAGCTGGAAATATCCCGACTATTGTAACGAACACAACGGAGAACAAGTAGAGGTGCTGTAAGAATTGTTGGCTAGGGTCACCGTGAATATAATGAAGAAGGAAAGCTGTGTTCTTGTAAACAACACCCTACATGAATCATGTACAACAAACACGAGAGAAAAATAATCAAGCTCAGTGAACAATTGAACATTAATAAAATATTGTATTAACAATGGTATACAAATTTCAACAATAAGTATAAAGAAAGTTGCTTTCCTTTTTCCGTAATAAAAAGGGTAAGTTTAGCTAATTAATGTTGAGTACAATATTGAATGTAATTTAACTACAAAGTTCAATTGATGTCTTAGCTAAATTAAGAATAATTCCACAGTGTGTTACCAGTGTAGAAAGATGTAATGTTCATGAGTGATATCAATAGGAATTAGTATGATTACTCGAATGAGTAATAATTAAGAATTAAAATGTCACAAGAATATACGCCGTGCCATATTCTCCAAGAATTGAACTGCTACTGGCTGTTGGCTAACAACGAGAGGGTTTATATAGTTACTCATAGGCTCCATTGGTCAGGAAATGGACCAATCCGTGATTTTAGAGAAAAATTCAAATTACGTGCGATGGCAAAATTGTCATATAATAAGTATCATATATTTATGAACCAATGACATTAAAGAAAGCGGAGGTGTGGCACACGTAAGTGATCACCACAGTGTTCTCAAAACAACGCTTTACGTCGAAGACACTGAAGGCATGAACGGATTCTGCCACGAGCTTCAACAGCTCACATCAAATCACATGAATTTAAGCGCATACACATTTTATACCTCAAGATAAATATCCCCTTTTAATTGGGTCCGACCTCACTGAAACCCTTTACTTTCTTCATTGTAATTTGCCTTGTTTTGTATACATTTTTCTTGTGATATTTCATGCTATTTGATTGATTTTGATTGTAAACTTGATCTTTTTTCCCCACAACTACCTTATTTAAGAAAAAATAACATATCCAGAATTGTATTATCCTCTTTTCCGGGTGCACAAACCACCAAATTTGTGCATTCCTAATATTTACCTAAATTTTATTATATTTTTTTATTTTAAAAAATTATTTTGGTTTTATATTTCACTGAGTATTTCTCGTATTTTTTTACGGTGCGCCTTTTCTCGTTTGATTTCCATTCTCCCCAATCTCTTTAACCGAATCCACAAAAATACACATACATACATTTTTTCCAGACGCCTTTGTCAGGTCTCTGATCAGTTTGGGTAACCCCCAGAGGGAATTTCAAATTGACCCCTTTATTCCATTAACCAAGATAAAGTATTACCTATTGAAACGGGAAATATTCATTGTTAAAGGAAAAAAGATACAACAGATACTTTGGAAATAGCATTTAGGACTAAGATTAGATTTCCAGTTCATTAAAGTCTACTTCGGCTCTATACTTCTAATAAATGTCTCCACCTAAACTCTGAAATTTTATTTCTTATTTTTTCCTCGATAAGAGCAGATAGCTTCGCCTGTCGTCTGGTTCACACACTTCCTGATTTTTGAAGAAAAGTAGAGATTTATTTCTTGTTTAGGATGGGATTTCTGGTGTGGCGGACCTCACCACATTAATTTAACTTTAGATTAGGAAACAAGGCTCACGCAAGAAAGATAAGCAAAAGACATTGTTACACATAAAATATGTATTTTAACAAGATGTACAATATCAAACAACGCTGTGAAGGAAACCATGTATTTAAGTAAAAAAAAAAGATGGTTGAATTAACCAAGAGTTGTCTCTCTTTAACTGTTATTTTAGTGTTCAGTGAGAAATAGTGATTTGGTTCAAAGTTCACTGGAAAAATATTCATGAGAGTCTCTTGTAATGTTTGTTCTTGAAAGATATTGTTGTGTAAGAAGAGTTTATGTGAGTGTGTAAAAGTTTATGTTCAGTGTGTGAGTGAGAAAGTTGGTGCATGGTTTTGTTGGGGACGTGTGAATGTATTTGGTTTTTTATCAGAAGAATTTGAATGAATCAGAAGGAATCTTTTTGCTAGCGTGTAGGAAAACATTCATCCTCAACAAAAGGTTAAAAAATAAGATATTCCACGCAAATGAAATATAAAACAAGGAAAAAGGACATATGAAACAATGGAAACATTTATATACAATTAAACAGAATATACAATTGAGCGTAAATTTTAATTACAGCTTGAATGCTGTTATGTTTGAACTTGTAATGTATGATTAAGCTTGTTTGAATGTTAAAAATTGATGTAATTTGTTTTGAATAATTGTTTTTTTATGTCGTACAAAGTTGCATACCCTTGACTATTAATCAGAATGAGAGTCTGCTCGGTATTTTACTTAATTGGTAGTGAATAAAAATTATATCACTTTCTGAAAGCAAAATATTCGGAGTTCGTGAGATCTTGTTCAGCAGAGAGAATTAATGTGCCAACACGTTGTTGAGCCAGAAGTTGGTTTTAAGCGGGAAAATTGAGGTTTTGAAAAGCGTGGATTTTGTTGGCATCTCTCTGGTCGTTATGCTATGACTGATTAGATAAGTCAAATCTCTTCCTTATATAGATACCAGGAAGAAAAAATAGGCTTACGGCAGTTTGCGCGCAATTTTGATTTTTCACGTGCGATTACCAATTTTTATGCTGTCAGCCAATGAAAAGTCCAGTTTAACAAAAGTAAGGTTTCTATTGGATAATACGTGTGTGTGGGTGTAAAATGGATTGTTCTTGTAAATAGGGGTACAAAGGTAACGTGGACGATTCCACAGTTTCTACTGTCGTGGATTCGTTTGGCAGTTGAATTCTCACTGATTGAGATGAGAAAATCTTGGCTTAAATAAGCGACTATAGGCTCCAAATCGTTGCACGGGAAAAATTATTCTTCACGTGCAAACGATCTGATTGGTTGGCATCGACCAATCAGCGAGCGAGCTTTGGGGAGACTTAAGAAAGCTTCTGTGATCCACTTCTCCCAAAAGTGCACAAAATTGACTGCTTAAAAATAGAGCGATTACAAAATTGTCGAATTACTACGATTTGTAAATTGCCTGTAGTAATGAAGTGGTGATTTATTAACCAATGAATCCTTGGCATTGTATGTGATTTGTATTTTTGTATGTATGTATGTTCGTGCGTAATAGGTCCGCACACTGGTTCCTTCAAAATCTTTTCACTCCCAGTAAAGTAGTAAACCCTTGCTTTTTAGTGGCATTGTAGTGGACGCCTAAGTACACCACGCTTACAAATTACTCAACAGTAATTGGACGGAAAATAAACAATACCTTTTGTACAGACAATTTACGCATTGCACGAGCCACATAAAAATAAATTTATTGTGTTTTTGCTTCACCAAACTAGCTATAGAAAAAAGAAACAACAATTGGTCGATTTTTGGCCAATCACATTAAATGACACTTTCTTCAATATCCTTCCCGCGTTCGTTCCTGGAGCCACTTTACATCTATATAAAGTAGAAATTAAAGAAATAACTCCAGTAGATTGTAAATTTTCACAACCTAAACCATGTTGTACGTGTATTATTCAATTTTCTACTCACAAACATACACAGATATAAACTACACTCACACAACACAGAGTACTGTCTGTTTACAAGCCAAGTGAACTATTCGAACTATATCATTCTTCTGCACAAATATTTCAACTTTCAAATTCAAACATCAAACATTCTTAAACTACCAACAAATTTAAACAAAAGACATTATTATATTTATAACATACATTTGTTCTTCACACAATACAAGGGAAACCACTTCGTGTGACTTAATCTTTATTGTTATTAACAGAATTATATGTATATGCTTGTTTCAATACATGTTTATTTGTTGATTTTCATTGATCTCTCGTCATTCATTTTTGTGTTTTCTTTACAAATTTAAAGTGGAGTGTTAATGTAAAAAGTAAAAACGCAACCTTGATCAAAACCCCTTCTGATTCTTTTCTAACCAATACCATTTAACTACTCCACAGCATTATTGCCTTGCTTGGAGTGAGTGAATTGATTAAAAAGAAAAAATCCCAATGAGGAGGAGTCAGTCTTCTTTCAATTCACATAAAATCCAGATTGATTTTCTGGAATAAGCAGCATCGTTTGGTTTTATACTTGTTAACCAGTTTTCATTACTTTTTTAGGACGAGGACGTTGTTACTCATACTTCCAAAATCCAAACAGTAGCGTGCAGAAGGAGGGGGCAGCGGTGCGACGGCCTCGGGCATCCATATCGGGATGGTATCCAATCAAAAAGTGAAATAAAAATTTAGTTTTTGAAATTTGAAATAAAAAAGTATTTATTTCAAGTTTCATCTATTACTTTTTACTTAACTTAAACTGTCTTTCTTTGTCAGTATTAGGCCCTATCACCTCCGGCTACTCGTGTCTTAGGGGCACACAATCAAGGAGTTGGCCCCGAGTATCACCAAACCTCTGCAGGCCACTGCTTCCAAAAGAATTTTGTTCTACTCTCTGCTTTAATTTCCGGAGACTTTTGAAACGACTACCCACCATATAAAGGGAGACCACTGCAACAAGATTTTGAGAAAATGTTGGTAGACCATAGTAAAATTTTAAATAAAAGAAAGATATATAGTGATAGTCAAATTTAAAGATCATTGGCGTAATTATGGAACCTGTCACATTACCTGCTTTAAAATAATTATTTCTTAATGTAAAATTATAAGCAGACATTCTATTTATTATTAAAACCTTCACGGAGAAAGAGAGAGACAGCGAGAAGGAAAGAGACAGAAAAATATAAGGGAGTGGGATTCGAGCACGTGTTATTGTTGTGTTTTGGCTAGTTTTTCTGGGTTGCTAGGGAAGGAACGTGTCCCATCCTTCCATAGCTGGTGATTAACCGATGTTATTCAATTTACAAAATTCATCTATACCCGAAGACAAAAGAAAAAATGATTCTTTTGTGTCCCCATTTTGATGGTAAGAGATTTTTCACCCGAAAGTGACAAAACACTTTTTCTTTTTTTTTTTTTTAAATTTTCGTCAAAATTTCATACATACTTTTCAATTTTCATTGTTTTATTTTTAACAACCTGTTGAGTGTCAGTTATGAGTTCCATTTTCCGGATTTAACTGTTTGATACACTGTTTTACCAAGTCTTTTACTTGAGTTCAAACCTGAGGTAAAAGTTATTGGACATGGAGAGATTTTTTTCTATGTGAAAAAACGATATTCGTGATAACAAATTTTTTCTTTTGTATCCCAGATTTTTGGAATAATTGTTATTATTAATTTTAAAAAATGAACATTCATCTGAAAATATACGATTTTTATCTGACCCCAGATAGTGATGTGATTTCCTGGGCTTTTCTTAACAACGTGTGGATCAGAACAGAAAGCGTCGGTTCCTAGTGATGAGTGCCCCTCTATTATTGGAATAAAAAATGACTTTGTTTGTACTTTTAAAATGTCACATTCTTACAATTTCTATTTCCATGTCCTTGATCATAAAGTTTGTCAAATTCTTTCCCGTATCGTTTTTTTTTTTTAGAAAGATGAACGTGATTATCATTATTATTATTATTATCATTTTTATTTTCTTTGCTTTCTGGCGTTTACACATTTCTTTCCGGGTCCCACCCAGGGACCTAAGGTTAGAAATGGCATCATGACACTTTTCACTGACAAAAAAAAAAATAAAATAAAATAAAATAAAATAATTACATAGATAAAGCCCTTCGTAAAGTGTGGGCTGTACTTGTCAGAACAATTTTTTGTATCTCCTTGAGGCATGGGCTTCCAGGAATCCCTGCAATTAGTCTACTGCAATCTTTTCCAACCAGTCCTAGGGCTCCAACTACAACAGGGATTGTTGATGTTCCCATATGCCACATTTTCGAGACCTCTATTTCAAGGTCCTTGTATTTTGACAGCTTTTTGAATATCTTCAAATATACATTGCAGTCAGCAGGGACTGCCATATTAATAAGGAGGCACCGTTTTTGTTTGTGGTCTTTAATAACAATATCTGAGCGGTTGGCCTGGATTGTTCTGTCAGTGTGAATTGTGTAGTCCCATAGAATTGTAACAGGTCCTATCTCCGTAACCGGGTCTGGTTGGTGTTGGTACCAGTTTCTTTCAGTTTCCTTCCCGTAGAAGTTGCAGATTTTCCAGTGCAGATATTGGCCCACTCTGTCATGTCGGGTTTTATATTCAGTGGGTGCCAACATCGTGCAACCTGATACAAGATGATCAATCGTTTCTGGATATTTATCACAGAATCTGCATTTTGGGCTGACACAATATTTTAGTATATGTGCTTGATAATTCCTAGTTAGCAAGCATTGGTCCTGCGCAGCAAGGATAAAACCTTCAGTTTCCGCTTTCAACCCTGCACTGCGTAGCCACTGATGGGTACGGGTTTTGTCTACATCAGCTTGTTTGATACGGGCAGAGTATTGGCCATGAAGAGGTTTATCTTGCCATCGCTTCTGTATCTGGTCGGTTGCATTCGTCTTTGCTGTCTTTTTCAAGTATTTTGCAGTTTCAGCCGGTGTATTGTGCTGTAGTTGCATCTCTACGCCCATTTGAAGCTCCAGTTTGAATTTGTTGGCTTCTTTCATTACGGAGTAAAGACGCTTACTACTTTCATGTTCCTTGACGCATACCATCATCCAGTCTTCTGTAGTTTCCAAGTATTTTTGGAGGCCAATTGTTGTAGTTTTGTAGGACATTTCTAGTTGAACTAATCCTCTGCCTCCTTCGGATCTGGGCACATACAGACGATCAACATCAGCTTTGGGATGATATATGCGATAGCAAGTGAGAAGCTTTCTCGTTTTGGCGTCCATTCGCTTAATTTCAGCTATGGTCCAGTTAAGGACATTAAAGCTGTAATGCACCACTGGGACAGCCAATGTGTTTATAGCTGATATTCTATTTTTTGAGTTTAGTTCAGTATTTAGTATCAGACGTACACGCCTGTAGTACTCTTTTCTTATTTTTTCTCTCATTTGGGGGTGTTGTATGCCATCTCCTTCGCTAATTCCTAGGTACTTATAAGCTTCTTCATGCTCCAATTCCCTAATCTTTGTGACAAAATCTAAATCTATTGAGGGTGTTTCTGTAATTCTACCTTTCTTGAATGTTACTTTTGCACATTTATCTAATCCGAAGTCCATACCTATGTCGTCACTAAAGTATTTTACAATATTGAGAGGCCTTTCAACTCATTGTCGTCTTTGGCAAAGAGTTTGAGATCATCCATGTATAGTAGGTGATTGAAAATTTTTATTATTATTATTATTATTATTATTATTATTATTATTAAATTTTATCATTATTATCATGTTTATTATTGTTATCATTATCATGATTTATTATCATCATTACATTGTCATTATTTATTATTATTGTCATCATTATCATGATTTATTATTATCAACATGATTTTCATTATTATTATCATCATTATCATGATTTATTATTATCAACATGATTTTCATTATTATTATCATCATTATCATTATTTATTATTATTATTATTATTGTCATCATTATCATTATTTATTATCATCATTATCATAATTATATATATATATATACTGCTTTTACCATACTGCACCAAGGAAAAAAATTGCACATGTAAAATACAGGTATAAGGAAATAGAATAAATTTTAACAATGTGATATTTTTATGGGAAAGCTATGTGGGGATAAACCATACTGGGTTGCTTGATGCTCTTTGTGGCTGAGTGGTCTAAAGCATATTAGATCAATCAGACAGTGGTTGCTTGTACAAAGAAGAGCATATTTTCTTTCTATCAAGCATTCAGGGCAGTAGAGTTAAATCAGACCTTTTTAAAAATGAGACATCTATTCAAACATGGGGTATCCAATAAAAATAAGATTTGAACTAATAAAAATATCAGTTTAAAAATGAATAGATTAATTCTTTTTAAATTGCTTTGTTTATATTTTGGATATAGGCTTTCAAAAAAAAAACTGGAAGATAGAGTGTGCATTCCTTAAAAGGGAAAATAAAACATTACAGTGCTGTGATGGCGAGCAGACTAAAAGCGTGCCAGATCAAAGGGTGATTTCTCCTACAAAGAAGATGTAGGTTTGAAACATGATGGAGAGCACATTTTGTTTATTAAGTTTTCTTGAATACGGATACTGATAGATGTAACACACACTTTTTAAAAAATAAAATTGGGCCATCTATTTCAAATACAGGTATCCACTAAAAATATTGTTTGAATAAATAAATAAATAAATAAATAAATATATATATATATATATATATATATATATATATATATATATGAATAAAAAGAAAAGGAAAACTTTTATTAGTCAATGTGTTTCAACCTCTGCTATGCCTAATAAAGAAAATAATTCAACAATCACAATTTTTACACATTGTTACTGTTGAATTATTTCATTTTCTTATTTGTTTATATTTTATTATTGGATTCTATGAGAACACCTCTCTCTCTCTCTCTCTCTCTTTCTCTGTGTGTATATATATATATATATATATATATATATATATTACCTCTGTATATATATATATATATATATATATATACATTCCCTCTGTATATATATATATATATATATATATATATATATATATACATTCCCTCTGTATATATATATATATATATATATATATATATATATATATGTGCATTCCCTCTGTATATATATATATATATATATATATATATATATATATATATATATTCTCTCTCTCTCTCTCTATATATATATATATATATATATATGACCCTGTTGCTGTGTGCTTCACTGAATGACACTCTTACTCTGGTCCCTGTCCGTTGGTCTGTCTCCAGTGAGCTCACTCTGCACCAATCCTGCATTGTGTTTCAGTATATGCAGGAATATTGGTGAAGAACTGTCGAAGATCAGGCTTGACTTCTCCGTGTCCTGGCTATGCTTGGAACTTAATTAACTTCAACAACACTCATTAACAAGTGTAAAAATAACAACTTTTATTTATGGTACCATGATTGATTAAGATCATGAATACATAAACAAAAGGTATTTGAAGAAGATTCCTCATATAAGAAATTCTTAAGCTGGTAGGAAGAGGTTGGCTGGCAGTTGCAGTTATGGCTAAACAGCCCAGAGTTGTTCAACTATTTAAATGAAGGCAGCTGATGCAGGGAATTCAAAAAACGGTTCAGAGAACAGGACCTTAGTTGATTGAGGCACTATGGTCATCTGGCAGGGAGAGTGTTGGTCTACTAGCTATCTACTTCCACTCTTTTGGCAACTGCTTTTATGAGGGTGCAAATGCCAATTACACTGCTTTAATTGGCTAACCAATAATAAATACTTGACCAATGGTCTTGTCATATGTCTTGAATGAGAGGAAGGAAAGCCCCCAAGAACCCAATATAATTGGTGGTCCAGTCAAAATAATGCCCCTGTGTTGTAAGTATTGGAGGGGGAGATGAGAATCTCCATCACAGCCCTTCTCTCATTGGCAGGCCAATCAAAATTGTGACTTTGCATCACTCATATTCACCTTTTGTGGCACATTTTCCATGTTCTGGAATCTCACCCTCATTTGACCTGATCATCACAGATGTCATTGTCAATTCTATCTGAAAGTGAGTTACATCCCCTGATCAAAGCAAACCTGACCTTTTTGATTTGATTTGATTTCAAGATTTGATTTGTGTTACTCATTTCAATAAACAATCCCTTTATCAAATGGAAAAAAAAAACAATCAAGTGTGTGCCTAACAACCAATCCCGTCCAAGTTTACAATTTCACCTCTCGCACTATACTCCATAAGTGACACAAACCAGATAATTTATGATATTGCCCTGTTTTAACATGAAAAATATTTTTCTTTCTCTACAAATAAAAAGTAGATAGCAGTCATGTTGTTATATATATATATATATATATATATATATATACATAACTTTTAAAAAAATTTTATTAATGTAATTATTATTCATTATTTTAAAAATTATTTATATATATATTTATTTCAAATAATAGGTTTTAGGCATTAAATTACAACACTAATGATATTTTTAAACATTATTTTAAATAGGACCTCAAAGTCACTGAAGCTGTTGGCACAATTTCTGAATTGAAAAGAAATTAAACTATCTGACCATACTGCCTAAAACTGTTTTAAGTATTTCAAGAGAGGTATCTTGTACCTGGAAATAAAGAAAGTGGCAGGAAATCCGACAATGTCTGACCATACTGACCAAAACCATTTTAAGTATTTTAAGAGGTGCCTTACTGTGAATAAAGGAAAGGGGAAGAAATGAAACGATATTTGACCATACTGCTTGGCTTCTGATTGGTTTATGAGCTGTGAAACCATGTCCTAGTTAGGAACAATGTTAACTCTGATCAGCTCACTCATCAATGACATTCATATTCTTGTTGGGCCATTTCTGATTAGTTCATTAGAATATGCTGTCATATCCTTGTTGGAATTGTTTCTGTTTGGTTTGTGGAAACATGACCTCATTACCTAATGAGTCCAAATTTTTATCAATTTTTAGAGATGGTGACACTTTGGTTTCCTTGTTATTATTTTTATTTTTTCATTCTGTAAGCTTCAGAAAAATTTATCTGAGCCCTCAAGAGTTTAAAAAATGAAAATGCTTTTGATACACCTCAATATTTGAATTTATGTTCTATTACTAAAATGAGAGAAAGTCTTTGGAATTTTAATAAGAACTTTTTCTTTATATTTTTCAGAGTTAGTGAACCAACAGAAATGAAGTGTAAATTTGATTAGTAACATCTTGGCAGAATTTGTATACTGTGTGTAATAATGTCTGATCAACTTGAACCTTCTTCCAGGGCTGGAGTCACTCTGGATCTCATATTAAAAACTTTTATTAACTCAAAAGGCTTCACGTCCTCTGTCTACAAAAACTGGGAAGCTTTGTCTGCTATGATACCAGGAACCACACCATCACAGGTTCGATATTGAATTTGATTTATTTATTTTTAAAATGACATTGAAGTACTGAGCAAATAAGATAATGCTTGATGAGCATCAATGAATCATTGGCAAAGTAAACAAGTAAGAATGTTCCTTGTTCTATGTAGAAACTTAAAAATCATTTCAATAGAGTGACGTACAATTTTGTTGTTAACTGGGGCAAAGAATGGCCTGTTAATTTTAATACCTCCAAAACAAAACTGCTCTCTATTAATCATCTGAGAGAACCCTTTCTACCTTCCATCAGTATGGCTAACATCCAGAAGAATGATTCATTGTGCCTTCTTGGACTAACACTGACATGAAGTGAAAAGATTATATCAAATCAATTGCTAGGTCAGCTGCTAGGAAAGTTGGTTCATTGTGTCATGCCAGACAATTTTTCTTGCCCGAATCTATCTTATATATTTACAAGTCTACCATTCAGCCAGGCTTAGAATATTGCTGCCACATATGGTTTGCTGCTCCTGCTATATATTTAGAGATCCTTGATAAAATCCAAAGAATCTGCAATGTCATTAGTCCTGACCTAGTATCTCAGTTTCAGTCACTTTACCACTGCTGTAATGTAGCTTCCCTGTGGCTTTCACGGTAATTGTTCTGATGAACTCTCCTCTACGGTGCCTAGACTCTATAAATTTAAGCAAAGTACTAGATCTTGTCATTTTACAGTTGAAATGGCTGGATGTAACTGTAAGTTCTATGCTAACAGTTTCTTTTCTCACACTGGCTTGTTGCTTCTCTGTCAACTTTGATGTTTAGAAAATGAAATGTCAATCATTATCTTCTATCTTCTTAATTCTTATTCTTTTATTGTTTTCATTCCTTAATAAAGTTTTTCTTATATTCTTTCACACTCACTAACCTACTGTGTGTTAGAGGCTTTGTTGACTTGCTTGGGGTGAAATGATTTTAAAAAAATGAACTAAGATAGACTGAGATGATTATGTGAATTATGAGAAACAAATATGAATTAACTCAGGCACAATTGTCAGCAGACATCTGTTTTTGCTTAATATATATATATATATATATATATGTGTGTGTGTGTGTGTTTATATATATAATAAGAAGAAAGGGTTCACATGTGCTTCTTACGGTACGTAAAATTCATTTCTGTCATATGGTTAATAATTAATATTGAATAAATGTTTTTCGTACTGATTCTATTGGTACCCTTTCATTTGTCCTTGTTTTATTAACCAACCTATCTATTTTATATATATAATGGACTCTCCCATCTATTTTGACGTATGAGGATCTGACAACTTAACCAATTGATTCAGTTATGAATTTTTGTCCGATAATCTTAAGTGGCACTTAAGACCTGCTAGTGATTTGAAAAGGAGGCGGCATGTAGAGCAAGAGTGGGGATTGTGGGATGAAGTCACTGTTAGATTGGCTGACCTTTTAGATCTTGCTCTCACTTCTTGAAGACGATTCTGATTAGCAGATTGAAAACTACTGAGTACATTAAAACACGTTGATCTGCCACTCCAAGGCTAAGTTCTGAAGGATGTTATGAGTTGTATTGATAGCTGACAAGTTGCTCTTCAGCTTGTCTTTGTATCTAAGCCATGGGCGTCCTACATTCCTGTATATATATGGCTGTATCTACTGCCAGTAACATGTAAAGTAAATATACACTGTAATTACTAATTTAATCGTAATATTTTTCCATATTTATTTTTTTTTAATTTTAATTATTTGTTATGAAAATTTAAATGATATTGTAGTCATGGGTGGACCCACTTTGTCTTGTCTTTGTTTCCTGGCAACCAATATTTTTAGACCTAGTTTAATACTATATATATATATATATATATATATATATATATATATATATATATATAGAGAGAGAGAGAGAGAGAGAGAGATGGGGGTATTCTCATAGAATTCACTAATAATACATTCATCACTTAATTGTATAAAATTCTCACAATTAAACCTCCTGTCATCTTAATTTTATGAACAAATGTCCACATATGAGGGTCAGCTGAAAAGTTCATAGGCTGACTAAGATACTCTCATGGAATGTGATCAAATGTGGCATATTTTTCAGCATAGTCTCCCTTGCATTCCACACACCCCTTCCATCGCTGTTCAGTGTTTGGATCCCATTGGTCAAGAAGCTATCATTCTGTTGCTAAAATATTCATCAACAGCAGATATGACATCATCATCAGTGTCATACTGGTTCTCAGCCAAGTGTTTTTTCATGTTGGAGAACAGATGATAGTCAGATGGAGCCAAATCAGGAGAATAGGGAAGGTAATCAACCAGTTCAAAGTCACAGTCATGCACAGCAGCTATTGAAACCAAGTATTTGTGTGATAGAGCATTGTCCTCCTGGGACAAGACCCCTTTCATCAGTTTTTTGGGCATTTGATCTTGATAGCCTTTCATAACTGCCTCAGTAAGTACTCTACATTGATGGTATGGATCTTCTGAAATCAATAAACACAATGCCTTTTGCATCCCCAAAAATTGAGGCCATCACCTTCCCTGCAGAGGAAACAATCTTGGCCTTCTTTGGAGCTGGTGAGAAGGAGTATTTCCACTGTATGGATTGTCTCTTTGTCACTGGCTCAAAGTGATAAACCCAACACTCATCTTGAGTTAGAAAACATTGAATGAAACCAGCTGGATCTGCCTCAAACAATGTCTTTTTTTCCCTGTGGTGTGATCACCCTGGTGCACTTTTGATAAGGTATCAGAAGACATGGCACCCACCGAGAAGAAACATTCATCATGTTAAACACGTTGTGTAGAATATTTTCTACTTTCACATGGAATATGCTAATAGCATTGACTATTTGATTTATAGTGAATCGCCTGTCATCCAATACTATGTGGTAAACATAATCAATGCTTTCTTCAGTGATGGCAGTTGCAGGATATCCAAACCTTGAGTCATCTTCAAGACTCTCCCTTCGACTCTTAAATTCAGCTGCCCACTTTTGCACTGTTGATAAAGCTAGGGTGTCATCATGTAATGTAGTAGTGTGAATGTGCTTGGAGGTTAAACCCTTTTTCTGTTGGTACTTAATAACACCATGATGCCAAATTTTGTCAGTTTTCAAGAGCAGTCACTACTAGTTACATTTGAAGTCTTCTTTGAACAGTCAGATGTAAGTTTGCCTGGAAAGAAACAATGCAGTTATTTTTTAGGAATAGTTGAAATTAATGCATGAAAGATTTCACAGCTCTAGCATCTCTCCTTCATAGTCAACTTATGAACTTTTCAGCTGAACCTTGTAGATACAAAATAGGTATCATAGAAATTTTCCCAGAAGAGTATACAAAAATTTATCCTTACCAACATTAAACAGACACTGGTTAATAATGGCTTCCTGGACTACCTTATAGATAATCAAATTAGATATACTATATGGAAATAGATATTGACAGTCAAACATCAAATGACAAAAAAATGGTTTCTGAGTCAGAGGATCCACACATCCTTCCAGTTAATAAACTAATCACTTGAAAATAATTATTTCACATTTTTTTCAACCAACAGGTCTCATTCTTTCCAACAATAAAAAATATACTTTGTGATCCCTTTGAAGAGTATTTAAGCAAAGTTTATAGAACAGATAAGCTGATAAGATAGAGATGGATACATGTGACATCAGTGCACAATGGTGGCTTAAAAGAGATTCCCTTACTTATTTACCTCTCTTCCTCACCATGTGACACTTACATGCTTCCTCACCAAGCAATGTGACACACTTATCACTTTCTCCTTTGCCTCTCTTTCTCAAGCATACACATGAAGTAATCACATTTCTTTTCATCTTAACAAACTACAAACTTAAAACATGAACTTTAACACTCATATACACTGAGGAAAATTGTTGTAAAAACATGAAAATGAAGATATTCTATAGTTTTATATTTAAAAACCATTCTTGCCTTTTTCTTTGTTGCGGGTTGATTCAAATCTGTAGCAGTAAAATTTTCTCTAAAATTCAAATGCATATTATTTATAAGCAGGACGAATTTGCTCTTAGAAACATTATTAAGAAAAATACAACTCCAGTCAACCAGAACAGGAAGATGAAAGTTGATTATCCATTATAAAAAAATTTAAAACAATCAACCTCACCATCAACAATAACAACTCACCGGCAAGCTCCAAACTACATAAGACTAACATTATTTATGAAATTACAAGCCCCTTATAGAACTGTAGAACAAATTTATGAATAATAATTGCATCGGACATATAACTACATGCCTATCAAAAAGACTTACTTTGCATCTCTCAGAATATAGCTCCATTAGGACCCATTTAAATACATGTGGAGACCTATCAACCTCTTCTGACAACATACTTGCAGGAAACACCGACATAATGCACTCATCTAAATGCAGAAAATGCTTAAAAATAATTGAAACATTAACAGTAAAAAAGAAGAAACCAACTGTCAATAATGTTAATTATGAACATAGTCACAACATGCTAGCAGTGTTTAGAAATGAAAACATTGCTATAAAAAAAAAATAAAAATATCTACACATTTAGAATAAAAAAAAGAACATACTTGATAATAGCTAAAAGATTAGTCGAAAGCGATTAGAATCAAAGATTATTTAGACAGTTCTTACACAGGATAAGTCCAAAAAAGAAACCACTTGCACGAATGCCAGAAAAATATAGTAAAAAACTTAAGCACAGTGCCTTTGTGGTTGTCTTCATTGAAATCAGGATAAGAGAGGGCAATAAAAAAAAGTTAGTTTATTATTTCACTTAAGGAATGCATTGTAAATGATTGTACGATAGAAATACCTTTAAAATTATGGTAATATTAATCATCATACTTATTATAAAACCCAGGTTGTGTGTGTGTGTGTCTGTATGTTTATATATTGGATCGGATTTCCTACATTTTTCAACCGATTTCAACAAAACTTCACAGGACTACGTAAAATTACCTTGTGGTGGTTCTGACAGTGCCAAAAATTGGAAAAACACAATTATTTTTGCACAAAATCAATTTGAAAACACGATTAAGAGGCATCGCGAGAATGAAAGGGGGACAACTCATATCAAGTTATACTTAAAACCCAGGTTGTTTGTGTGTGTGTTCATTTATATATGGGATCGGATTTCCTACATATTTCAACCGATTTCAACAAAACTTCACTTTTTTTTTGGCAGGTAGTGTTTCTTATTGTCTTGCTCACTTTATTTTTTATTTTTACATTCAGAACGCTTTAAAAATTCCATTTACAAGACAATTGTTTATAATAAAATTCTATTCAATAGACTCATAACGATTGAAAACAATGTTTTTGTTTGAGTTTGGCTTTGACCAATTCGTAAAAAAAAACAAAACAAAAAATAAAACTAATGAAGACATGCGTGTCCGTCAACCTTAAACAATAATCTTTGTCAATTTTATTTTTCAGTCTTTATGATGGTTGATACTTGATCTATCTCTTACTGTTACATCCCGGGCAACACCAGGCTCTACTGCTAGTTGCTTATGTGAATTAAACATGTCAAAATTTTTATTCAGTTTGATGATCACTAATTTTGGAAAAAAATTGAAAAATAATGTAAAGTATATTTTAGTGCAAATTATAGGATATACATAAGGAAAGTTTTAGGTTTTCTTATCATTATCCACTGACTTTACTACTACTCTGCCAATCCCTGATTAGCTTTCATCATTTCTGTGCTAATAAGATAATAATGAAATAAAATAATAAATATTTTTGTCCTTAAAAAAATGGGATTAGGCATTAAATTTTTAAGTTTTTGAGCCAACATAATATTTCTAGAAGTTCAATGAATCAATCTGAAGCAAATCATTCAAGGTAGTTTTTGCTACTGAAATGAATTACTGATGATTTTACTGTAGAAGTGCATTGAAAATCAGAAAGAAAGGGGTTGTCAGTTGTCAGGAATTAATGCAAATATGTATAATTTAAAGGCATTGCTAATTATTTTGCTATAGAAATGTATTTAAAAACATGAACAAAGGGATGGTCAGTGGTCAGGAATTAATGCAAACATTATGGATAAAATTGAGCTATTATATGTATAATTTAAATGCATTGCTACTGATTTTACTAGAGAAATGCATTGAAAACTAGAAAGAAATGGATTGTCTGTGATCAGGAATGAATTCAACCATTATTGATAAAATAGAACCATTAGTGTTATACTTATAATGTAAATGCATTGCCAATTGTGAAGAAAGGTATTGTCAATGGTCGGGAATTAATTTGAGTATTACTAGCAAAATAGGTCTAATATAATTTAAATGCACTGCATATGATTTTGCTATCAGTTCAGTTATGTGTCATGTGTGATGCACACTTAAGTCAATACATGACTGACAAGGTAGATTGTTTTCCTGCAGTAGGTTGCCATTTCTTTCTGCAGTAGACCAGTTGCCATCCAAGGCTATAGAACCTGGTCTGTCTTGCTATTTACCCATATCTGGAGGGAGAAGAGGATTCATACATTTCCCAGTGGTATTAGCACGTAAGTGAATATATTGGACTTAACTGGAATTTGAACGTGGCTCTCTGATTCCTCAATCCGAGCCGCCATACATTACTCCACCATAAAGAGATTGTCAGTGGTCAGAAATTAATTCACACCTTAATTGAAAAATAGGCCTATTACATATATAATGTAAATTCATAGCTAAATACTTTACATAGAAATGCATAGATATCAAGGAGAAAATGTAAATATTACTGGCAGAACAGGGCTATTATATGTATAGAGTAAATTTTTAATGATTTTCAAGAGAGATGCATTGAGAATGTTTAGTGACAAGCAATTAAGGCAAATTTTGCTAACAAAATAGTTTTAAGGTAATTACATTGAAATTTTTTTTAATAAAAAGAAAGGATAGAAAATGAGGAAATAAGGTATTGTCAAGTGTCATAAACAAATGCCAATGCTAGACCAGGGCTATTTTTTATATAATGTCTTTGATATTTGAATGTTTATCAATTTGTAGTGTTCCAGAAGATACGAAGAGCTGCTTTATAACAAGGATTGCATGTTTCCAAACATGGTGACTACAGAATTTTTGACACTGCCTCCAATTGGTAGAGCCAAAAGTGTTGATGGAGACATCTTAGCCAGTCGTAAAAGTAATGTCAGTCGATTGGGATCAGCAAAAAACAAAGGTGAGTCAAAGTATATCACATTTGTTGGAATTTAAAAAAAAAAATTCTATTTGTTGAGTCGAAAGATAAAATGGGATAACCAAAATGAGGAAGCTAAAAGACATGAACTTATACAGGGTGTATCAAAAATACTTTTACAAAGTTTAGGAGTGAGTTCCTCACACCAAAACAAGGACAAAAGACCATATAAACATATGTCTGCAAATCCTTCGTTTTTGAGTTATTAAATTTAAAGAAAGCCTTATGACCATTACCATTTGCAGCCATATTTAAAAATCATATCTTCCTGCTCATGATATGACTATTATGTCACTGTTAAACAACAGTCTCAGTTCTCAGTCATTGCTACACACAAACGTTGAAGACAGACTAGTCACAAAATCTACATGAATGACTTTTGTGATGTCAACAAACAGTCATTACCACTTTTGTGATGTCAATGAATACTTGTCACTTTTGTAATACTTGTAGTAGAGACTTTGTAATTGCCGATACAACTATAGTAATGCCATTGAACAATGCTGGTGTCAGGCACCTTTCGAATAACACTTGTACTAATAGTACTTGCTCGATGATACTCACTAGAAAGTAATCACCATAGAGTAATCTGTGTAGTGATTTGAATAGTAATTTGTATAGAGAATAGTATAAAGAATAGCAATCTGTATAGTATAGTATTTCATTTTTTTTTGACTTATAACTACTTGTTTGACTATTGTATCTTCGAACATGAATGTCTTTATTCTTTTTAGTGGTCGATTAATTTTTTATTTTTTTGCTTAAGGTTCAAAAGAAAAAGAGTCTTTAGAAAAGGTAAGTTCTATATTTTTATTAGTTCCCAGATATATAGAGTGTGGCAGAAATACCTCACTCATACCTCCTAGAAATACCTCCCACATAATGGTAAGACATCAGCTAGGTGATGATACCATTGCCACTAATGTCTTACCATTATGTGGGAAGTATTTCTAGGAGATATATGTGGGATATATTTTTGTTGCACAGTGTATAAAGGAAATTTAATAATAAAACTGATTTTTTTTTTTTGCACTTTTATTTTGATGTGTAGTGTTTGTGAAGAAAAACTTTAAAAATCTATATAAGTTAAGATTTGGTAAAATGAACAAATCTGACAGATTCAAATAAAAGTGGGCACATTATTAGAACCTATTCTATTAATTAATCAATTTCAGACAAAATAAAACCCCATTTTTTATTGAAAATTCTTCATAAGATATGATATCCCTACTGAGTGGATACTAACTTGAAATAAAATTTAATTCACTTATAATTTATGAAGAAAAATTTGCATGGCATTTAAAACTGATAACAAATTATCAATTTGCAAAATTTCAAATTTTAAGCATAGTTATTAAGTTCTATCTATATTTCTGAGATGAGGTATTGTAACTATTTACACTATTTATATTATTCAGACTTTTGTACTCATCTTTATTGTCATATTCATGAAGTTTTGGCTGTTGTATACTCCAGCCTTCTTCAGAAATAGGTACAAGATACACCTTACTTAAAGCTGCAAAGGATAGGAAGTTGTGGAGAGCCATGATCGCCCAGGTTCACAGTAGATACAGCACATAGAGGAGGATGAAGCTCAAAGAGTCAGTCTGAGAAAAAGGTTGAGTGGAAGCAGTGTGAGGACCCATTAAGCAGTCTTGTGTCTCGTCTATTTCCTAATATATATATATATATATATTTCTGAAGGCATTCTTGTGAAAGTGAATGCAACAGACCAGCCTTGAATTTGTACTTGGCTATCTGATGCCACTTTCTGTGTTGGTATCCATTATGCTACCCACAGAGCTAGATTTTGATTTAGTAAAACTCAAATTCATTTTCAAACGCTTATCAAAGATTGACCTATATTTATATGACTTCACTTGAAAGATTTTTTCTGCAATTTTTTTCTTTTTAAAAACAGGAATCTGCAGTGGAAGATAAAAAAGATGATGGGTAAGTATGTTAAATTTATTTTAAAAAAATTAATAAAAATGGTGTTAATATGCATCCCGAATTATAAAAGTAATATTCAGTCAGTTATGTACCATGCATAATACACACTTAGACGATCATATACCTTTGATACATGATTGACGAGGCAGATTTTTTCCCGCAGTAGGTTGCGATTTCTTTCTGCTGTACACAAGTTGCCATCCAAGGCTATAGAACTGGGTTTGTCCTGCTGTTTACCCATAGCTGGGGAGAGAAGAAGAGGATTCAGACCTTTCCCAAGGGTATTAGCACATAAGTGAATGTAATGGATTGGATTGGAATTCGAACTTGGTTCTTTGATTCCTCAATCCAAGCCGCTACTCATTACTCCACCGTGCCTCCTCCTATCGTGTTTGTTGACTAAAACTCATTTACTCATAGCTGGAGAGAGAAGAAGAGGATTCATACCTTTCCCAAGGGTATTAGCACGTAAGTGAATGTAATGGATTCAACTGGAATTCGAACTTGGCTCTTTGATTCCTCAATCCAAGCTGCTATCCATTACTCCACCGTGCCTCCTCCTATCGTGTTTGTTGACTAAAACTCATTTACTCATAGCTGGAGAGAGAAGAAGAGGTTTCATACCTTTCCCAAGGGTATTAGCACGTAAGTGAATGTAATGGATTCAACTGGAATTCAAACTTGGCTCTTTGATTCCTCAATCCAAGCCGCTATCCATTACTCCACTGTGCCTCCTCCTATCGTGTTTGTTGACTAAAACTCATTTACTCATAGCTGGAGAGAGAAGAAGAGGATTCATACCTTTCCCAAGGGTATTAGCACGTAAGTGAATGTAATGGATTCAACTGGAATTCAAACTTGGCTCTTTGATTCCTCAATCCAAGCCGCTATCCATTACTCCACTGTGCCTCCTCCTATCGTGTTTGTTGACTAAAACTCATTTACTCATAGCTGGAGAGAGAAGAAGAGGATTCATACCTTTCCCAAGGGTATTAGCACATAAGTGAATGTAATGGATTCAATTGGAATTCGAACTTGGCTCTTTGATTCCTCAATCCAAGCTGCTATCCATTACTCCACTGTGCCTCCTCCTATCGTGTTTGTTGACTAAAACTCATTTACTCATAGCTGGAGAGAGAAGAGGAGGATTCATACCTTTCCCAAGGGTATTAGCACATAAGTGAATGTAATGGATTCAACTGGAATTTGAACTCAGCTCTCCGATTCCTCAATCCGAGCCACTATTCATTACTCCACTGTGCCTCATGTAATATTATCATCGTAAAAACTAATAAAAATACAAGACTAAATGTTTCACACATAAAATTATTGTTTATTCAGTTCTGAACTTCACCAATTAATATCAGCATATTGGTGTGTAAGTTTAGGGACTTTCTTCAAACGAGGATCTCCTTCTTGCAAGGACATGAGAGACTCTGATTTACGCTATTTACATGTGGACTATTGTCCTCATTTTTGTTGTTATCGCAAAATTTTGGTCATTGTGCTCTCTAGCCTTTTTCAGTCGTATGTCGATCAGAGTAACCTACAGTAAATTCTGAACTAATTTTTTTTACTAATGTTCACCAATTACAAGGCTCAAGAGCCACTCAAGGTAGAGGGCTTCCTTGCGGTATTGTATGGGCATGAGAAAGGGCAAGAAATGAAGTTCTTGCGGCTATGCAGAAAAGATAACGACTAACTGTAGACTTGGTCAAGATTTAATTAATAGCATTTCAGAGTTCAATCTGAGACATTAAAAATATAGTGCTGACTTTAGTAGGAACCAGAAATCCAATACCAAACGGGGAACAAGGGCTGAACCTCTACTCCTCTATTCACCCCAAGCAAGGTGATAATACCACTAAGATGCAAGGGGCTACTGGGAGTGGAAGAGAATGAAAAAGACTTTAGAAGGAACCAGAAACCCAATCCTAAACAGGAAACAAGGGATAAACCTCTACACCTCTATTCACGCCAAGAAAGGTGATAATGCCACTAAGATGCAAGGGGCTACTGGGAGTGGAAGAGAATGAAAAAGACTTTAGAAGGAACCAGAAACCCAATACTAAACGGGGAACAAGGGCTGAACCTCTAAAGCCCAGGGAAGAGTGTGAACCAGACTGATTGAATTCTTGGTTTCTTTTCCTTATTTCATCTATAGATTTAGACTTTTCTCATACCATTGCCCATGTCTAGGGATATTTTGTCAAGTTCTTATTCTGAAAACACTTCACATATTCAGAGTTAACTCTACTGTATTTACACTATTTAAATACAGACTATTATCCTCATCTTTTGGTTATTATCACAATTGTTATGGGATCTTACCCATAATAATAATAATGGACTATTCCATACTTAATAAATACTGCGCCTCAGGAATAGGCAAGGAGTCGGTTCGGTTCGGTTCAACTCTGTGCTTTCGGGCGGGAGGAACCTGAAGGAGGCTACGCCAAAGGGCGGAGTCTCCTTCGGGGAGGTAGACCAGCCCTGAACCCGTTTATACGGGTTCAATGGGCATATTTTTGGCCGAGCCCACGGGCTCGGAATGCCCATGTTAAAAAGGCCTTGTGCCACATGACACCCTCGTGGAGGGGGGTGACTGAATATCACCAGTCGTTCAAGTTGATCTCGGTCGACCGAATGATCGGTTGAACTCTCTGCCTTTGGGCGGGGAGGAACCTTAAGGAGGCTACACTAAAGGGCAGATTCTCTTTCGGGGAGGTAAACTGAACCTGAACCCATTTTACGGGTTCAATGGGCATATTTTTGGCTGAGCCCATGGGCTCGGAGATCCCACATTGAATAACCGGCCTTGTGCCACATGATGCCCCAGTGGCGGGGGGTGACTGAATATAGTCAGTAGTTCAAGTCAAGTCAAGAGTCGAGTCAGAGGCAGTCTGAAACAGAGTCGCGTTCAGACAATTACTGCAAGACATTGGAATAGTGATACTGGTCAAGACTACATTGTTCTCTCTACTAAATCTGATTGTTCATACTAACACTTCGGCTTCTCTGTATATATTTCTGTTTGTAATATATCTGTGTTATTCCATACCTGTGTTTGAGTTCTGCTTTATTGGTTCTACCTTGGTACAAGGAACCAGACCATAACAACAACATTTCAGCTATTGTGCCCTCCAGCCTTCATCAGGAGTATGTCAGTCTGGGTAATCTACAGGAAATTCTGAACTGAACCCTTTATTTAATCTACAGGGTTAGACTGTTCTCATTTAACTGCCCATGTCTAGGACTGTTTTGTCAAGTTCTTATTTTTAATACCGTTCAGTTATTGCTCACCCTGTTTCCACCGAGTCTAAGTACACTCTGCCTGGCCCGAAACTAGAATTCAAAATTACTATGTTGCCAAATACACAAACCAATGCTTTAAACCGCTCAGCTATTGTCCCATGGGACAATTCTCAGTAGCAAACAGGCAATACTCCACATGTACATAGGGTAAATAATGATAACTCATCATCTCAGAAATTTAGACGGAAATTATGAGAGAACTTTGTTTTTTCGTTTTGGTTGTGGCATTTATATAACTTCCTGTTATCCAGTTGTCTTACATGTGCACATCCTATATTCAGCTGGGCCAACCAACTGTTTACATGTTGAGGGCATTCACTGACATCTTTGGAGACACAATTCTGTACCTGGTGCTATGAGATCACCTTCCAGGTCAACCCTCTGATTCACCTGGCAACTCTTATGCTCTGACACAAAGCCTACTTTGATATCTCTTAGGGTAGCTCAGTATATTTTTGAGTCACCAGTAATCAAAATTTCTTACTGACATTAAATTCAGTTCAGACCTCTGGTATTTCCTGGAATAAATCACATATGTATCAGATATTATTTTAATAATTTTTTGAGATTTTTAATTTGTTTGAGCCATTGAATATTGCATAATGCATAGCAAATGTTAGACTGAAAGTAGCAACTGGCAAATACACTTGTTAGATTAATGTTCCTTCTTGGTTGATCATGTGATCCTTAACAACTAGTCAGTGAATCCTAGATTGTACAGAGAACAGTTTTGGGGTGAATATGATGAAGAGAAGATGCTTTCCTAACATGTGGGTAAAACAGCCTCTTGCAATATGATATACTAGACTTGTGAGTAAAGACAGATTTTGTAACATCCACAACCTTTCTTTTTCAGGGTTGGGGAGAAGACATGTAACACACTTCTGCACATTTTCTAGAAAATAAGATCTTCATTTAATTTCTTTCCAACTTCTCCCTAGCTTTCTTTATTTTAAATTTTTGGCTAAATACCTGAACTGATACCACAGCTGCTCACATGTAATTCAACACTGCATGTCAAAAAAAAAAAAAATAACTTCCCATCTGCAATATTTATGTAGTGAAGAGTAACCATATCCAGTTTTTTTTAATCATTATATTGGATACTTTTTATTGTTTAATGTTTTTTTCTTGCAGGCCACAAATGGTTATTCGTGTTTATGATGAAACCAAAGATGGTAAGTTCTACAATCTCAGTGTTTTTATAACTAGAAATTATGATTTCTGGTTATGAATTAAAATTAATATTCAGGTTAGTGGGTCTTATAGATTTTGTGTAATTATTGTTTAAAAAATTACAAAAATAAAATTACACTTTGTACTTGATATATAGTCTGGAAGGTATAAAATACTAACCAGGTATAATAATTAGGCACTTATAATTTAAAATGTTACTTTTAAACAGTTTCTTCTTTTATGTGGCATGTCCCTTCAGGACATTGGCAATCATAACTCTCCACCACCTCCTGTCCTCTGTAGCTCTCAATAAGTTTTGTCTTTTTGTCAATTCTCTCAGACCATGTTCTGCCATCCACTTGCTTAAGCCCATTAAGGATGTCATGCGTTGTTTTCCCTTGCCCCGCTTTCCCTCTCTCCACCCTGTATCAGATTTTCCAAGCCCTCCTTTCTTATTACATGTCCCAGAAATTACAGCTGCCTCTTCCTGATGTTAAGTATAAGTCTCCTCTTTGTTTGCATCTTCTCCAAAACCTCATTGTTGCTCACATGTTTGGTCTATGGTACCCCTAGCATTATTCTGTAGAACCGCACATTTGTTGCCTCAAGCGTCTTCTTCATATCCTTTAGGAGATTGTCCAACATTCACTACCGTAAAGGAAGACAGATATCACATAGAAGTTAAGTACTCTTTTCTTTGTTACCAATGGAACTCTCCTGTCTCATAATACTGTCTTCTTGTAGTTTATGCTTAGTCCCTTCTTCTCCCTATCCTTCACTACTTTCTGTAGAAGGTTTTGCAGTTTCCTTTCCATGTCTGCTATCAGCATTTTGTCACCTGCATATCTTATGTTGTTAAGATTGTGGCTGCTAATGATGAATCCTGGTAGGATTTCTAGTTCTCTCAGAATTGCCTTGCTGTATAGGTTGAATAAGTCTGGTGAGAAGACTCATCCTTGCCTTACGCCTCTTTCTATTTTTGTATATCTGCTGAACTCATTTTTTATCTTTATGCAGGCGGTTTGATGCCAGTAGAGGTTTTTGATTATTTTAATGTCATTCCTGAATATGTCAAGGTCACCGAGCAGCTCTAACAGATCTTTTGGCGTACTTTGTTGAACTCCTTTGCGTAGTCTATAAAACACAGGTGCGTGTTCTTCTGCATCTGTATTGCTCTTTCTGATAACATTCTGAGCATGAATATTGCATTCCTTGTTCCAGTATCTTTAACGAACCCACACTGTTCTTGTCCTATCTCTGGCTTGATTCTGCTGTGCACTACTAAATAAGTAAACTTTTACCTAAAATTCTATCTTGTGACAAATACACAAAGTGTCTGGAACACTGTAAGTATAATTGAGTAATATTCATTTTATTTGTTTTATAATTGAATAATTGTTGTGGACCCAGAATAGGTCCGAAAGAAAACTCGAACTCAGCAATTTAGTGAAAACATATTATTAAACAAAAAGAACGAATACACAAGTGTTGCACGTCCGACTGACAGCAAAGTACAGTAGTCAACTCGTCAACTGTAGACAGCAATATTTAGTTACCCCCCCCCCCCCGACGAGGGTTACATGTGGCACAAGGCTGGTTTAACATGGGATCTCCGAGCCCATAGGCTTGGCCAAAAATAATCCCTCTTTGAACCTGCATAAACGGGTTCAGGGACAGTCATCCTCCCTAAACAAGACTCTGCCCTTCGGCGGAGCCTCATCTGGGTTCATCTCCGCCCAAAGGCAGAGAGTTCAACTGTTTAGCTGTAACAGGTCAACTGTAGACAGCTCTCTCGAGAGGCATAATCTCCCCATATATATAGTAATAGGATGAGTCCATTTAGTCCATAAAGTTAGGGTCCCATAACAATAATGTTAATGTCAAACTAGTTATATTTACAGGGTACAATGGGTAAATTGTCACCATTTTATATTTTAAGTTTTGTGTATGTGCATTGTTTGTTTTTGATTTTATCAACTGCACTGTATAGTAGGGTCATTTGGGCACTGTCTGTGGGAAAAAGAGCACCATGATGCAATTCACTCTGCCAGAGATTTGAAAACGGCATGCTGTACTGCTTGACATTCATACCAGAAGCTTCAATATGAACTTTTCAGAATGTTTGGGTGTCAATCCGAGAACAGTGCAGATGATTTGGAAAGAGTTGGATGATATATCCAGTCAACATCATGGTATTTGGAATGATCACTAGTGTTGGTGATGTTATGCCTCAATTCATTTTCCCATAGGCCCTCAGACTCAACACAGAGGCCTACATCAAGTGCCTGGAGGAGGTACTGCTACCCTCTGTGAAGAGGGTGGCTGCTGGAAGACCCTATGTGGAGCAACAGGATTCTGCACCATATCATTCAAGCAGGAGAACCCAGTCAGACAATTCCTGCAACCACAGCACCCCTTATATCTGGCCACCTAGCTCCCCAGACTGCAATCCCCTTGATGTGTGGGACACAGTTGAGTGGGAGACCAACAAAACTCCTTGAAACACCAAAGATGAACTGAAGGCAAGGATTATGATAGTATTCAACAATCTGAAATTCGGCTATCTGGAAGTGTTGCAGAAGATTCTGAAGTCATCTGGAGGCTGTGGTTGAAGCCAATTGTGATTTTATTGAATAAATTTACTCTTTAGTATTTCAAAATATTTTTGTGTAATTTTGGTAAATATATCTGTTAGAATGAGATGAAAGTGTTATTTTCATTTTTGCATAATTTAGATGACAATTTATTCATCGCATGCTGTATGAGTATGTGGAATTTAAGTAAAAGTTTACCTTGCAACAAATACATAAAGAGTAAGGAACACTGAAGGTAATTATAATTGAATAATGTTGATTTTAAACAGGTTAATGGAGGTAAATAATTTTCAACAGTTAATGGGTGATAATAATATCACATGTCGGGTAAATTATATCGTGTCATGGTCACCAGTATAACGGGAGAGACTTGGAAGAAAGCTTTATTCTCCTATTTGTGTTTCCCCCATTATGGGCATTATTATATCCATGATATAATAACACAATATTACATGGACAAAATGGAATGACTGAAAAGAGATTTTTATACCACTGAGACAGACACAAAACTATATGTACATATTTGCACACAGAGAACAATATAACATATATCAACACAGCAAGCAGAGTGTAAGGAGAAATAAAAAAGGAAGGGTCTTACATATAATATGGAGATTCTTCTGTGTTTCTGGAGAATCTATGTTTAGGACTCCAGATTCAAATGGGCTGGATTCATCTACTATGTCCCTGGCAAGGACATATTCCATGAAGGTGACACCGCAAGTCTTGGGCTTTTCCAAATTGAGGACTGCGAGCTGGAGTTTATTTTTATATGTGGTGAAGATATATTCCTAAAATGAAATGGCACCATTGGCTTGTTGATCATTTGGCAGTAGGCTGCCCTGCTTGAAACCCAGGCAGGACAAACACATGTCTTAATACCAATAAGCTTAATGACTGTTCACTTTCATCACTGTATAAAGTGACATCACTAAGTGGCTGTCACGTGACTTATCACCACCAAAAGGAGATAATAACCTTCTGTATCCCTCCAGGGTTATATTTGCTATATAAGTAAACATGTATTTTACCTAAACATTGACCCTTCAAATAAATACATCAAGTGTTTGGAACCCTGTAAGGTAAGTATAATTAAATAATGTTTATTTCAAACAGGTTATATTTAATTTATTTTTTTAATCATTTTACTCCAAGCAAGGTAATGAAGCCACTAAGATGCAAGGGATTACTATAAAAGTAAACTTGTATTTTACCTTGCTACAAATTACATATAGGATTTGGAATCCTGTAAGATAAGTATAATTGAATAATGTTCATTTCAAACAGGTTATATTTACTATATAAGTAAACATGGATTTTACCTAAACTTTGACCTTGCAACTAATATATAAAGGGTCTGGAATACTGTAAAGTAAATATAATTGAATAATATTAATTCCAAACAGGTTATATTTACAATATAAGTAAATTTGGATTTTACATAAACTTCTACCTTACAAGTAATACATAAAGGCTTTGGAACCCTGTCAGGTAAGTATAATTAAATAATGTTCATCTCAAACAGGTTATATTTACTTTAATACCCTGTGGGACGAAAATATTAATCATTGTATCGTAATCCTTTACTTATACATATTTATGTATTCTACTGTATCAGATAAAAGTGATATTATTTGTTGTTTTTCAGTGGAACAGCATTTCCAATGTCCCCGTAGCATTTTGATAGAAGAAATGAAATATTTTGGAGAGTATCTCTCCTCTGATCCTCAACATATCCGTGAGGATTTTGACATTTCAGTTCATTGTGATGTACAGATTTTTGATTGGCTAATGAAATATGCCAAAAGAAACTTGCCTGGAGTTGACAGTGTTCCCAGTATGGGTGAGTATTCTTCTTTTATGTACCATATCCTTTCAGGATGTACTCCTGTCCCTTGTAGCTTTCAATAAGTTTTGTCTTTTTGCTATTTCTCCCAGACTTTCTTCTGCCATCTACTTGCTTTAGCCCATTATGTATATCACATGTTGCTCTCCCGTGTCCCCCTTTCCCTCTATCAGCCCTGTGAGTATCAGATTTTCCAAGCCCTCTTTTCTCATTACGTGTCCCAGAAATTACAGCTGCCTCTTCCTGATGTTAAGTATAAGTCTCCTCTTTGTTTGTATCTTCTCCAAAACCTCATCACTGCTCACATGTTTGGTCCATGGTATCTTTAGCATTATTCTGTAGAACTACAACTCTGTTGCTTCAAGCCTCTTCTTCACATCCTTGAGGAGACCGTCCAAGATTCGTTACCATAAAGGAGGACAGATAACACGTAGCAGTTCAGTACTCTTTTCTTTGTTACCAACAAAACCTTCCTTTCTTGTAAAACTCTGCCTAGCTTTTGGAATGTGTCTTTGGCCATCTCAATATGTCTTCAGATCTCAGCGTCACACTATCCGTCCCCTGTCAGAACACTTCCCAGATATTTAACTTTCCGCACCTGCTTGGTTATAGTGACCCTGACCTGTAAATTGCATTTCGGATACATCTTTTTGATGATGGTCATGGATTTTGTCTTCTTGTAGTTTATGCTTAGTCCTTTCTTCTCGCTTTCCCTCGCTACCTTCTGTAGGAGGTCTTGTAGTTTCCTTTCCATGTCTGCTATTCTGAAGACAAAAGAAAGAAATGATTTTACTTACTTGAATCTATCTTAGTTATAAGTTTTAGGATATTGGGTATTAATGGTTTAATGACAGGAGTCTGTTTAGGCATGTCCAAGTATAATGAATCAGGTGCCACTCAAGGTAGAGGGTTACATTCGGGGGTAGTTTAAATGGATTGGAGGGGAAGATAACTCTAGACTTGGACAGGTTAAGATTGGAGTGACCAGGGAAACATCCTCTTGGGAGTCTGTTCCACAGGGTAGTGGTTCACAGGAAGAAGCTGTTTGAGTGGAACTTACTTCTCACTGAGGGAATACGGAGTGAATGCGAGTGGTTTACTACTATGTAAGTTGTGTGTGTGTGTGTGTGGGGGGTCCTAACCGTGAAGGTTAGACCAAGCGGAACCAAGGAATGTAGTTCATCCAAGCACTTTCCTTGGAAGTAGAGATAGAGCAATGAGAGATTTGCCACATCCCACCTGTGAGACAGAGGTTGGAGGGTGGAAATTAATTCTTCTCCAACAAGAACTCGGAGTCTTTTGCAGTACTGGTAATAATACTAATAATATTGTTTGAGTAAATACTCTTAAGTCTGGAATAGAAGGGTAGCTTGGAATAAAAAGATAGAATGGAAAATGCATTTACTTTGTTTTCAGAACTGTAGAGTAGAAATGGAAGGTCTCATTAGTTAATGGAGGACTTTCACAGGCAGAGACTTGAGGACAAAGGTTACCTCCTCCGGTGTTATATAAACAGCTAGAGTGGTCAAGGGCAAGGTGTATCTTTGTATTTGTATCTATGAGAATAAAGTAATTAATTTTTGTATTTGTATCTATGAGAATAAAGTAATTCATTTTTGTATTTGTATCTATCAGAATAAAGTAATTTAGAATTACTACTACCATTGTTGTGGTGGTTATTTTACAAGAAAAAAAAATGATGGGGAAGAAATTGGTATAAAAAGACAGGTTGGAAAAAGTGGAAAATAAACAAAATGGAGAAGGTATCTGAAATAACAGTGGGTAGATAAAAAAAAATGAAAATTTGAATAGCCAGCTAGGTTCATCTATTCCAGATGCACAAGTAATATACATATAAAATAGGGCTAGTTAGAAGTGACCATCTGAGGCAAAATTATAGCCTAGCCTATGTGAGTGAGTTTTGGGGTTAAGATTGAGGATGCTTCAGCTTTGCATTTAAGATGTCAGGCATTTTTTTTTAAAAAAACATGTTTTTTTTTTCAGTTATTTTTTGTAAAAAAATAAGTGGGTCTTATATGCTGTGAAATGCAGTAATTTTTATTGTTTACCTTTGAAAATTCTTTTGTTGTTTTTTAGATTCAAACAACATTATATCTCTCTTGATTTCTTCGGATTTCCTCAAGATGGATTCACTGGTGAGTGCCTTATTTTAAGCTCTAAAATTTCTATTCTTTATTTTGAACAAACTTGAACAACATTAACTCTTTTCTTTTATTCTTCTCTGTCTCCAACATGTCAAGCATCATCAAGAATTGGATTTACTAGTTGTAATATAGCAATAACTCTAAGTAGAAGCTTTAGCACTGAAAATGTTTATTTTATTACAAGCAAGAAGGGAGATGGGATGTGTTTATTTTATTGCCACATGAGTTACATCATTTTTTTAAATGCTTTTGTAATGGCTCCTTTTAAGAAAATAAAGGATATGGCCAATCTAGAGGTCTCTTTCATTGTTGTAACCAGAATGTAATGAGTTCTCTGATTGGCCAGTAGAGGAGCCAATGACAGCCCTGCCTCATTTCCACTTTGGCAGAAACTTTAGAAACTCTCCCATTTTTATGACTGACCCCAGAGCAGTAAAAATGTACCAAACTGCTTTCTGACCAACAACAATGTAAAAAAGTCAAACGAACATGTATGTACCATTTGAATAAATATCTCTAATTTATATATATATATATATATATATATATATATATATAAAGAAATATAGTCTTAAGGTGTGCTATATTTATGGAATAAAGTGCTCAATATCAGAGATAGAGCGTGTGTAAATATAAAATATAAAAGTGAACATAGAAGTCAACACTTAGAGGCGACAGTCTGTTTCATGCTATATGCAATCGTCAGGCCACGTGTGCTGTTATTTTTCTCGGCTATTTTCGAGAAAAATAACACATTTTCTTCTTATTTGGGGGAAATGCAAATATGATTAACCAGTTTCATCCACTTCTCTCTATTTAAATCCATGTGAGGGGCAACATGGTATGAAAAGTTGGATTTACTTGCTGTTTTTCAATCACTTTCTCACATTGTAATTACAATTCAGTATTAGTTGTCACAACTCCTACTAACAACCGTAGTATTCAGCTAATGAGAATTGGTTATTCATATTGTAGTTCTCACTTAATACCTGCCATCAGTCACAGCATATCAAGCCAGTTTATTGGTCTATTGATTCTTGTTTATCTATACAACTGAAAGTGACATGCAGAGGTTTGGTAATGTTTGGGCCAACTCCTTGATTGTATGCCTTTAAGACTCAAGTAGCAGGAGAGCTATAGGGCCTAGTACTGAGAAATGTATGAAAGGAAAACATTTTGAATATGTAAAAACACATGAAACATGAAATAAGCACTTTATTCAAATTAAATATAAACTAAATTTTTATTTCACTCTTTGATTGGATGCCCTCTCGATATGGAAGCCTGGGGCTGTTGCATCCTCTGACACCCCCCCTTTCTGCATGCTACTGACAACTAGAAAAGCCCTTATTCTGTTACTAATATATGCAAGCATTTCTGACCACTGAAAATCCCATTTCTTCCTATTTTCAAGTGATCATGAATGCGATTAACCAGTTTATTTCATTCCTCTCTGTCCACGTGTCCAGTATAATACGAAGAATTGGGTTTACTCATTATGCTGTTTTTCAATTGCTTTCACACTTGCAATGTAAATATAATTCAGTACTAGGGGTCACAACTCCTACTAGCAACTGCAACATTCAACTAATGAGAATTGGTTAATACAGGATTAATTACCTTGACTTAGTAAAATGGCATATTCCCATAAATAACCCTACTAGCTATACTGGCATGAGTTTATTTTCTGGTAGGTCCAGCCTAACAAGTGATGTCAGTGGGTAGGAGCCAGAAAAAAACCTTTGTCACCTCGATGAGCAAACCTCAGCTATTTCTTGTAATAACACCAGTTTCCATACAATTACCAAAGTTAAGCAACAACGAACCTGGTCAGCACTTGTATTATGTTGGGATAAAAATCAACAATAAGATGGAATCAAACTAGTAATAAAATAATAGTAATACTGAAGAGTGTATAGAGCCAGATTGTGTGGATAAAAATCAACAATAATAAGATGGAATCAAACAAGTAATAAAATGATAGTAATAATGAAGAGTGTATAGAGCCAGAGTTTTGGAATAAAAAGCAACAATAATAAGATGGAATCAAACTAGTAATAAAATAATAGTAATAAGAAAGAATGTATTGACCCCCAAGTGTTGGGATAAAAAGCATCCATAATAAAATCAGTAATAAAATAACAGTAAAATTACTTCAATTATTAATAAAAAATATTTTATGAAACACAGTTGCATTCTGTAATGTAAGGAGGCCTACATAGGTGTATAATAAACACAATAAATGAACTTGCAGAATTCTTGTCTCTTTATTAGTCATAATCTTCTACTGTGAGTCACCTTTGATTTTAGAGAAACAGGTCACACACAGGAATGATAGGTGTCTGAGATGAAGAAATGGGATATTTAAACTAACCTGGCCGTAGAAGGACCTCCAATCTGTGGTTGACTGGGGTAGGAAATGGCTTGTAAACTTTAATGCCTCTAAGACAAAACTGCTCTCAGTTACCCACCAAAGATAACCCTCCCTGCCTCCCATCAGGATGGCTGATGCCCAACTCCACAAGAGTGCCCCTCTGCACCTGCTTGGTTTCACACTGGCCACTGATCTGAAGTGGAACAACTACATTGAATCTATAGCTTCATCTACCGTAAGGAAAGTTGGTTCTCTGTGTTGCACCAGAAGCTTCTTCTTGCTGGAATCCATCCTTCAAATCTACAAATCAACCATTCTTCCTTACATGGAGTACTGTTGCCATATATGGTCTGGTGTTCCCGCTGTTCATCTCGAGGTCCTAGACAAAATCCAGAGACAGATATGCAGTGTGGTTCATCCTGATCTAGCATCACATCTGTAGCTGCTATCTCATAGATTTGCTGTGGCTTCCCTCTGTCTCTTCTACAAGTACTTTCATGGCAACCGCTCCAATGAGCTACTTTCACTGGTTCCCAAATTGCATGAATTTAGATGTGCTACTAGATTGGCATCTCGGTCCCACCCTTTCACTGTCGAAACGACTAAATGTAGCCATTTCTTCTACACCAACAGCTTATTTCGCACCCCCCATCAGTGGAACTCCCTTCCTATCACTTGCTTCCTTGATAGCTATAATCTTCAAATATTCAAATGTAATGTCAATCGACATCTTCTGATGCCTTGACCTTGATCCCTGTCCTTCTCTTTATCCTTTTCCCAAACACTCCCCTTTACTCTCACTCTTTGTAACCCCTTGCTTGCTGGTGGCACTCACGCCTTGCATGGGGCGATTTGCTTAAAGAAAAAAAAAATATAATGAATATAGCAACGATGATAACAAAAAATATCTTTTAAAAGAAAATAGGTATTTTATTTCTTATAATCACATTTATTTTCATTTTTCATTTCCTGTGTCTGAAATATTGAAAAACAACAGAAAAGAACACAAAGATGCCTGCAAGGAATTCCTTTTACTATCTTTGAGTTATTTTCATTATTTCTATTCTTTGCAGGTACAGAAATGTATTATTTACTGCCATGACCATATGTCAGAGATCTTAAGGGCTCCAAGTAATATGAACTGTATCAATGACAAACTAGTCAGCCGGTAAGTTTGGAATTATCGTAAAAGTGTCACTGAAAAATTCCTAGCCCAGATTTAACACATTGACTGTAAATGATGAGATAACTCATAGCTGGCAGTTTTTACTATGAGTTATTTCATGCAGACTACATGTTATCTTGTGCTTGGCATTTTCTGATACATTTTTATCTGCAGCTGCCAGCAATGAGTTTATTCACAATGATTCTCTTAGAGGGAAAAATCAATGTTAAGACTTCAGTTGATGCTATAAATCAACTCATGACAATATTACAAAGTTGGTATTTGAAGTCAGATTTTGTAATTGAGCTCAAGCAGACAATATATTAAAGGGATTCAAAAAAAGAAATCTGGGGTTTCGTCATTTGGTCAGATTTTGGAAAGTGGGTCCTTACTGCTGAGACTTTTCCAGCATCACTTTGTATCTTTCTATCTGAATCTAATGACAATGATCAATTTCAATTCATGTGTCTTGACCCCTTAATCTGAATCTATTCATATCTTCTTTTTTTTTTCATTTTAATTAATACTTCTTTGTAAAAAATGAAGTTAACTTCAAATAAATTTTATTAATTATAATTTTATAAATCAATTTATTATCTGTTCCATGTTCTTTATGCTATTCCAAATTATTTTTTGTTTTCGTTCTTTTTCTTTCTCTTTTTCTTCTTTTCTTTCTCTTCTTTTTCTTTTCTTCTCCTTCTCATTTTTCTTTTCTTTTTCTTCTTTTCTTTTCCTTCTTTTCTTTTCCTTCTTCTTTTCTTCTTCTTTTTCTTTTCTTCTTCTCCTTTTTCTTTTCTTCTCCTTTTTCTTTTCTTTTTCTTCTTTTTCTTTTCTTCTCCTTTTTCTTTTCTTTTTCTTCTTCTCCTTCTTCTTTTCTTCTTCTTTTTCTTTTCTTCTTCTCCTTTTTCTTTTCTTCTCCTTTTTCTTTTCTTTTTCTTCTTTTTCTTTTCTTCTCCTTTTTCTTTTCTTTTTCTTCTTCTCCTTCTTCTTTTCTTCTACTTTTTCTTTTCTTCTTCTCCTTTTTCTTTTCTTCTCCTTTTTCTTTTCTTTTTCTTCTTTTTCTTTTCTTCTCCTTTTTCTTTTCTTTTTCTTCTTCTCCTTCTTCTTTTCTTCTTCTTTTTCTTTTCTTCTTCTCCTTTTTCTTTTCTTCTCCTTTTTCTTTTCTTTTTCTTCTTCCTCTTTTTCTTCTTTTCATTTTCTTTTACTTTTTTCCTCTTCTTATTATTATTAAGAAGTGAAAGTGTAATCAACGATGTTAAGCAATGCTGAGCCTGGTCAATACTTAGGTGGGTGATTGCTCATAAATAGCAGGTGTCTAAGATGGATGTGCAGGTAGTATAATGGTTAACAGCTCAGAACTGGAACTCAGCTCCTCCAATATCCAATTCCAGTTGGGTTCATTATATTCACATGTGCTGATAACCCTTGGGAAACGTATGAATCCACCACTTCTGCTCTGAGCTATGGGTTAATTAATAAGATTTGTATCAGTAAATCATTATTACCTCCAAAAATTCTCACAATCTAAAAAATATATTCTGACTTTAAATAACATACAAAAGGATGATAAGCCATAAAAAACAACTCAGTTAATCAATCATGAATAGAGTATTTACTGTAGCCTGTCTTAATTCAGTAAGACAAAACATGTACATGTTAACACCAATAAATTAAGATCAGAAGCCACGAGAGCCCGTCCTGGGTAAGATGTTAAACTGCATCCAACAGCAAGGCTTCTGATCAGGAGGTTTTGAGGAGCATGGAACCACCTCTTAATTGCTGGTGTTCCCAGGTCCACCTGACCTGGGGTGGTAGCACCTGTTAGGGTCCCAGCTGTGGGCAAATAGTGAACTCCTAGTTTTTCCGGCTCTTACCCACATCCTGGGTATGACAATAAACTACATCCATGTTCTGGGTATGGCGATAAACTGCATCCATGTCCTGGGTATGACGATAAACTACGTCCAACAGCAAGGCCTCAGATAATGTTTTCGGAAAAATAATGTTGCCAGCTGTACGTTTTGGGAAAAATAATGTTGCCAGCTATACGTTTAATAGTACTATATATTTAATATATACATAGGTATATATATATATATGTATGTATATATATATATATATATATATATATATATATATATATATATATATATATATAACTTAATTTGGCATTAAATAACCTACAGTGGTTGATATGCCATAAAACCCAACCAACCAACCAACCAACCAACAATGAGAGCCATGCCTGGTGCAGAGTTAGAGCATTCATCATTATTATTATTATGATGATGATGCATTCCAAATGTCCATCACTGTATAACTCTGATGACATCTAAGATCAGTTGTATGACTATATACACTCGGCTAGTTATGTTCACAGGTTTGTCTCCTTGGCCATGATTGAATTCAACAAAGAATAATGACAAATGCTTTTCAAGACATTGGTTAAGAAATAGCAACAACACAATTTCTCATCTCACTAAATCAGCAATGTTTTTCTTCAGCTTTGATGAGGTGAACTGCTATCTTACTAACTTTCAGTCACAGAAAGAGGACACTTATATTCACTGACCATCTTGTCTAGTGTAGACTCCTCACTGCTCACTGGTCCCTTCCTCACTGACTGACTGTCACTGACTACTCTTTAGTCTCACCACCTTTATCTGTCCACTTGTGTTCTGGAAAAGGAGACCACCCAAAAACTGGATGAGTGGTCAGTTTTTCAAAGGACTCTACTTTTATGATTATCTAAAATCACTAACAAAATTTTATGTTTGCCAATTCAAAGGTGGGCTGGAGGTAAGAATCCTGAAAACTCTGGTAATTAAATAGACTTAAAAGGAAAAAGAATCTGTCTGTTTATCTCCTAAGGATGTGTGAGAAATTGTATTGTTACATTTGCTTTACAAGCTACCTTTAAATTTCAACAGCAGACCCTAAGCTTGCACCAAACCTGATGAGTTGGTATACCCTCAAAGAGAGGATTCTTGCCTTGAATGCCTACTGGGGTAAAAGCTCACTCCTGACAAATAGAGGTCTTGAATGCCAACTGGGGCTGAAGCTCACTCCTGACCCAAAGAGATGCTTCTTGCTTTGAATGCCAACTGGGGCTGAAGCTCACTCCTGACCTCAAAGAGAAGCTTCTTGCCTTGAATGCCAACTGGGGTTGAAGATCACTCCTGACCTCAAAGAGAAGCTTCTTGCCTTGAATGCCTACTGGGGTTGAAGATCACTCCTGACCTCAAAGAGAAGCTTCTTGCCTTGAATGCCTACTGGGGTTGAAGATCACTCCTGACCTCAAAGAGAAGCTTCTTTCCTTGAATGCCTACTGGGGCTGAAGCTCACTCCTGACCTCAAATAGAGGCTTCTTGCTTTGAATGTCAACTGGGGTTGAAGCTCACTCCTGACTTCAAATCGAATGTGTATAGATGTTGGGCAAATATTTGGTTCTTTGAAGTGCCTCAGAAAATACCTAACTTCTGCTGCCATGTTTTATCTTTACAAGATTCTGATCAGACCAAGAATGGAGTATTTTGTCAAGTTTGAATCAATTGGTAATCAGCCGATATTTGCCAACCATTACAAAAAAACAATTTAATAAATAAATAGTGTAAATAAACTGTCTAATAAATAGGTAGTGTTTAATATTTTTGTTTTAAATTTTCAAGAACAAAAAACGTATAAATTCACTTTCATCATATGTTTAGGTTTTAGGCAAAGATCACCCGCATTGAGGCCATGCTGCTGAAGTCCCAGCTATGCTGTGTTGGACACGTTTCCAGAATGGGGAATCATCACTTGCCTAAAATTTTATTGTACGGTGAGCTCTCCATTGGCTATCACAACAGAGGGGCACCAAAGAAGTGATTCAATGATTGCCGGAAAAAATCCTTTGGTGCCTGTCACATCAACCATTCCAAATTGTCAACCCTTACTAAAAACCATGATGCTCGGCATCTCACCATCAACCCTGCTGTCTCTTTTCTTGAAAATACCTGCGGGGCCATTCTCAGGAACAAGAGGCAAAGGTGGAAGTACTGCAATGCTATGCCATTGAGCCCAGGTCGGACTTTCAGCTGCAACTACTGTGATTGTGTATGCCTGTTCTGCATTGGACATCAGTGACAAATGTGCCTGCAAGAGACATGTACAGATTCCCTCTTGATCTTCATTTTGTGAAGCCAATCCATGATGATGATGATATGTTTATGTTTTATTACAATTCTAATCACTTTTTAAAGGAACAAACATTGCTGAGGAGTGAAGGTAGTTAAAAGAATAGGGGAAAACCATCCTTTTTTTGTTTCAGGCACAAACATCCATGTTTACCCATGTGATCCCATATTTTTGGTACTGTCCCTAGTGCATCAAAAACAATTGAGATTGTCTGAGTTTGAGATGTCACATCTTCCTAGGATTTTAATTAATTTATTGAAGAATTTTTCTTTTTTTTTTATTGCAATCAACCCAACCAAGACAGTAAAGCCACTAAGACACAATGGATTACTAGGTGTGGAAATATTAGAAAGCAGCAAGAACAAAAGAACAGTAATCAGGAGGACACTAGATAGTGATTGATATTGCATTTAAGCTTTTGGAGATTAAAGTTAGCTTGGAAGAATAGACCCAGAAGAGAGTTCCACAAGTGAGAAGTGCAAGAAAAGAATCTGTTTGCATAGAACTTATGGTTACATCTAGCCAACTCAACTTAAGTGCAGTACTAGACTGGCGATGAGGTCGCCAGTCTAATACTGCACTTAAATTTATAAAGTTTAAGTCCCTTAGCAAAGTGCTCATCCAAATAATTACCATAAAAGTATTTGTAGAAAAGGCACAGGGAAGTAACTTTATGGTGGTGGGAAAGATTAATGAACAATCCCTTTTAACCAGCAAATCTTTGGCAGTTATATCCAGCTTATTGGCTTTTATTTGTATGGGCGGCGGCGGCGGCGGCGTCGTCGTCGTCGTCGTCGTCGTCGTCGTCGTCGTCGTCATCATCATCATCATCATCATCATCATCATCTTCTTCTTCTTCTTCTTCTTCTTCTTCTTCTTCTTCTTCTTATTATTATTATTATTATTATTATTATTATTCTTGTAGTTACTTATCTAATCAATATTCATTCAGGATTTCAGACTTATTCACTCACACAGAAGTTGATGACATAAAAGATAAGAAAGATAAATTTAAAAGGTATGACTTAAACTTTTCTTCATTATTTTTATTTTTTATTTTGAATGACTTATTTGTTCTTTTTGGATCCAAAGGTACATGAATAGGCCATTCCAAATTCAGTGTTTGTTTTTTGTTGTTTTTTTTTTTTCAATGATGCAATACACTTTTATTAAAACAAAAGAAATATAAAAGTCATATAAATGTTTAAAATTTAATTTGTATTCTAATTTATAATGTAAGGTTGGTATAGTTAAGTAGTTTGTTTTGTTTGTATATGGTTTTTCTTTTTAAAGTGTCTTTTATTTACAGACTATGTTTAATTTTATTGGAATATGTGATTTCATTCAAATTGTCATAAAGTTTGAATTGCTACATTGTATCTGTAATATGTTTCCTGTTTTGCTGTGTTATATTTCTGTTTATTATTGAATTTTCAATCTTAATGTATCTTAAATCTTAAATCTGGTATCAATAACTTTTACTTCTTATTTTCTTCTCTTTGCTTTTCATTTGAATCTATAAAATTTGGATATATTCCTCTCCTTTTTTCTTTCTTTTCTTTCCCTTCTTTTTGTAGTTGGGTTGATTTCTTATGCCTTTCCTTTTTTCCTCTTTCTTTTTTATTGATTTCTTATTTTCATTCATTTTTTACTTTAATTTGCTTTTTTCTTTCTTCCCTGATATGGAATGAATAATTTTTTTTTTTTTTATATTTGCTTCTTTGTCTTCTATGGAAAATTTTCAAAAATCTAAAAAGAAGTGATGTTTCATAAATCATATTTTTAAATAAAATTGTTTATTACCATCATTGCTAACTGCCTCATGAGACGTCTTTAGATGTCAAAACAAATATGCATTTTTGTTGCAGTAACCTGCATGTCCCATTGTAACAGTTTATAATAAACATTTATTGCTCTACTTCTTATATTGAGTCCTTTTTTAAATTAATTTATGAACATTTGAATTTATATTCTTTTTGTTCTTTTACATTCATATATATATATAATGGCCATATGTATATATATATATATATATATATATATATATATATATATATATATACATAAAAGCAAATGAAATTAAGATAAAATAAATATTAGGTTGGTGCAAAAATAATGTCGTTTTCTCACATAGTAACACATGTGAGAAAACGACATTATTTTTGCACCAACCTAATACTAGCCAAAATGCATAATAGTTGATATGAAGATATATATAAATATATATATATATATATATATATATATGGCCATTATATATATATATATATATATATATATATGAATGTAAAAGAAAAAAAAGAATATAAATTTAAATGTTCATAAATTAATTTTAAAAAGGGCTCAATATAAGAAGTAGAGCAATAAATATTTATTATAAACTGTTACAATGCAACATGCAAGTTACTAGCCAAAATGCATAATAGTTGATAATGCTTCATCTAATAATAACATTCAAGATAATATTACTAGTAACAATACTAATGTAATAAAAAGCAATTGAAATTAAGATGGAATAAATACTAGTCAAAAATGAATAATGGTTGGTAATGTTTCACCTAATAATAAAATTCACAGTATTAACACTTTTTGTAGATTGCTAAAAAAAAAGATTTAATTTGTTTTGTTTTGTTTTTTTCTGTTTGGCATCATTTATTCAATCCTTTTTTGCAGTAAATTATTTGCCAAGAAAATAGCACGACTTTTCGATGCAAGTCAAAATCCAGATTCGTTAGAAAATGCAATTCAACTTTTCAGGTGAGCCTGATTGTTTTAATGAAGAGAAATAGTGGCAAATCATATTCCATGGTGAAATTGATACTTTTTTTAAATGATGGATTTATAACACATACACTGAATCAATCATAAAAATTCAGAATGTAGAATTAATAAACTCTAAACACTTCAAATATGGTACATGGATAGGTTATAAGAAATTTAGCAAAAAAGATAAGGAAACTGAACACAGGTTTTGCGAGGGTTTCTTTTGTTCAACACTATAAGATGCTGTAAAATCAAAATATTAACTTGAACACTTGAGTTCTTAAATAGCCACATCAGATCAAGACTCTCATATGGATGTCATGCATGTTGACCATGTTTGCCGCAGTCTCTGAATATGGAATCCAGTGAAGTCCGTAATATGTTCGATATCAGAGGTCGGCAGTGAAGATTCAGAGAAAGTAGTGGTTGTTAAGTAATTCTTTAAGTCTTCGATATCAGGTTGGCAGTGCCGACAATTTGGGAGAAAAAAAAATGGCTGCCTTTATACACGTCGCATTGAATATTTTGAGCTTTCTGATTGGTTAACCCTTCCATTGGTGAACTATAAAATGAGTCAACTCATTTAGGCTAGCTCACTAGTACATAATACGCAAAAAACTGCAACAATGCATAGCATCCAATTCATTCAGAAATGTGTAAACTATTTATATAAAGCTATTTGCCAAGATCACTGATTAAAATGGCTTCAAACAAATGAATCCTTGAGGTCTTAAAGAAGATAATCCTTCATCCGACCCTATTGATTGGTGCTACAAAATCACAAACAGAGAGCTTTATCAAATAAAAAAATGCACATTGTTTGAAGACTTTAGCACATGTAACTGAAAGGGGAAAATAATGATATAATCAAGATGATGGCTTTCTGCACTACTTCAAACAAAATGTTAAGATGGAAACTCCCATAAATGCTATGAAGTGTGATAACAGTTGCTGGACTTGTGAAGGTCAAGTTGGTTGATAAGCTATTTTAAGAGGAAGAGTTTATAAATTGCAACTGACAGTAATGTTGTTTTTTTTTTGTTTTTTTTTAAGCATTACGCCCCGAGCAAGGCGTGAAGCCACTAGGATGCAGGTGGTTGCAGAAGATTTGGAGCGAGAGCAGATAGGAGTGATAGAAGAAAGCATGAGGAGAGGGATAGTGGGTAGATCAAGGTAACTGGAGATGTCGATTGACATTACAGTTGAATAGTTGGAGATTATAGCTCTCAGGGAAACAGTCATTGGGAAGGGTGTTCCACAGGCGAGAGGTGCGAGGTTTGAAGCTATTGGAGTAGAAGAGACGGCTACATTTAAAAGTTTCTACAGTGTAAGGGTGAGAGCGGGATGCCAGCCTCGTAGAGCGCTTGAAATCATGGAGTCTGGGAACCAGTGAAAGCGTTTTGATCAATGAATGCCAAATGTTTCTTTGTGTTATACTACTTTGATCAAGATCTCTTTCTGATTCACAAATACATTTCACCAGACATGTCAGCCAGATGTGAATGCTCAGAGAACAAAACCCAAAATAAAAAACATCATCTTCTGCCCAGAGGCTCTAAGCATCATATCTGTTTCACAAAACAAATCTCCCCAAAGATCTAAAATGAAATAGCCAATCACAAACATTGCTGCTACAAAAAAAAAAGGGTTGAGCCTTTGAGCCTACATCTTTTAAACCACAGATATAAAAACATACCTCTACAACAACAGGCAGCTCAGCTCAACTCATTGACCTCATCACATGACCTCCAGCCCATCCACACACCTCACTGGTCGTCAATTTCAACCCTGAAGATAAACAGATCAATCCTGCCAACAACATCCCACACATGCTACCACATGGCTTCACTAATCCACTCCAGGCCTCTCACCTGACACCAACCATGACCTCAGTCAACCAATCTTCCAAATCTAAGTCTTACCAATAATGCCCTTACACCTAATTGCTTCTCTTACCAATGGCAACTAAAGGAGCACATAACAACAATTCATTACCGTTTCACACAATTATGTATATATTCTGAAAATCGATCAGCACACACTGTTGAAACTTGTTTTTTTCTTCCTTTGCAGCCATATACTCATTATAACATTTGTATGGCAATGTTATATACTGCATATGGTTGCATGACAACAAAGGACTGTCAGTAAGGTGGAAAGAAAAGACGACAAGATATGTTAAAATAACATTCTCTATATTTCTGGTATTATGGATCTGGGCAGAATATCTCTGTGTGAACGAGGGAAGCGACTTGGAGGATGGAGAGAGTTGGTTGTGTATGGGCTTGCCATTGAAGCTTGTGTCAGGTAGGTTGACCAGGAAGCCACTGTTGAATTCTGTGACTGCCTGCCTACTGCTTTGAGTGTTGCAAATAGGTCTTTTTAAGCAGTCAGGGTTGATACATGACTCAGAGTTTTTTAGTCCTGCTTTTACTTTAATCAGCAACATTTGTGATTGGCTTCAGCATTAAAACTGTATTTTATATTTTTGGAGGATTTGGTTTGTGAGTCAGATGTGAAGCTTGAAACCTCTGCATAGAGAGCGACTTTTTTATTTTTTATTTTTGTTTTCATAGCGTTCAAATCCATCCGACAGGTTTTGGTGTGGAGTGAATCAGAAAGAGATCTAATTTGAAACAGAGTATAACAGAAACAGCTAGGTTCACTATGACTATCAGCATTTTCGGTGCTACCTTCTATCTTGTCATAAAGCCTGTTTCATGATTTTCCAATTATTCTTTTAGATGTTCCTACTGCAGCAAGTTGCTCATACCTAAGTATGCCAAGAGAATTGAATGTTTACCAAGCAGGTAAGAAGCTGGACAATCCCTGCTTTAACATATATATTGATAACCTGCATACAAGAGAGTACTAAAAAGTTCTCAGCCTGAATAAAAATCCTTTGCAAAAGGAAAGTTTGAAATTTGATCATTTGATCAGATTTTAGGAAACTGATCAAGCTGAGAACTTTTCAGCACTTTCTTGTATATAGAGAAATAGTGGGTAATTGAGAATGCTATTATAACCTAAAGAAAAGTAAAGATATTCAATACCAAAAAATCAACCTATTTTGTTAATATATACTTTTATATATATTATACACAGAGTCAACCAACATCTATCCTACATATAATCATAATATGCAAATCTTACTTCCTCTGTCCACTTCCCTTAGAACAATCTTACTTAGTAACTCTTTATCATGAGTGGCTGTTAGGCTTTTATTGAGTGAACAAACAGTAAAAAAAAAGATGTTTCTGAGTGGAAAATAAATTCTGTCCTTACAAAACTGCAACAATTTTGAACTCTATTAAGGTGAGGATTGGGCAGCTCCAGGCCAAACATGGCAGCAATACTCTATTTTTGGTCTAATCTGACTCTTGCAATGGTAAGTCATAGTAGAAGGAGTCAGGTACATTCTGAAGCGGAAAAATGAACTGACCATTTTATCATCATTAGTATTGGATTGGCTGCAGAAAAGAGCCCAGATATGACAGCAATACTTCATTTTTGGTCTAATCTGACTCTTGTAATGGTAAATCATAGCAGAAGGAGTCAGGTACTTTCTGAAGTGAGATAGTGAGCCAGCATTATTAACAATGGTTTGTATACTTCAATGAAAGTTTTAAAAAAATAATGCAATATGCAAAGAATATGTAAATCTTTTTCTACTCACCATGTCTACTATTTTTAAGGTTTCAACCTAAAATGCATATGGCTGACAACCTATAGCCATTAAGTCCAACAGATTAGTTACCCACTTTCATATTCAAATCAGAATTTTCAGTTTTTAGTTTCTACATAAAAAGCAGAATAGGCAACAAATCATCTGTCTCATAACCCATTAGAGGCATAGTATGTACTGCAACCATAACAGCAGTTGGTGTGTTTAGGGTAAGATAGCTTGATGGTGCCCATCCATCTTCAGCCTGGTTTCAAATTCAGAGTTGCTCTTCTCCTAGACAGGTAACTTTGCTAAGGCAGTGTTGTTCCCTGATCTTCTGCCGAGGATCAGTGTAATATCTATGTGCTCTGCATCAACTCAGTGTCACACATGGCCTTCTGCTTAGGATCAGTGTAGTATCTGTGTGTTCTGCATTAGCTCAGAATTTCACTTCTTGGTCTTCTGCCAAGGGTCAGTGTAGTATCTGTTCTCTGTATCAGATCAAAATTTCACTTCCTGGCCTTCTGCTTAGGATCAATGTAGTATCTGTGTACACTGCTTAAGATCAGAGTGTTGCCTCCTATCCTTCAGCCTAGGATCAATGTAGTATATGTGTGCCTTGCTTAGGATCAAAGTGTTGCTCCCCAGCTCTCTGCCTAGGATCAGTGTGTTATTTGTGTGCATTGCTTAGGATAAAAATGTTGTTCCCTGCCTTCAGTGTAGTATATGTGTGCCATTTTTAGGATCAAAGAGTTCTTATCTAATCATCTGCCTAAGATCAGTGTAGTATCTGTGTGCTCTGCTTAAGATCAAAATGTTACCCTTTTGCTTATTGAGCAATTATGAATTTTTTATTTATTTATTCATTTTTTTATTTATAGGCTATCAGTCAGCAAATTCGGTCAAATCATTTTTTATCATGTTCTTGATGTGACATTTGATATCAACGACTACATTCTCCAACTGAAGTCAGAGCTTTGCACATGGCGTAACGTTTACTGGAGACTCTGGGGCATTATCAATTACTTGACATGCACGAGATGTGAAAGCAAATTCCCTTGTTACCAACTTGGTCACTGTCACTACCATCCTGAACTCCCCCGTTTCAATGACGTCAACAAAGAAGACCATCTGAACTTGACTGGGATTTACCCTTGTTGTCATCAGAAAGTGCCAAGGTTTAATCCCACAAATTTGGATAAAGTTATTAAATTTGATTATTTTTCATTATTTATTCTATGATCAAATGCATCAGAATTCTAAATTGCATGGTTGTATGTAAAAAAAAAAAATGGCAAACATGAATCTATACTTGAAATAAGACACAGTGTCAAACGGACTGTTTTTCCATTGACACTGCTTTTTTAACAACCAGCTCTCTTCAGCAATGTTTATTGTTTTAAAAAGCAATGATTGGAATAGGAATAAATCTAAACATATTAAAGTGAATATTTTCTTTGTTCTTGAGAACTGACAACAAAAATATTGTTAGAAAATAAAATAAGACATATCTCGGCTGATTTACAGGCAAATACTCTAGAGCGAAAGCCGGATGTGAACGGGACAAAGCCCCGTCACAAAATGATCATTATCTTCGTTTACAAATGTTCCCGACACATGTGTTCTGCTCGAAAAATAAAATAATATTTAAAGTGTTCTATTTTTCGTCCAATAAAAATGCTTCCCTCCTAATTATACTCGCTTCGTTTTTTGAGCCTGTTAAGCCATAAAAAAAAACGCTATAAAAGGGGTCACATGGAAGTTCAGCAGTCAGTCAACAGGTGGCCAGGCCGAGCAGTCAGCAGCTGTCAGCAGGGGAGCATCAACCCCTGTCAACATGTGTGAACTACTATGAGAGATCGACCTAGATCCGAAGCCGGCTTATGAACTATACCACAAGGTAGCTGTCCCAAACCCTCATGTTCCTGCTGAAATAAACCACGTAAATCTATTTCTGCTGTTGTCATATTTCTTTCTTGCAACCATACGCTTGTCTATAACAATATTAACTCTGTTTTATTCCAATTCTGATGGCTGCCATTGATAAACCATTGTGGAGAAGATTCAGTGTGGCTTCTGCATTCAGATCTCCATTACAATTATGAAAGTCAAGGGGATGATGATGATTCCAATTCTAATCATCACTTTTTAAAACAATAAACCTTGCCAAAGAATGAAAGTAGTTAAAAAGGCAGTGTCATGTGGAAAAAAACTGTCCTTCTATTAAATACAGATAACATTAATATTGTTTCATAATTGAGTTGAAAATCATTTGGGGTGGGGCTCAAAAATAATAAATGTCTACTTGGATGTATTATATTTTTTGATGTATTATTTTTTGGATGTATTATATTTATATTATTGATACTGTTTCATAATTGAGCTGAAAATCATTTGGGGTGGAGCTCAAAAATCATAAATGTCTACTTGGATCTATTGCATAAACTCACTGGATTTTTTTTTTACTAAAAGTAATATATTTTTGTATGAGAATTTTGATGTTAAATATAACACTGTTTAATATTTGCTTCAATATACTTGTAATTGTTCTTTCTCTTGAGGCTTATGGCCATATCATGTTTATTCTTATATGATCATCGAAGTTAAGCAACACTAAGACTAGTCAATCCCTAGATGGATGACCACTTGGGAATGACAGATGCTGTAAGCTTGGACGTGCATTTAGTGTAATAGATAACAGCACAGAATTGGAAATTTGTGACCGAAGTTCCAATTCTAGTCAGGTTCATTACATTTACTTATGTACAAAAACTCTTGGGAAAAGGTATGAATCCTCCTCTCTTCCCCCCAGCTATGGGTTAATTATTATGACTTGTATAAGTAAAAGTCATTATTATCTCCAAAGAATTCTTACAATCTAAAAATATTTTCTGGCTTTAAATAACCTACAAATAGGTTGATAAGCTATAAAAAAAAACAAATCAATCAATCTGTCTTTCTATTGATCCTTTTGCTCTGTTGGTGGGATTTATAAATACCAGCTGCATGCTCTGCAGAGGGGTAACCCCCATTACCACCACCACTAAAAGGGACCACCTTCCATGTAGATACTTGCAGATTTGGGTATAAACCTGAAAAATGTCTAGCTTTTAACTAGAGTGTAAACCAGATATATATTTAAATGGACCCATGTCTACCTTTTTGGAGTGAAAAAGATCTCTTGGGAAAATGAAATGAGCCACCATTAACAACTTAAAAAGCTGGTCTGCTTCCAAAGAAGGTGATGTTGTGTATCTGGTAACGAAACGAAAAAACATAGGCCTTGCTTTGAAAAAAGAGTTTGTGTCCTCTGTACTTTCTATCAAAAAAGAACATGAGACTCAAGATTGGGTTGACTTTAGCAGGCCTCAAAATATGGTAATTGTTTGCGTTTCTTTACCAGTCTCAATCAATCGCAAGTTTTTTTACCCCAATAAAAGAAAACTATTTTGTATCACTGCATTGCTTGACTATTCATAGATTAAGAAGTTAGTTGTGCATTTACGAGTTGTGATATGGATTTTTACATCCTCAGCATTTTTCTAAACCTCTCTATTGCTATTTACCTCAGTGTGTAACAAGTTTCTTCTGCAAAATCTAATGGTGAATTCAGACTGGTAAAGTCCTAGTTGGATCAATTAAAGGCACCAATTGATAATAAGCATCAAGTATTGGCCAATTAGAAGGGTCTTGTCTTACATCAGAACAACTCCAAATCATGCATCTTTTTGCAAACCTGGCAGAAATTGGTACAGCTTGGCTGGGGATATCCTATGACATCCAGAAAATCCTTGAAAATGGCTAAAAGATTCGCTGAAAGCATTTGCAAAGAACAATCATTTGAACAATTTTTACACAGACTTAGTCCAAAAAAGAATTCTCTTGCTTATCTACCAGAAAAATGCAATACAAAATTAACAGAAGTATAATATCAGTTATTTTTAATTAAACATGTATTACAGAGAGTTTACTGCCTAAACACACAACTATATATATATATATATATATATATATATATATATATATGGAATAATGGTATATAAATTTTTATATATCAAGAACAGTTTTGGTGGAAAGATGTATGACAAAGTAGAAAAAGTTTTCATGTGACACATTTTGTCCCTTAGAAACTTCATCGAACCAGGTTTGTTTACATTGATGTGACTATATGTGCACATGAATGAGAGACACTAGGAATTTAAAATTTTGAAAATATTTTATTATATTATAAATTGTATAATATTATGTTGTAATGGAATGTCCCACACTCCCTATTGTATTAGGTTGGTGCAAAAATAATGATGTAATAATGTCGTTTTTTGACGTATTTTTAACATCAAAAAACGACATTATTACATCATTATTTTTACACCAACCTAATATATGTGGATTAACTATATCAGTAGATATATATAGTAAGCGCATAATATACTTGGTGGACTTGCTTTGGGAATTAGTTGGAGATTCATCTCCAGCTGTGTTGGTTGAACTATCTGCCTTTGGGCAGAGAGGATCTCAGACAAGGCTATGTCGAAGGGCAGAGTCTCATCTGGGGTGCTAGACAGCTACCCGACCCCATGTATACAGAGTCTACAGGGAATTTTTGCCTGCGCATACCGGCTCAGTTTTGCCCTGCATTAAAAAACGGCTTTGTGCCACATCCTGATCCGTGGGGAGGTAAGGTAAATATCCTTGCTTCGGGAATTATTAGCCCGCTAACCGATTCCCTATCTTTCAGTAGTGTATTCTCTTTTACAATAAACCTTTCTGTCTTTCATCTACACCCTTGTTGCTGTTCATTTCACTCAAGTACCACCTTTGTCTGTTTGTAACCTTCTTTAAAGAAACAGCATATTATAAAATATATATTATATTATAAGATATATATTATAAATTGTATAATATTTTATTATATTATATACCCAAAACACACTGTTAAAAGACAAATCCCAAAACACATTTAATAATGTGCTTTGAGGTTTGGATTTAAAGAAAAATATTTTCAAAATTTAAAATTCCCAGCATCTCTCATTCTTGTACGTGTGTTGTTGCTTGATGAATCCTAAGGGACAAAATGCACCACACAAAAACTATATCCCACTTTGTCATACATACATACATATATATATATATATATATATATATATATAAAATTATAATTTACCTGTTTGTGACTGGAAGGGATAATTCCGAGGAGGATATAAATTCAGGGAGAGCTTAATGTAGACTACAGAGCATTATAATGATAAGAAGACAGAGACTTTAATTATCCATTTTGTTTATAATTTTTATTTCATGAACACCGAGATGTTCATCTCATCAGAACAACAGCCTGCTCCACAAATGAAGAAACTACACTGGATGAATACTTTAGCTTTACTTTGCTTTCTCCCCTTCCTCTTCCCCAACCTTTCCACTCCTTCTATAATGGTCTCCAATCACTATAAGACTTCAGCCAAAAAACAAATGCTTAAGTTTTTCCATAGTAACACCGATTTTTATTTGATTTAGATTAAGATCCATTCAATTATATTAACTTGAAACGACCTGATTTATCCTATACAAGAACAACAAACAGTATCAGCCAAATCCAAAAAGTGTAAATTCTTGGTTGAGGAAACCGACCACTACTAACCCACAATCTCTAAAGCCCTATCTTTACCCAACCCCTTTCTCTAACCTTCCCTCCCTACTACCAAGCTAAAGTATTCATCTGGTGTAGTTTCTCCATTTGTGGAGCAGGTTGTCGTTCTGATGAGATGAACATCTCGGTGTTTATGAGATAAAAATTATAAACAAAATGGATAATTAAAGTCTCTATCTTCTTATTATCACTAAATATATATATATATATATACATATATATATATATATATATATATAGTTAAACCTAGAGAGCCAGACAAACCTACCAAGGTTTCAGCTAAGCGGATCGTCAGGGAGCCGGCCATCCCTGATGATCTGCTTAGGTGAAACCTTGGTAGGTTTGTCTGGCTCTCTAGATTTAACTACGTCTGCTGTATTCATTGTATTGAGCACTTTATTTAGTTGTTTTGCGTACTTGTATCGGGGTTTTTTCTTTGGGCCTTGAACTCGTATGTTAGATGATTATTTTCGGCTAACGTACATGTTCTTGGTTCTTTCTTTTTTTATACCTTTTTTTTTCCAATTTGATATTGGTTTGATTATTTGCAAATCAAGACACCGAAGGTTTTCTGAACGAGTATAGTTTCTTATACTTATAAGATTTCTATTAATAATAATATATATATAAATGAAAAAAGAAAATCCCTTACTATAAAGGTAATTTACATTAACCAGAAAAAAAAGGCTTTGACAGAAGTGTCTATCTTTTTAAATTTGGATTCTTTAATGTAACTATAACAACAAAAGCATTTCAATTTAATTTTTGCCTTGAAAAAGTCAGAAGATGAAATGTGTTGGCAAAATCTAAGATTTTTTTTCCAATTGTCATTTCATACCATATATATATATATATATATTCACATTTTATTTTACTTTTCAGGGTTGCAGAGTCCGCGATCATATTGTTAATCTTTCAACAGGAATAGAAAACACAACTTCATCTATTGCAACTCTGAACCAAATATACAATGACTTACTGTCACATCGAGATACAGTGTGTGTGCCTTATGAAAGAGAAGATCTTTCAGAAGAGTATGTAAAATTTGTTTATTTTCTAGAACTTATATTTACGCATGCATTGTTATAATATGGCAAATGTTGTAATGAACTGTTCCCAATATGGGTTGGGCATGACATGTTTCTTGTGAATGTATTTATATCTATAACGGGTGGATGACCAAGTGGGAAGAATATTGGTGATCTTACCATGTTTTATCAAGGAAGTAACTTCTTGATGATATTGGCCTCTTGAGAAGTACCTGAACACTGTAGACATTGGCCCTAACATTGTGAGTAAAATTGGGTAGATGAAAGTGTTTGGAAACAAAGACTGAAGATTAGAGTGTACTGATCCTTGTTCAAACCATTTATCACACAAGATTATGTAAGAGCGTGTTTACCAAATCATTTTGAAACTTTTTCACTTGTTATAACATTATAGGAAATGTTTAAGTTATCTTTATGTCTATGTATAATCCCTATGTGGTAAGAGTAAACGTTGTAGTAATAGAGAATAACCAGACTTATACTAACTCACAACTTCATAGGTAACATTGTTCATGCTTGATTCCTGCTACTGACAAGTGGTAAGTTGCAGTCTAGTACAACCTGTTACCGTTAGTAGTAGATAGAACTCCATAGCTGTAGTAAAAGCAGACCATCTTTGAGAAGGAAAACTCTAATGAAACCAGGAGTAAACTGTTTAAATCAACAGCTATCGGAATGCAGGATGGCAGTCAGGTATAGATGGCATTACATGATAAACAATGTATTTGTCTTTTACACCAACCCTAGCAAAGCATAATATACATGACATGAAGTAGAAAGATTATATTGAATCAATTGCTAGGAAAGTTGGTTCACTGTGCCATTTGAGAAAATTTTTCTCCTCTGAATCTATCTTACATATTTATAAGTCTGCCATTCATCCATGCTTTGAATATTGCTGCTACATATGATAAAGTGCATCTGTTATTCATTTAGAGATTCTTGATAAAATTCAAAGAAGAATCTGCAATGTTGTTGGTCCTGACCTGGTATCTTGCCTTTCCTACCACTGTAATGTAGCACCCCTGTCCTTTTGTTAAAATACTTTCATGGTAATTGTTTGGATAAACTTTCCTATATGTTACCTAAACTTTATTAATTTAAGTGCAGTACTAGATTAGCAGCAAGGTCTCTTATTATTTTACAGTTGAATTAGCTAGTTGCAAACATAAGTTCTATACTAACAGTTTCTTCTATCACACTTCTTACTTGTGGAACACTCTTCCAGCTTCTTGCTTCCCAGTCAAGTTTGATATTCAAAGATGTAATGCCGTTCGTTATCTTCTGTCTTCTTGTTCTTTTCTCTCTCTTTAATAGTATTTTTTTGTCTCACTTTCATCTTAGTGGCTTTATTGCCTTGTTTGGAGTGAAATGATTAAAAGAAAAAAAAACATTGAAAACTGACCTGATCCCTAACCAACTTTCCTAATTGGCTAGGGAAGATATTAAAAGTCTTCAGCATGGCTCTGATGTGGCTCTCACATCTGTTCTCACAAATGTCATGTCTGGTGTACTGGTAACAATGTTAAACCACAAAACTGGCAATGTTCCTTTCTCTACAACTGTTTTTCTCTTGTTCACCTTGAAACATATTGGCTTATGGCCATATCACATTGAAACATCAGTTCCCATACAACTATTAAAGTTAAGAAAAATCGAGCCTGATCTTTACTTAGATGGGTGACAACTTGGGAATACCAGGTGCTGTAAGCTTGAATGTGTGGGTGGTGTAATGGATAATGGTTCTGAATTGGAGATCCAAGTTCTAATTCACTTACCCACAAATACCCTTGGGAAAGGTATGACTCCACCTCTTCTTCCCCCAGCTATGGGTTAATTAGTAAGACTTGTATCATTAAATTATTAATATCTAAAAAAAGAGGGCTATGGGTTTCATGATCAGGATTACTACTAATCTAATAAAAAACGTGTGAAATTAAGGTGAAAGAAATACTAAAATGAATAATGGCTTTTATGGCTGCTTGAGAAATTACATTGTTGCATATTTTCTCAGTATTATTAAGTTTTGATAAATTCTAAATATGGAGAACAAATTGTAATACACTAATAAAAAAAATGATACTACTTTTCAAGATTAAGGATTTACTTTATTGTCGTTATAACATTGGTTAGATCAAAGCCTAGCTCTTATCGTCGGCTACTTCTGCTAGTTTGATAATACTTCTGAGTAGATTGTCTTAATTTTGCAGAGAAGAGAAAGTAAACGTTTTTGGTAATGAAGACTTTTTAAAGCAAGCTTCTCCATCACTGAACTCTGCCCTGTTGAATCTCAATGCTGGAGATGAAGACTACAGATTAGATGTGAGTAAATATTTTTGCTTTTATCAAGCAAAGAAAGAAATCATTACTAGTTAATTTAATAAAGTATTATCAGTAGAAGCCTATTGTATATATAATAATCCCTATTCTATCTGAAATGTTTACATTAATTCCTGACCATTGATAATCACTTTTTTACGGAATTTTCAATGCATTCCTATAGTAAAATCGTTAGCAATGCATTTATCTTATACGTATAAGATCCCACTTTTATCAGTAATGCTTGCTTTCATTCCTGACCATTAACTATCTCTTTCAAATCTATTTTCAATGCATTAAAACTATTAGTAATGCATTTACATTGTTCCTATAATAACACTATTTTCTATTATTTCTATTTTAGCAGCAATGTTTATTTTAATTTCTGGCCATTGATACTCCCTTTCTTTTCATCTGAAGGTAAGAATAATTTTCATTTTCAATATTTTTTGTTTCTTTTTTTTTCTTGCCAAGAACTATAAACTTCAGAACAGACCTCGATTTATACAAGATCCTGACTACGATAACCAAATCTGTAGTCCCGTTGACAGTGATGATGAAGTAGGTGATGATGAAGTTATTAAAGGTAAAGGTTTTATTTTTTTAGTTGTGCAAATGTTGTATTTTGTCTCTGGGTATGTTACAATCACTGCATCATTGGAAAATGAACAAAATTAATTTATCAACTCTGGTTTTGGTTGATTTTTTATCTGTTTATATAGACATCTGTAGATCCACTTTGAAAAGGCTGCTCCCTTTTCATTGGCTTGTGGCCTTATGTCCTGGTTATGAAAGCTTTCTGATTTGTTGGTCAAACTATGGCTCTGTTTGCCTGTTGCTCTTTATTATAGGTCTATTTTTAGAGATGGCAAAATTTTGGTCTTCTTTTTATTTATTTTTATTTATTTCTCTATCAGCACATCCTCACTATGACAAGATCCTATGAACCACTCAAAGTAAGCTCAGTCCTAACTGGGTTATCTTGAAATAAAAACTAAAACAAGTTTAACATATATTTTAAGAATCACTTATACAATGATTGGCATGAAAATCTTCTCACAAGCCATTTGGTGAAAATGACTTTATCTTCACAAATTTTATTTTTTCTCTACTTTTTTTTTTACAGTTTCAAAAAGGCGGTTTCAAAAAGCACTGATGATAGCTGACACCCAGAACATTTTGCTTGAAACCCCTGAATTTCAGTAAGTACATAATTTGGCTAACTATTTTCCAGTGAACAGTTCCTAAACAAAATTATTTACTTCTCAGACTAACATTTTCCACTGACACGAAGTGAAAAGATAATATTGAATGAATTGCTAAGTCAGCTACTTTTGAACTTTGCTTCCCTGTGCTGTGCTAGGCAAATTTTCTTGACAGAATCTATCTTATATATTTATAAGTCTACCATTAATCTTTGCTTTGAAAATTGCTGTCACATCTGGTCTGGTGCTCCTGCTATATATTTAGAAATTCTTGATAAAATACAAAGAAGAATTTGTCATATTATTGGTCCTGACTTGGCATCTTGCCTTCAGTCACTTTCCCACCATCATAACATAGCTTCTCTGTGCCTTTTCTATAAATATTTTCATAGTAATTATTCTGATGAACTTTGCTCTATGGTTCCTAGACTCTATGAATTTAAGCACAGTACTAGGCAAGGTCTCATTATTTTACAGTTGAAATGGCTAGTTGTAACTGTAAGTTCTATCACACTTCTCACTTAACAGTCAAATTTGATCTTTAAAAATTTAAGTGCAATGTCAATCATTATTTTTTCTTTTCTTTTCGTAATTCATGTTCTTTTATTGTTCTCTCACTTTAATAGTGTTTTTTTTCCTTCATATTCATATTTCTTGCATCTTCATGGCTTTATTTCCTTCCTTGGGGTGAAATGATTAAAAAAAAAAACAAATTAGGTTGATGAAAAATTCTTTGATCTGTAAGTATACAAAAGGCACTTATCTCCCTTTGGTGGAGATAAGTCATGAGGGTCAAATAATGTCTGCTTAATGATGACGCTCCATACACCAATGAAAATGCCAGTCAGTTTTGGTTTGTTTACAGCAGTTAAACTATAAGGTTGCTTTCTTTAGCCCAGGACCCCCATGGCCTAAGCAGGGGCTAAATCTGCTTCCCCTGCAGCTTACAAGACTTTGGTGTTATTTTTCCTTGGGAATATATCTTTCCCAGATATTGAATGAAACTCCAGCTCCAGTCCTCAATTTGGGAAAATGCAATTCTTGCTGTTTCTTAATCATGGAATATGTCCACATCTGGGACATAGATGAATCTGGTCAGTTTGAATCTGCAGTCAGAAAAACATGTCTTCTCCAGACACAGGAGTAGTTCCATATTATATGTAAGACCCTTTGTTTTTGTTTCTCCTTACACTCTGCTTTGCTGTGTAGATATATGTGATATATTATTTTCTGCATGGGATATATGTATATATGTCTTTATATATATATATATATATATATAGTTTGTGTATGTCTTAATAATACAAAAGTCTCTTTGAGGACAAAGCAAGTTCATCATTCCTTTTTCTTTCAGCTATTCCATTCCATCTGTGTACTATGTTGTTGTTATCACTGAATTTCTGGGATGAGGAGTTATCATTATTTACACTATTTACATTCGGACTATTGTCCTCATCTTTGTTGTTATCACAACATTTCATCCATTGTGCCCACCTGCCTTCATCAGGTGTATATTGATCTGGATAATCTACAGGGAATTCTGAAATTAACACTTTACTTAACCTGTGGGTTGAGCAAACTATTCTTATTCCACTGCCCATGTCTAGGGATATCATGCTTAGTTATTACTTTTAGTCCTGCTCAATTATTGGTTGCTTTGTTTACTTTGAGTCTAAATACAAGTTGCAGTCCAGAGACTGAACTCATAATTACTATGTTACCAAATCCATAAATCAACACTTTAATCCACAAGATATCCTTGTGGTATATAGTTGTGTTTGGTAGTTTCAAAAGGAATTTTCAGTACATAGACTAAATGTTGTTAAATGCTATAGAGCAATTGGCTCATTTCAATAACACAAATTAGCTTTTTCTGAGCGAGGAAGTCAACTGATGTTTTGCTATATGATGACATCGTTCAAAGGGGAAACAACAAAAAATTACAAACACCGGATGAGAAGTTTTTCTGCATGTGTCTTCTTCTGATCTGTTAGCCCTACAGACTATCACTATTCCGTCCATGCAACACTCTTTATCTGGTCAAAAATTACAACAAATTTAAGATGTTAAATAATTCCTTCAAGAGTTTATTGCATCAAAACTTGAATCTTTCTTTTATGATCTTTGAATCCTTATGATATTTGAGTCTTTATTTACGATCTTTGAATCTTTCTTTTATGTTCCTTGAATTTTTCTTTTACAATATTTGCATCTTTCTTTTATGATCTTTGAATCTTTCTTTTATGGAATAAACATAGCCCAAACACTGTGTGTATTCTAGTCTGAATAGCAAAATATATGACAGACACCTGAAGAAGGTCAGAGAATATAATGGCTTAAACATTGTGTGTATAACAACCAAGGTAATCATGCTGGTCTGAAATTCAAAGTATATAACAATGAAAAATGTTTATCTAAAAAATTCTGACAAAAATCATTTTATTATTAATCTTAGCCTTTTTGCAAAAATGTATAATTTTATTTCCCTTTATTTTGCAGGCCAACTCAAAAATCATTGTGGAATGCACAACGTTCTGTGAGGTATAACCAGGATGCCCAGCGCCAAGAAGGTAAACCTTATGGAACAATTAATTAAGAAATGAGATATGATAAGTTACCATAGTTCAATTAGTGGTGTTCAATTCCAAGAAAGACAAGGATACAAGTTAACCATTCTTTTTAAAGAGAATTACTTTATAATCTTTACCAGCATCTTTTATATCATATGTCTGTGTATATTATAAAGTCCATAGCATCATGATGAGGAAAGCATAAATATTTTTTCAACACATTCTCATTCATCATCAATTATATAGAATGTACATTATGCAGTGAAAATTTCAGATAAAAATTCAGCTACTAACTACATATCAGGTTATGAATTTATTGATGTACCCTTGTATGTGTATATGCATGTATAGAGAGAGAGAGATAGAGAGAAATAGTATGGAAATAAGTATTCACCCCAGATGGCGACAGTCTGTCTCATGCTTAAACACAATCATCAGGCCTGTGTATTAAGCATGAAGCAAACTGTCACCATCTAGTGTTAATAACTATGCCTATAATGTTTATACTTACATATATTCTCTCTCTGACACTGAGCACTTTTCTCCCATAAATGTAGCATTCCTATATATATATATATATATATATTTATATATAATAATTTTTTGGATGTGGCACAAGCCCAAAAGTATAGGGCACCCAGTCAGGACCAAAGTCACTACTCAGTCATTGTCCTCGCAAGACAAGCTTGCTAACCATGACACTGTCTCGAGGTGCCCCAAATATATATATATATATATATATATATATAAAGGGTGTTTCATTAAGATGGACCAAAGTCAGTAGTAAATAAATCAGTGTTATTTGTGAAAATTTATTTATTTCTCTGTTGGATCATGTTATTTAAGTCATGGCAGTTATGTGTGAAAAATGATATCGTCCAAATGTCTGCCAAATCTGAAAGAAAAGAAAAAAATCATTAGATGCTTAAACTTAATTCACATTTAAAATCAACCCATATATGTATATATATATATATATATATATATATATATATTACAGAAACATTCTTATTCAGAAAACACAACAGGAACACCTAAGTCTACATGGTCGACATATATATAATAATCGACTCTCCCGTCGAGATTCGACATATGAGGGTCAAGCAGATCAGTTTCCAGGAAACCGACAGCCCGACACCGGCACATGAGATTTGATTATAGTGGTGAAGGCCTCGTGCAGGACCATCCACACTTTTTGGAGGGACGAATACAGAGACCTGGTGCACCGAATGCCACAAGGTTCCCAAACGACCCTCCGCAGGTTTTGAATTCAGAGTTGTCCTTCTCCTAGACCAGTTGCCATCCAACGCTACAGAACCTAGTCTGTCCTGCTATTTTACCCATAGCTGGAGGGAGAAGAAGAAGATTCATACCTTTCCCAAGGGTATTAGCACGTTAGTGAATGTAATGGATTCGACTGGAATTCGAACTCGGCTCTCCGATTCCTCAATCCGAGCCGATATCCATTACTCCACCATGCCTCCTATATATATATATATATATATATATATATATATTAAATGGAGCTTGTTAAAGAGAAGCTATTATTTATAAAACAGAATTAACAGATATTAATGGCCAAAATAAAATGTACATAGGATATATAGAATGTACTTTCAAACATAGAGAGTACAATCATAGGTAGTTATTTAAGCTAGAAAATCTTAGGTACTCTACCAAACTAGCTATGGGTGGAATTTAAAAGAAAAAAACAAGAGGGATCCAATTGTAAGGTGCAAAATTTTAAAAAAGGTAAGGCCTTACAACAACTACAACAATCTGCCAACAGGAAAAATTAGCAATTATGACATTTCAGGATCCAAAGAACCTTTTAAACCAGTCTTAAGTCCTTGTTTACATATTAGAAAATTCCTCTTAAGCACATATGAAGCTGGATAAAAAAGAAAAAAAAGTAATGTACATTTCAATTAACACCCCCCCCACCGATACATTTACAATACCCTTGCTTTTCTTCTCTTCCCACTTCTTCTTCTTCTTCTTCTTCCCATCCTCCTCCTCCCTTTCTATTGCACTCAACATCATGCATTTGTTTATTCATTTTTGAAAATAATAATACAGTGTTCATTAGTGTTTTTTAAAAAAATAAAGCATTAAGAGGTCATTTGATAAAAATCACCTGAGGACACCATAAGGTTGAAACCAAGGTAGCGGATCCAACTGACCTCCTGATTTTTAAAGTATATATACATTCATAAATAAATCCACAACTAAATGATGAAAAAAAAAGAACAATCTACCTTTTCGACTTCAGTGCAAACCATGCTTATATTTACCTTTTTTACTCCAATGTCAACTGGACTTGTGTCTACCTTTTTTCTCTAGTGTGAGAAAGCAAGAACAAAGGACTAATCATCAAGTGCAAGAAGACAGAATGCCTGGTTGTCTGCAAAAGGAACAGCCTAACATGCAAATTGGAAATAACAAAAATTAAACAAGTCACAACAATTTAAATGTCTAGGAAATGTTTCAATAGAGGACAGAAAGTGTGACACTGAAATCCAAAGGCACATTGGGACAGCCAAAGATGCCTTCCAAAAGTTAAGCAAAGTATTAAGAAATAAAAAAAAAATTGTTAGAAATATATGGCATATAAATGCCTATATTATTTAATGAAACATATTCCATTCACTTTAACCCTATACTTCTAACATTTGTACTTATGCTAATACAACTCCAACCTTGAGTGGCATTTGGGCCTTGTATTGAGTGAACATTATATGATTAAATAAGGAACAAATAAGAAAACCATTATAAATTCAACATGTTTTGTGATTTATTTATCTTCATGGGAAATTTTCAGAAAGTAGAATAATGCAGAGTTGTTTTTATTTTTAAATTCATTTTTTGGGGGGATTTTTTTTTTAGAATTAAAAAATCAAAAATAACTTCACATCATCCTACTTTGAAAAAAATACAATATATATTAGACAGTCCTTGTCATCTGAATTTAGCAAAACTTGTTTGAGAGAATTCTTGCTACCTAAATATACTTTATATATATTAAAATGGAGAAACATTCTACAGTCTATCTGAACTTATTATGTAGATCATATAAACCTCAATAACTCAAATTCACTTTGAACGGTTTTTGTCAAATTTTTAACAATTAATTTAGACATCAAAACATAGCTTGAGTTAAATACATATACTTATTTTATGGATACTTACCTAATGCAGGGATCCGTCCCTGCGCGTATAGTATTATGGCTACAACTAGCTTGGACTGGCTCCAGCCTGGGCCAGCTATGACAAACTAAGACCAGCTATGACTAGTTTAGACCAGCTCTGACCAGCTTGGACCAGTGGCCTGAGTGAAAACGCTCGGGTCTCCACATTAAAAACTGACCTTGTGTCACAACCTGACTCAGTGGGGGATCAAGTAAATATTCATATACTTATTTTATGTACAATATGAGAGCATTGCACCAGATTCTTTTATTTTTATTAATGCAATGAAACCTGCTAAAAGGTTCTTTTATCTTTTTTTTTTTAATAGATCTCAGAAGGTTGAGAGACATTGTCTCTTATTTGACCAAATTAAGGCTTTCTGCGGACAAAGTGGAAAAGTCAAAAAAAGAGGTAAATAGGCTCATTTCACAAATTCTTTTTACATTTTTACTTTTATTTACAAAAAAAAAAAAAGAAAAAATTTTACACAAGTGGTTGAGTGGTAGCCCAGATACACATGAGCTAGAACAGTTTCAAACATTTCATATACCAAAAAATGATTTCAAAATTTAAACTATTATTATGGATTACTTGTAATTGCAGACATGAGTCCCAGTATAAATAGCTATAAATAATTACTGATTTATTTTATCATTGTAATATTTTTGCATTATACCAAGTATTAAGAATATAGTAACTAGGCTCTGCAAATTGGAGGAGATAGTTATCAATGATAATGTTCTGACTTTGAATCTGTGGTTATCTCCCTTTAACCTTCTCTCTGTTTTTAATTTTTAAACGTACTTTTTATCAAAGATTGAAAACCACTGGGCTAGGGTAAGAAATTGCTCAAACCCCCTAGGCTAGGTCATTACCTGATATCTGAGGTGTCCCCTACACCTCAGATATCAGGTAATGACCTAGCCGCTCTAAGCACCTCCACCTGAAGGAAAGGTATAGCTTGTGGAAATGCTCCCCCTGGAGCTTGACACATTATATTACATTTGAATGATCCAGTCTGACTGGGCCAGTGGGCTAGATAAGTGCATACGCTTTAGTGTTTCATTCTTTATATTCAGCCACAATCTTTTTTTTAACCATTTGTTAATAAACTATCAATACCACCAGCCACCAATTGTTAAATAAATTCTTCAATAATATCTTGTTCTTGTTTAATGGTTTTTTTATATATATATATATATATATATATATATATATATAAAAAGTTGCCAATTAAAAAAATAATAATGTTTTTTATGAAAGTATTTATTTATTTATAGATATTTGATATTTCAGATTGATCTCAATCTTTCTTCTGAAGAAAGATTGAGGTCAATCTGAAATATCAAATATATATATAAATAAATACTTTCATAAAAAAACATTATTTTTTTAATTTGCAACTTTTTCTATATATACATATTAAGAAAGTATACGTAGCTTCTCTTTATATTATTATATATATATATATAATATAAAAGGCGCAAACACTAATATTCCTTGGTCATAATTTATTACATTGGAATCGTAATTACGATCAAATTCATCAGACCTACAAATTCAAAAAGAAATCGGAATGTCTGATGAATTGGATCGTGATTACAATTCCAATGTAATGAATTATAACCATGGAATATTAGTGTTCAAGCCTTTTATATCATATTCTTATTCTGTCCTGGACATCAAATCAAGTTCTACCTGGATTCTATCTTCTTGGGAATTTATGTGTATATATATATATATATATATATATATATATATATATATTGACCACTAATATTATATATATATATATATATATATATATATATATATATAAGGATGGAGGAACAGAGGACATCAGCAAATAACCTACCTAACAAGCTTGTGTAAAAGAATGGCAGAACAGGGAGATAATGAAACAACAATCCTAAGAGCTATAAAGAATAGGAAGTTGTGGAATGCCAAGATTTCCTACATCCTGAGGGAAATGGCACATAAAAGAAGCAGAAGAATGATTCTATTATAACTGTGCTTGTCTCCCCCCTCCAACAGTTACGTCCTGTCAATACCTCATAAATAATGGACTATTCCATTTTGATTGGGTAGGAAGAGGGGAAAAGACACTACTTGGTTTCAGTGAGAAAATGGAAGAAAGAAGGGTAGATAGAAGTGGAGAGAGAGAATCAGATTAAGTTGATAAGAACAGATACTACACTTTGACCTTAGCCAAAGAAACGATGGCAATAAATACACCATTTTTCAGAAGCATAGTATCGAATGACAAGAACCAAGAAAGGCAATCACCAAAAATCGAGTTATCATAAATATTAGGTTGGTGCAAAAATAATTTCGTTTTCTAACATATGTTACTATGTGAGAAAACGAAATTATTTTTGCACCAACCTAATAAAATAACATCATCTGCTGAGTCATTTTAAAATTATTATTAAGAGAAATGTTCATAAGTTGAGGATTTGGCAAGAAAGAAAGAAAGATGAAAAGATAGGCGTGTTTAATGTCTCCTACCAATACCTAAGAAATAATCAACTATTCTGTTTTGATGGCATAGATAAACAAAAGACATACACAACTTGGTTTGAGAAAATGAAAAACAAAAATGAAAGAAGTGATGATAGAATTGTTTAATAGATGTTTCAGTGAAAAGGAAAAAAGTTATCAATTTCAAATCTTTTCATTTGTACCCACTTCTTAAAATAACCACCAACATTCTTATTTATAACTGTTACCACAATATTTTGCTAAAGTTTTTAAGCTCAAATATTTTATAATAAGATAGGAGAATTTCTACATATATATTTTTGTCACTGAACTTGCCATGAGCTTATTCAATCATTTACTTCAATTCAAATGGGAAAACCATGAAATTCTTTCTAGAAGGGATAATTCTGATAGAAGGAAATAATTCAACATGGATCAAAGAACAGACTTAGATCAATGATATCATAAAAGTGATCAAACAATAAAACATTACTTCAAAATTGAACACTTTTGTTTGAAGATGAGTCAATCCTTGTACATCTCAAGTTTGACTGAAATAAAAAAATTAAGTAACTGATAAATATTTCTAAGACCCTCTGGTGTTTCTCCACAGAGGAAGATAGATAACAAATGACTCTTGACTTGAAGAGGTTTATATTGTAGTGTCCAGGGAAGTATCCGTGAGTTTTTTCCCCACAGAGTAGCAGTTCTTGGAAAAAAGCTGAGTAGAACTTCTTCCTTACAAATGGAATATAGAGAGAATGAAGGTATGTTGTGATAGTAATGTAAACGTATCTTGTGGGTAGGGTAGAATGCATTACACACAGAGATTTCATTATCTTTTTTTGTTGAAGAGTTTACAAATTTTTCTGTTTTCTTTAATTAGCACCCAGGTGGAGTTTATGCCCGAATAGAAAGTCAGTGGAAAAATAATGTTTTACAAGCTGGAAAGTCTTTGAATCAGCAAATGGTGAGGTAAGAGAAAATTTGTTAACTGTCAGACTGTTACTAATGGATGCATGACTAAGTAGTTAGAATGTTAAAATAGTAGTTAGTAGTTAGAATGCTAGAATAGGAGTTAGTAGTTAGAATGTTAGTAGTTAGAATGGTAGTTAGAACAGTAGAATAAGAGTTAGTAGTTAGAACAGTAGAATAGGAGTTAGTAGTCAGAATGCTAGAATAGGATTTAGTAGTTAGAATGCTAGAATAGGAGTTAGTAGTTAGAATGGTAGTTAGAACAGCAGAATAGGAGTTAGTAGTTAGAATGGTAGTTAGAACAGTAGAATAGGAGTTAGTGGTTAGAATGCTAGAATAGGAGTTAGTAGTTAGAATGGTAGTTAGAACAGTAGAATAGGAGTTAGTAGTTAGAATGCTAGAATAGGAGTTAGTAGTTAGAATGGTAGTTAGAACAGTAGAATAGGAGTTAGTAGTTAGAATACTAGAATAGTAGTTATTAGGTTGGTGCAAAAATAATGTCGGTTTTTGACGTTAAAAAATACGCCAAAAACCGACATTATTTTTGCACCAACCTAATAGTATTGCAACCATGAGACTCAGTTTGAGGTCTTATCACAGTTTATTTGTCCAGCAGATGACATTTTGATAATATCTGCCTGGAGAAATGATCCCAGCATGTGGAACTTTTGGGAAGTGTCTGAAATGAGTTCAACAAAGCCTTGGGTAGACATGATGGTTTTATAAGTATAGCTTAGATGTGGCACAAGGGCAAAAGTATGGAGCATCCAGTGATGTTCGAACTTGCTATTCAGTTATAATTAATCTAGCAAGACAAGGTTGTTAGCCATTACACCACAGCAAAGTGCTCAAATGATTTTCAAAGCATAGCTCAGATGTGGAAGAAGGCCGAAAGTGTGGTGCACCCAATGATATTTTATCTCACAATTCAGTCATAATTGATCTAACAAAACAAGCTTGCACACCAGGAAATGCCAGTGGTTTCAGTCAAATTTAATATCTTTCAGGAAATTTTAAACTAAGAGGAGTTGATCTGTGGCGACTTCAGTATTCACTGGCTTCACCCTAAGTGATATCAAAAATTTTTACTCTGTGTCACATCAGAATCTCAAAAGAGCTATGTGCCTCAGAGGATTGACCAAAAAGGTGACTTTTAGCTGCCAAGTGCAGAATTGGACCTTAAACGATGTTCACAGGATGTGAACCCAGCTAAACTTGGGTTGGTTGATTGTTTTTGTTTAGCAGCATATCAACCCCTATGGGTTATCTAATGCTGAAATCTAAATATATTGTATGCAATTTTATTTCATTTTTTTTGAGATAATAATTGTTTTAATGATACAAGTCTTACTAATTAACCCATAGCTGGAGGGAGAAGAGGTGGATTCATGCCTTTCCTGAGTAAGTGACTAACAATTCTTAGCCCTTATCGGTTACACCACCAGCACATCCAAGCTTATGGCACCTGGTGTTCTCAAGTGGTCACTCATCTAGGTACTGACCAGGCTTAACTTTGGTGATCATAAACTTGGGATATACATGCACAAGACACAGATAACAGGGAGTTATAGAAACACTCAACTGATGAAAGGAAAGGAGAGTTTTTCGCATTCTTGTTAGAAGATCGAGTGTTCGTTGAAAGTCCCCCAAAAAGAATACAGCTTGATTGGTAGGCTTTAATTTGGCGGCATCCTGAAGTAAATAATTATTTTATGTATGAAAACTTTAGTCTTATATTCTTGACAAAACTGTTCAGAAGCCATTGTTGGTTGAGCGAGCACTAAGTCACAATTTATTGTTACTGAGGATTTGAGTGTACTAACATTGTTTAAACTTTTGATCACACCAGATTATACGCTCTCTCCCAGAAACTATAACTAAGGTCTGCTCAGCATAGTTGCAGTATAAAC